>OV651813.1:94939795-95327749 GCA_927349885.1 Psylliodes chrysocephalus
AACGAATATAGCTTGGGGTGGCGTATCTAAAAACTTACCTATCAGCTCTCGAAGTTTTACAAAGCGATTTCTAAGAACAATCCTTAAACGCTGGTATACGACTGCCCTAGCAACGTCTTATACCGTAATATAGCATATTTGACATTAGACAATTATATTTTTATAAACACTGCAATGATTACATATAAACATAAAACAGAATTGCAAACTTTATGTCATAAATATGCTACTCGAAATAAAGGCGCGTACATTACCCCTTACATGCAAAAGGCAATCGGACAAAGACATTATTTATATTTAGATCCAAAAATTTATAACTTGTTACCTCCCGATATTAAGGTGGAAACCAGGCTATTTGTATTTAAGACAAAAAATAAAAATATTATGTTCTTAATATGCCACGGGATGTTGTTCATGATATTTATTGAACAATAAAAATGTAAAAAAAAAAATATATATATTATGTCTAAATAATTTTTTTTTGTCTTAAAAATATTTTAGTTACAATTTATTTTACTATATTTATTTGTGAATGACCACTCACAAGAAGTAGGCTTGACCGCTTCGTGGTTTTTGTTTCTTGTTTATTTGTGCTTTGTATTTTTTAATAAGTATCTTTTATATTTTCAAAGTAAACATTATTATTATATTATTATTATTCAGTTCTTTACTTTTGTTGAAATCGGGTACTGACAATTGTCCAAGTGCGATATGGATAATCCACTCGAGTTGTACAGTATATTTTTTTACGACCCACTAACGAAAATCTATAAATTTAAAAAATATTTTAGACTAATAACTAATTTTAAAATAATTTATGATTTTTAATAATTTATAAAATAAAATACCCATGAAAAACAAACGAAAAAATATTTAATTTAAATTAGTCCCTCGCCCAGATTCGAATCCGGGCCTCTCATCTGGAAGACAAATATGGTATCCCCATCTGCACCTCTACATTTAGGATTTTAGTTGTAATACGCGTATTTGATTCAATTTAATTTTTTTCAAAACGTGGACCAAATAATAGTTTATTATGTACCAAGGGACTAAAGTGCTATTTTTAATCCCAAAAGTGAAGATTGTTCCCGAGCTGAGCGAGGCCAACAATCACTGAAGCTATTAAAAACGCACTTTAGTCTCGTTGTACAAACGCTATTTTTTGTACCATAAGGACTAGAACTAATATTTTTTTCTGTTTATTTCAATGGAATTTCGCTTACTGCGTTCTGACATATTGTTTTTTAATTAATTTCAGTAAATAAAGTAGTTTACTTTGTTTTCTTCCTGTTGGTTTTGTTATTTGAGGGACTATAGATTACTGCTTTTATTATTGTTAATTTAATTAATTTAATTAATTTCATTAATTATTTTTTTCATCTGTCAACATTTATTCGCTAATAAACTCGCCTTTCTTCCTGTTCGAGAATGGATTTATTTTCTTTATTAATTTCTTATTTAAATTCGCGTTATCTATTTTGACACTTTGCCCCACCTAAACGGTTCATGCTTTGGACCTTTTCAAAGAATCGACAGACATCGATGTATCGCCAACAAAGTAACAAGTTCGTTCGCCGTCGCTTAATATTTGTGCCTTTTTGCTTCATTGTGTGCCGCTCGCCGATCAGTCCAATATTCCAAAAGGTAAGGTGTCAAATACGTTATTAATTTATTTAGTTTGATTATTTGAATCAGCCCTTTTTGGCAGCATACATCCGTTCTGTCTCATTTGTCCTTCTTGCCTTTTGTTTAAATAATTAAAACGATTTAAAGTAATTATAACGTATAAAATTCGATTTTCTTACATTTTCACTTTTTTTTTGTTTTTTATATATACTCGCTTGGAATATATCGCATCTAGCTTCAAATTATTAACGCAGAAAAGATATTATAATACTTAATAAAAATAATAATAAGTATTGCTTAAAATTTAAATCTATTCAGGGTAATAATTTTATTATTTGTCAAAAGGTGACTATTTTAATAGACATATTTTACTTTTTTGTTAGATCGTAAAACGAGATTACATTTATTTTTTCGATTCTCGACCTTTGTGTCACCGTCTCAATTGCGCATATCCCAGAATTAAGCTGTATACGCCCATTATTGCCATTTGCCTCACCGCTGTCCATCTATCAATATATTTGTATCTGCCTCGCACTTTATCTATTTTACAATTATTGGACATCGTCGATTGCGCTCTGTACGGAATTTTTCGATTTACTCACTTCACTGTGAATTTTAAACCGCTTATTGTTCGTTTACCTGATTTCGTAGTTAGGTACTTTTATTATTTAAAAGTACGCTCGCTTTGGCTAGATTAATTTGTTTTTGTGAATTAGAATTCGAGTTAAATATTTTTGATTTAGAATGGCTGAAAAAATCGCTAAATACAAAACTTTGAGATCGTCTGCTTTAAATGAAATTAATGTTATTAGTTTGCTTGCTGATAAAGTTAGAACAGACAAAGCAGTTCGCAGTCTTTTTTCGCGTACGTTGCACTGATTTAGATGCAATAAAAGATGATTTTATGAAACAACATAATAATATTCTAACTGTACTCTTTAGTATTCCGGAAGATGCTGGGGGGAAGATTGTAACTAAAGAGGGATTCTTATCTGAATATTATAAAATTAAAGCCGTTTTTGCCGAATTATTTGATAATGAAACGCATAATCTGACTCATGCTAATGTTGCCGCTAATTTCTACGTTATTATGCAGGATCATTCACATGTACGAATACCAAAAATCGAACTTAAGAAATTTAATGGGGACTTTAAAAACTTTCGATCTTTTATGGACCATTTTAATAGATTTGGTAATAATAGAAAACACATTTGTCAGACATAGAAAAGTTTGATTATTTAGTTGCGTCATTAGAAGGCAAACCTTATTATCTTATTCGTCATCTTCCTTTAATTGCCGCTAATTATCAAATTGCTTACGATATTTTATTAGACCGCTATGTAAGATCCTAGAAAATGTGCTCAAGCCCATTGCAATGAATATTGATTCTACGTCAAAATTGACCCAAATAAACCAGAAGCATTAGAAAAAATTACTAGATACATTTAAGGAAAACTTATCTGCTCTCGAGGTTTTAGGTTTTCCAGTAAAACAGTGGGACTTTGTCTTAACAATGATAGCTCTTAAAAAGATTGGATCACGATACTAAATTGCGTTTTGAACTCAAACACCGTTCATCTGTCGTGCCTACTTACAACGATTTGCTTCAGTTTTTATCTGAACATTGCTTAGCTTATGACAACGCTGATGAGATTGCTGCAATTGAAGTTTTACCGCAAATTAATTCCAATCACAAATTGAAAAATGTTCCTCCACGTACTCGCTCTATGTTTGCCAATACTAAATCGCCTAATTTTACCTGTCTCTTATGTAAAAAAGATCATTCGCTTTATAGGTGTGAAAATTTTGCTGCAAAGTCTCCATCTGAACGACATGCCTTTTGTAAATCGAATCGCCTGTGTTATAATTGCCTTAGTAGCTCTCATGACTTGAGGTCATGTCGGAGCACACAACATTGTCGTCATTGCTCATCAAAGACTCACCACAGTTTACTTCATTTTGATCGATCCCCCGCCTTTGCCAGAAATTCGCATACTCCACAACCCGTGCATCCGTCGACTTCTACCGCTTTTTCAAATGTTAATAATACCTTAAGTAATGCTGCTATCGTTCTTAATGCTCAAGGAGAATTATCACATCGACACAAAGTTCTTCTAGCCACTGCTATCATTGATGTGTCTGATAGTAAGGGTAATTTTCGCTCATACCGCTGTATGTTGGACTCAGGAAGTATGACGTCCTTCATTACAAAAAAGGCAGCTCATAGCTTAGGTCTTTTTAAATCCGCCTTCTCCATTGAAATAAAGGGTTTAGACTCAATGTCAACCACTCTTGATACCGCTCGTGTTGCGGTAATTTGCAAGCCCTTTAATAAGTCTGAACCTAAATTATTTTTAGACTCTGTTATTGTTTATAATATTTGTGACCAGTTGCCCGATTCCGCTATCACAACCTCAAATTGGCAACACTTGTCCAATTTAAATTTTGCAGATCCGAACTTCTTTAAACCAGGTACGGTAGACTTACTGTTGGGAGCGGACGTTTTTTCGAAAATTTTGTTAAATGGGCATATTTCAGGAAAACAATCTGAGCCGGACGCTCTAAATACAATCTTTGGCTATGTTGTTCTTGGAAAAATATCATCCCCCGCTAATTTGTCTACCTCAACCTTTTTTTGCCAATCTTCGGACTGTACGATACTGGATCAAACCATTTTAAAATTTTGGGAAACTGAAAAGGTACCTGAAACATCTATTGCTTCTAACGATGATTCAATCTGTGAGAATATTTTTCTTGATACTCATTCTACCTTACATCTTTCGTTGGCAGCAGAGATCTTGCACTAAGCAATTTTTACTCTTTAGAGCGTCGTCTATTGAAAAATAAAGATCTATACTTAGACTATTCTGCCTTTTTAAAAGAATACCTGGATCTTGGCCATATGGAAGAGGTTTCTAATCGATCTATTCCTATTTGTTCTTATTATATCCCTCATCATTGTGTAATCAAACCTAATAGTAGCTCGACTAAACTTAGGGTTGTCTTTAATGCCTCCGCACGCTTGCCTAATCAAAAATCGCTTAATGATCATTTATATGTTGGACCGAAACTCCAACAAGACATTGTGAATATCTTATTAAATTTCCGCCTTCATCCCTGGGCTATTTGTGCCGACATTAAACAAATGTACAGAATGATCTTGATTGATACTCAACACTGTGATTATCAACGAATTCTGTGGCGTTTTTCACCAAATTTACCTGTTCAGGACTATCGTCTTACCCGCGTTACGTACGGTGTCAATAGCGCACCGTATCTTGCCTTACGAGTTTTAAAAAAACTCATTGAAGATGAAGGCAACAAATTTCCGCTTGCCGCCAGGGTTATAAAGGACTTTTGTTATGTTGATGACTTTGTATTTTCTAGCCCTACTTTAGCAACAGCTAAACAAACTATTTTTGAATTAAATTCTCTCATGCAACTAGGTGGTTTCAGCTTACATAAATGGTCCAGTAATGATATTTCTATCTTAGACCATATTTCCGCTTCTGATCTTTCGAAAAACCCTCTTGATTTTGATATCAGCTCGCAAACTAGTACTATTAAAGTGCTTGGTCTTCAATGGAACCCGCTTGACGATTGCTTTTTCTTTTTGGTAAACCCAATCACAAACCGATCGTGTACAAAACGCAGTCACCAGTCACATTCTTTTGCAAATATTTAATTCAAATACTTTGGATTTCTAAATTAAATTGGGATGCTACCCCAGACGAGTCTATTATTCGCATTTGGACTCAATATCAGAGCGAATTAAACCTCCTCTCTGAGCTAAAAATTTCTCGCTTATTTTCACCATTAATTTCTTCGTCCTCATGCCAGTTTGAACTTCATGGTTTTTGTGATGCCAGCGAGAAAGGTTACAGTTGCGTGATTTATTTTCGAATACTCGATGAACATAATAATATACATACCGCATTTGTATGCTCTAAATCTAAAATTTCTCCGATAAAAAGATTAACGATACCTCGTTTAGAGCTTTGTGGTTGCGTCCTTCTAACAAAAATGTTAACCTATGTAAAGACTACTTTTACAAAAACTATCAAATTAACTCGTATTTATGCCTGGTGTGACTCTCAAATCGCTTTACATTGGATAAAAGGTGCTTCTCATCGCTGGAAGACCTTTATTGCTCACCGCGTTTCGTTTATACAACACAATTTCACCCCTGATATTTGGAATTATGTAGACACTCATACTAACCATGTCGATGTAGCTTCTCGAGGTGCTTTCCCTTCAGAGTTACTTACAAATAAAACATGGCTCGTTGGTCCCGCCTTCCTAAGAAAATCTAACAAATTTTGAAATTTTGGCCACTTTTTAAAATGCCAGCTCTCAATGTTCCACCCGAAAGCCAGGAGGAAAAAACTACTACCTTTTTTTCCCTAACACCCAATAATAATTGCATTGGAATGTTGTTAGAAACATATTCGTCTCTTCGCTCAGTTCAAAATATAGTAGGTTTTATCTTCCGCTTCTTTTTTAACGCATTACCGAGGGCTAGACATCATGATCCCCGGAAATAAGGGCCACTCTCTAAAAATGAACTTTATTCCGCACTTATTTTGTTGGTAAAATTTACTCAGCAATCTTATTTCCGAGAGGAACTTGAATCTTTAAAATTTTCCAAACCGCTTAAAAAATTAAATGTTTTTGTTGATGATGCAAATATTCTTCGCGTAGGAGGTCGCCTCAAACATGCATCCATTTCTTATTCCGCCAAGTATCCAATTTTATTACCTAGTAAAAGTAATTTGACGACCCTCGTAATTCGCTATGTTCATGAAAAATATTTTCATTCTAGTTTTCGAAGCACCCATTTCTTGTTATCTCAACAATTTTGGATTTTATCTGCGAAGCGTGCAATAAATTCAGTACTTTCAAAGTGTCTACGGTGCTGGAAACAGTCACCTACTGCCTTTCAACCCCCCATGGGTAATTTACCTTTATCTCGAGTTTCTCAGGTAAAACATTTTCTCGCTCAGGAGTGGATTTTGCTGGTCCATTCAACATAACTATGTCTCGACATCGTGGTGTTAAAACTTGTAAAGCATACCTTTGTATTTTTGTGTGTTTTGCTACAAAAGCAATGCATCTTGAGCTTTGTAGCAGTTTAACAACTGAAACCTTTTTAGCTGCTTTGCAAAGATTTATCTCCCGTCGAGGTCGTGTGTCGCAAATGTACAGTGATTGTGGTACAAATTTCTTAGGAGCTAAACGTGAACTTCTGAGATTAATGGAGCAAGCTGCAGCTAAAGAAACAATTCATTGGCTCCCCAGTCCAGCTAGTGCACCACATTTTAATGGTTTAGTTGAAGCAGGCGTAAAAAGCGTTAAGTCGCATATTTCCCGCGTTATAGGGGAACAGATCCTTACCTATGAGGAATTTTATACCGTCCTGACGCTTATTGAATCTCTTTTAAACTCTCGTCCTCTTGTCCCGCTTTCGAGTGATGTGGATGACATTAATGCTCTTACCCCTGGTCATTTTTTGACCATGGAACCGTTATCAGCGATACCCGTTCCTGATTATAAAGAGCTCCCCCTGAATCGCCTTTCGCGATGGCAACTTTTGCAACGCATCCATCAGGACTTCTGGCGTAGATGGCATATAGAGTATCTGCATACTTTGCAACAACGCTCTAAGTGGTTGAACTCCACTGTAACTCCTGCTATTGGCACTCTTGTGCTAATAAAAGCGGACAATCTTCCGCCGTCTCAGTGGTATCTTGGACGTATTACAGCTTTGCATTCTGGAGACGATAAAGTCGTACGCGTCGCGACAGTCAAAACCAAAAATGGTGAGTTAAGACGACCAATGGTCAAACTCTGTCCATTACCAATTGAGTAAAATTTATACTTAGTTTTTTTTATTGTTATAATTATATGCTGTCTATTAGAATACGATTCTTTTAATTTGTTTTGTTTTAATTTTTTGAAGGTATCATTTATTGTTAATTGCATAAGTATATATATATATATATTTTTTTTTTGTTTGCTTAAAATGCAACAATTGCATTTTCCCGGGGCAGAAAATGTTCGAGAATGGATTTATTTTCTTTATTAATTTCTTAATTTAAATTCGCGTTATCTATTTTGACACTTTGCCCCACCTAAACGGTTCATGCTTTGGACCTTTTTAAAGAATCGACAGACATCGATGTATCGCCAACAAAGTAACAAGTTCGTTCGCCGTCGCTTAATATTTGTGCCTTTTTGCTTCATGTATGCCGCTCGCCGATCAGTCCAATATTCCAAAAGGTAAGGGGTCAAATACGTTATTAATTTATTTAGTTTGATTATTTGAATCAGCCCTTTTTGGCAGCATAACATCCGTTCTGTCTCACTTCCTTTGCGAAAAAACTTCAATGTCCTCGTTGACAGTTGCTTTAATATAGGCAACACACATGGCAACACATTATACGTAAATCAAGTAGGTATAAACTAAATGTCAAATTAAAATTTATTATTTTGACGATTTATAGTAATCAATTGTGTTTTTAATAATTGTACTATTAATAAATAAAAATATATGCAAAGTTTCAAACAAAACTATGTTTGGGAAAATCTATAAATTTATTCGCTTATAAAAGAGGCGCCCTGTTATATTACTTCCCGAATAATGTAGTTTGCTATGGTTTTTATTGGTTTTGTTATTTGCAGTGCCAAAATTTTTAAACCTTTGGAACTAAAATATTTTATAACTCGTGATATAACTCATTTTAATTTATATTTAATCTCATTAACTAAAACATATACTGACAATAGTTTGACAGAATTGTCACTTATTTAAAATTTTAAAAATAATAGTACTTGGGTGAATTGTGATTGGTGGATTTATTTTTTTTTGCAGTGTTCTCACTACTTAGAATGGATATGACATATATTCGTTCAGTTAAAGGGATGCAGCAGCATACTTTTTCATTTTGTAGTCTGTGTGTAGAAAAGGAATATTCATGTGGGTGTAGAAAATAGTATATGGACAATCCATTGGAGTTGTACAGTATATTTTTTCTATGACCCACTAACGAAAATCTACAAATTTAAAAAAATATTTTAGGTTATTAAGACAAAATAACTAATTTTAAAATAATTTTTGAATTTTACAAATTTAAAAAAACAATAAACATAAAAAAAATTATCCTTATCCCAGATTCGAATCCGGGTTATTCGCGTGGAAGGTAGATTCGCCACTTTAATAAATTTAGTTCTAATACTAGTAATTACATTGGTTTCATATATTTTTTTTTTTTCAAAATATGGACAAAATAAAAATAAAAATGCTATTAATTATCGATTCTACAAAAAAATAACTCATTTAACCTTAATAACTAAAAAATATATTGACAATTACTTTGACAAAATTGTCAATTATTTAAAATTTTAAAAATAATACTAGTTGGGTGTCCAAAATATGAAATGTGATTGGTGGATTTCATTTTTTTTGCAGTGGTCACACTACCTAGAACGGATATGAAATATATTCGTTTAGTTGAAGTAATAGCATACTTTTTCATTTGTAATCTACACTCATATAGATAATGGCTTATCTACGCACAGACTACAAAATGAAAAAGTATCCTATTGCGTTCAACTGAACAAATATATTTTATATCTATTGTAGGTAGTGGAAACACTAAAACAAATGAAATCCACCAAACATAGTTCATATTTTGGACACCAAACTACTATTATTTTTTGGTGTGTGTCATCGGCTTCAACTATTATTTTTAAAATTTTAAATAAGTGACAATTCTGTCAAACTAATTGCCAGTATGTTTTTAAGTTATTAGTGGATTGTCCATATCGAATTCAGATGATTAGGCACTCCATCTACGGCGTCGTGCTCTAACTTCGTCTTCTTGCGATATGGCCATCATAACCACTCTTGTTCCACAAACTACTATTGTAGCCAAACACTATAGATAGGTATATATTTATTTAACTAATAAATGGTAAAGAAATGGGAACTATGACGAACCTAAAGGACATCAGAGCAACACAAATAGCAAATGAACAAACAAATAAAAATATTGACAAACTTTTAGGTATCGTACTGAACATCAAAAATCCAAATAAACATTTTTTGCCCAATAAATGTTATACGTTCATACATTTATACATTTTTTAATACGCAATTAAAGCAAAATAAATTTCCCTTAAACTTGACAAACATCACGTACACACACTTTAAGTTAGTGTATATTGTAATGTAATAAAATATCATGTAGAAAAGGATATGCTTAGCTAGATAAAATAACATAAATTAAAAATTTACCTTCAGTAAGAATGCATTAAAGCCATCAGAAACTTAATTTTTCATGGAGCGATTAAAAGAATACTCGTTTCTATAATTTATAAGGCCTTGTACTTATATGATTCCATGAAAATCTATGTGTCATTACCTAAAATAAAATTACAATCATTAAAATAAAATAAAATAAATTTGAATCAAAATAAAAAAAAAAAATTTCTCGAATAATTATATTATCACCCTGTACAGCAAGTTTATCAAGAAAGTTTGACAAACTTGACAATTTTCAAAAAATTGGTAAAATTGCTGCCAACATGATTTTATATGAGAAGATTTTTCTAAATTAATAAAAATTGACAACCAGAATAAAGAAATTATAATAACAATAGTATGAAATAATTTCACAAAAATAATCGGACAGTGATATTTTAAATAAAGTCTTTTAGTTAAAATTGTAAATCAAATAAATAATAGATCACTAGAAGCAAATCGTTTTGATTGGTTAAATTTAAAAAGTTATTACTTGATGAAAATTGGTAACTAAGGGGTTGTTGATTAAAAAAAAAAAAAAAATTGGTGGTAGAAAATTGATAAAAGATGAAATGTATGAAAAATTTTTGAATCCCGTAAAATGATAAAAGAAAAGAATCAATCGATCAGTTATCAAGAAATTAAAGAAACCTAGTTGTAAATTTTATTTGTAATTGACAAATAGTCAGAGCAAGGTATTTATTTACTCACCTCAAAAGTGCGTTGTGCCGGCTTAGTGCGTCACAGGACAGTTTTTTTTTTCATATAAAAGATCCCGCATCTTAGCAGATGATGGTAAATTGACTTTGTTTTTATTGGAGAAGAACTTTACCATGGCTGGGAATACAGCATTCCTACTGCTGGTGATTGACCTGCAAAGAAAAAAGGATAAGAAAGACAATCTCAGTGATTATGCTTAAAGGTATTGACTGTATAATTATATTTAAATTGATATTTCTTACCTTTTAAACATATAAAGTTTTAATACAAGACAACTTCATTCAATATACCAATCATTGTAGTTTGGGGTTATATTTCTTAAACACGAATAGAAATATTCAAGGACATTGTTACCAATTCAGGTCTCATATAACTACGGGCCATATGAACTACAAATTGTGTAGAGAATGAACTGGTTTTGTGTAATAATTTAAATTTAAGTTCTTACGTTAATCAAGTATGATAGAACGAATGAATGAGTTGATATTTGACTAACCTAATTGTCTATTTAACTGTATTGTCTTTGGTTTTTCTTTTCAAATAAATGTGTATTGTTGGTTGCATAACTGATTGATTAATTTTGAAGATCATTGCAGTTTCGCAAAATTTGATAGGGGAGATTGGGACAATCTCTTATTTGCTTCTTGAAACCACTATAAATCCCTGAGAACTATAAATATTTTATGAAAGGTAATAACATTAAACAAATAACTGAGTCTCGTGCAAATTTAATAAAAAAGGAATGTTATAGGCCTATATAGGTAAGTTTCTGAAGTGCTTATTATATAACATTAATAATATTGTCATTGGCGTCTAATATAAATTTAATTTATGAGCTAGCTGAAAGGTATTATTTTCTACACTAAGAAAACAAAAAATATTTTCTTAAAAATAATTAAATTATACATACATATCATTACAATATATGCACACAAATGTGTAATCGTTCTTAATAAGTGATATAAGGTGTTAAATTTAAAAAACAAAATCGATTTTTAATCAATTAGTTAAAAAACTTTTAACTGTTTCAACTCAAATTTTCGCAAAGGTTTTTTTATTATAATTTAGTAAAAATTATAAATTTAAATCTTTGTGTTAATTATTTTTAAAATAATGAGTTTGTCTTAATAATCTGTAGATAAATTAATTTTTAAAATAATGTTATAAGTCATAGAAAAAATATACCTTACAACTACGCTGTATTGTTTGCAAAAATTACTGTTGTCGAAGTCTCTAATTTTATTTTGAAGCCCCACTGGGGACACGCGTGTGGGCTCTATTATAACGCCTTTATGATTTTACTCGTATAATTATAAATAAAAAGTAAATAATATGGCGTAAAGGGCGTCTAGATTGGTTTTTGACTTTGTACGCAGAAAATTCTGGTTCAAGCCTGGCCGAAGACTATCTTATTTTTCAAATTGATATGTTATTTATTATTTAAAAAGTATCAAAATTAATAAATTCTAATGTTCGGTTGAAAGAAATTGGCAAATATTCGTTTTAATTGGTGGTAGATAAAATATACTGTTAAACTCAACTGGATTTTCTGATTCGCAATTAGAAGAATTAGCACTTCATCTAGCTACAAATACCCAACTACTGTACCTTTACGTAAGGTTTGATTTTAATTAAAAAGATTGGATATTGTAAAACTAATATAAGTATAGGTATATAGAATTCTAAAACGGTTTCATATGGTTTGTATGGTTTCCGTACTTTTAGTGTAGATTAATGATCACATTTAAGCTTTTTCTTTATGTTCCTGTAACGTCAAATTTTTAACAGCTATTTATGAAACCAATTAAGAAAGCCTAAATTTATGTAACGAGTAAATATTTGCGGGACGAGCAGGGCGATGTCCCGCAACATGAACGAGTTACATAAAAGGGCATTTTGTAACGTGTAACATACAACATATTTTCTAAATTTGACTTAATTATTTATAAAATTGTGTTTTTGTATGAAATTACTGATATCTAGGCAACCAATATTACTACATTCCTATATTGTTAGTTGCATTAACATCGTTTTATTGATAGAACATAGTCCATTAAAAATTGAATTTACCAGATTTTTTGCAAAAAAACAAATTATTGATAATATAACACTTCTAAAAGAAAAGAACGTCAACGTTGTAGATGATCTGACAAAAACGCAACAGAAAGAATACACGATTCTACGAAAGCATCAACAATTGGCAAGAAATGACTGCTACATAAAAAAACGGCGTACTATACGTTGATGGTGAGTCTTTTGGCTACGAATATCTTAAATAAATTGAAAGCAGTGACAAAATAAAAAATCAAGTAGCACCCCGTCCACCCCAACGACCCAAAATTCGGGTGTTGCTATACCAGGGCTTTCAGAGAAACCCTAGATAAACCCGAAATTGTCTAATGGTTCATCTTCGTCTTCATGCGATATGTCCATCATATCTACTCTTCGCACAAACTACTATTTCGAACCCGATGATGTAAGTATCCGGTTAAAACTAGCATTATAATTTTAATGAAAATAAATGTGACTTTAGACTTTAAATTTCATCGATAGTTAATAAAATAATTATTTTGAAGACATAATTTCTTAAAACATGTTTAAAAATAGTATATTGTTTCACGAGTGACGAAAATAACATTTTTTTGAAGCGAGAGAACAATTTCGCGAGCTTCAAAAAATGATTTTCGACGAGTAAAACACTATACTTTTTCTACGAACTCTATTATGTCATGTAGGTACCTACAAAAATTAAAAAAAACAGACGTTAGCAAATACTTTATTTTGTGTTAGGAATAACAAAAAATTAACCAACAATTAAATATTTCAGAAATATTATTTATTATTTAAATATTGATTTATTGTTATATTTGAACAATTCTTCAAAATTATGGGGGTATCACACTCAAGCTTTTTATTTATTGAGGTAGATGCCGACATATTTGTTCTACTGTTAAATGTCATTTCAGATGATGATGCGCTATAATCGGATGAACTAGTAGTTTCCTTATTTTGTACAGATTGTAAAATTTTGGTTTATATTGGATTTTTACTGTTCGTGGATTCATCAACATATCCTTCCGCAACACTACTAGATTTCCAACCACCGTGCTTTTTTAACAGAAGCAAGTCACTTCCTGCATCCACTAATAGCGTTGCGGATGTTCTGCGGAAACAGTGCCCAGTGTAATCTTGAGGATTCGAAAGCGTTAAAAACTGAGCAATTTCGTTAGGAAATTTACTGATTTTATTAATTCCAATAACTTGTCTGCTACACTTTCCATTCTGATAGTGAATAAAGAATCTTGAATTAATTTGATCCATGTTTGCTGGACGTAGGCTCATATATTTTTTAGAAATATCATAAAAGGGTCCAGAAATATGAAAAGAACGCGGAACTTTTGTTTTTGTATTACGGATTTTAAGTAACAGAATACTTCCAGTATCCTTTACATCGCTTATTGATAAATCTTTTAGTTCGTGGCAACGACAAGCGCCAGATAATCCAAAAACTAATGCTACCTACAAATATTAGTAGTTATGTATTAAGTATTTGTTAAAATAAAAATAATAATTCCGTTACCTTTGTTATTAAATATTTATAGTCAGGTGCATTCTTTAGGAAAGTCTTTATGTCTTCAGGCGAAAAATTTTTGCATTTTTGGCTTTTAAAACCATCAGATTTTCTTTTCAAAAGCGAACGTAACTTTGGATATTTACTAATATCGACATCATTTTAAACAGAGAGTGTAGTTCTTAGCATCGAATAAATGGACCATAACGTCGACGGTTTAAAATTTAAACATATTTCTCCAAAGTATGCTAGTAGTACAGTTTCCGAAAATGATTTCACTTTATTTTTTTCTCTCCAGTCCAAAAATTTGATATAAATTTCTTCATATCTCTTTTTTGATTTGGCCGGTAATAAATCTGAAGAGGTTTCTTCAGCTTTAAAAATAATTTCTGGGGGAGTACAATGGCTTTCTGACTCAGACATCATGAAAATGTGTTAAATTTAGGACGAACTGAAACTGACAGTTCTCAAAAGTGATAAAACTTCAAATAAACAAATGAAAACCAGGAAACTAGATGTAGATTGGTTTAATTTGCACTATTTTTATACATTTTTATTTTATCTTTAATTCATTAAAGTTTAGGCAAAACGCATATAGAATTTAATGAGCATCTTTTTATTTCATTATTAATAATTATAAGCTGCCAAAATAATATACGAGGCGACTGATATATGAAAATATGTAACAACTTACTTTCGTCACTAGAGACGAAACTAAACCTTATGGGATTTTTTCTCACTAGTGACGGAAATCAAGTTTTCGCTGAAAGTATCCTGTGGCGAAAGATGTCTTTTTGTAAGAGTTCGTAGAAAAAATATATTGAACGTAATTCAATCAGTTACTAAAATTATAATGCGTACAATGAAAATGCCTGAAGCGTTTAATATAATATTATACTCTTTGACGAGCAAAAAACGCAATTTTTCACGATAAATTAGCATCAAAAATACATTTTCAATATTCTGTAAAGATGAAAAATTGGAAAAGGCATGCTCACCTCCATATTATATCAAAACACGTGTACTTAACAGATAGGTATTAAGTGACTATACTTAGGAGAATTCAATTAATCAAGTTGCATCGAATAACTAATTGCATAAAGTGCTAAGACGAGAAATATAAAACCATGTTTTACATAAGGATTCTGGTTTATTTGCATTGCATTGTGACTACTGATTGTAAATGAATAACTGTGAAGTGATAGTTGGTAGTCACACGACTTTAACAAGAATAACATAGATGAAATGCTTTAAATTTTCGCGGAAATATGTTTAGTTGGTTAATGTCATATGTAAGACAAAAAAATTATTGTTAAAGTGAATATAGCTCGTTCATATAAAGATACTGTAAACATGGGAGTTCCGCAGGGATCCGCATTGACGGCAATAATATTTCTTATATTTATAAATGATTTATTAACATACATAAACTCATTGTTATGTATGCAGATGATTTGTCAGTGGCTTCATATGCGATTTTTTCTAGAAAATTTCATACAAATTGTATTTTCTCTGTAATACATTGAGTGAATGTTGTCTACGATATCACCTATTATTAAATTCTAAAAAATAGTAAATGTCGTATTATGTCGACCTACATATCCTTTAACTTATGCTCATATCAGTTCAAAAGGATTAAGTTTGCAGTGGTAGGGAAGAAGACGCACAACATCAATACCTTGTGTTTTTGCAAGGTTATCCACTACATAACATATTGGAGGCTTATTTAATTTCACAATTTCCAGTAGTTATATTTTTATTAATTTTTCTGGAAAGTTAATGTTTCTGTCTGTTTGCCACTTAATGATATCATCATTCTTCCATGAAGTATTTGGCACACTTTCAAATAGACGAGAATGGTAACTAGCGATATCAATTACTATAACTGAACCCTTTAGTAAAAATTTTATTATATGCTGAAAATATTCTTCTAAAACATCAGCGTTTATATCTTCATGGTAATCTTCGTTTTTTTTTAGATTGAAATATTAAATAACCACGTTTTGAAAACCCGTCATCACTTCCTATATGAGTTATAATTAGACGTCGTTCTTTACCGGAAGGAACCTTTAATTCTGTAGATATTCCTTCCAAAAAGGCCTCTCGTGAAGATTGAATGTTTGTGTCCTGCCACATTTTGCTAACTGTGTAACCTTCATTCACCCAGATTTCGTCCTAATAAAATATTTAATGCCTTTGGCACGTAATTTAAAAAATTGTTTCCAACAAACAAGTTTTTTAGAATAAATTAGGGTTTCCCATAGTTTTGTCTCTCTCATTTCAGGAAAATACGGATCAATATTGATTGTGTCCAAAACCTTGGCAATTGATGTTATTTTTTTTTAAGTAAAACTCGTGAACTTTTCTTCCTATTCCGCTTTTAATTTGTTCAGCAAATTCCAATTTTTTCTTATCTCCTTTATATTTCTTTAGGGGTTTAACTCCACTTTTTAATTTACTTATAACTTTATATATATCGTTGATTTGCTTACACCCATAATATTTCTTGTCTTTTCAACAGTATGATCAACAAAAAATTAAGCATTTTCTATTCTTAGGCAATTATAAACATTGCCTAAAAATATTTTAAACAATCTGCTGAGAGACGCACAAAAAATATCTCTTGTCCTATTTGTGATGAAGGTCACGATCTTAAAGATTGTAAATCAAGCTTAAAAAAGTGTTCCAATTGCGCCAAACTAAAAAATGCAGCTATTGATATTAACCATGCGGTATGGGAGACGCAAAAGTGTTCCGCTTACGTTGAGACTTTGAATAAGCTGAAATCTAACTTGTAAAACAAATTAGCAGTCACTGCCTAGTTCTCGGCTACCCCAGGTAGGCACTTCTCGAGTAAATAAATAAATAAATAAATCTTTAATTGCAAGAGACCTTGTACAGGTATGGGAAAAGTCAAAACATGGTGTACAATTTAATGAGGTAGAATAGAAAATACAAAATACTAAAATTCTGAAATAGATACTAAACTTAAAAAAATCTAAAACAAACTTATTTATAAACCAAAATATAATTATAATATTTATGAAGGAGATAATTTATCTACGAATCAAGGAACTCAGAAACAGTATAAAATGCTTTCCTTGAAAATAAGTCCGTTATTTTACGTTTAAAGTATTTAGGACTATTTATTTCTTTAAGAGTCCGATCCAGTTTATTATACAACTTAATTCCTAAAAAATAAGGACTTCTTTCATATAACGTCAAATTGTGAGCCGGAATTACTAAAGAATCGCTATTTCTGGTACCATAATTGTGAATATCTGCATTTATCATGAACATATTTAAATTAGTTTTTACGTATATTAGCAGTTCAACCATATCGCACTCTTGCTTCAAAAGCGACACAATACAAAATTCTTTTTTTTTGTGAGTTAATACCATGAATGTTAATAATAAACAATTCTACATCAATCATCAAAATGGTTTTAACTTAGAGAAAAGACTCGTCTAGATGGCGCCTTTGTTATTTTTGAGGTTTTAATGTAGCGTGTTTACTAATCCCATTCATATCCTAATCCCAAAAGAAATGAATTTTGAGTTGTGTCACTTTTGAAACAAGGGTGCGATATATATATATATATACAGGGCAGCGTTAATATTTTTAATTGTTTAAAAATATTTCTACAAGAAGCATATCTAGAAATGCCAGCGATATTTCTGAGAGACCGTTTTTGAAGTCTAAAAAGTCTAATTAAATGGGGCGATGATCCCCAAAATATAATACTGTAGTTAATTCGGGAGTATACCAAACCATAATAGTAGGAAATTAGAATTTTTTCATTGCATAATTGTTTAAGACGTATCAATGCATAACAAGAGGAACACACTTTTTTACACGTTTGATCTATATGTTGCATCCATGTTAGCGAAGCGTCAATATGAATTCCCAAAAATTTTGTGTTCTAGCTCTGTTGTATGGATTTGCCATTTATTTTTAGTAAATGGCATTCATCAGTTATCGGTCGAGGTGTAAAATGAACAAATGTTGTTTTCTCCGTATTCATACATAACTTATTTGATGAAAACCATTTTTTAAATTTGTTAATCATATATTGTAGTTTAACTAGACAATTATCTAATGTATCATCAGTGCATAGGTAATTATTATCATCCGCATATATTGTAAGATCATCGCCAAAGTTATGAATTTCCGGAAGATCGTTAACATATATTAGGAAAAGCAAAGGGCCCAAAATGGACCCTTGTGGAACCCCTATTGATGTGTCTAAAACGTTTGATAATATGCCATTAATATCAACAACTTGTCTTCCATTGTCCAGGTAAGACATCAACCAATCGCTTAATTTTCCACGCAGACCATAGTTGTATAATTTGTGTTCTAAAATTTTGTAGTTGACTTAATCGAAAGCTTTGCTTAAGTCCATGAACAGGCCTATGCACTTGTGTCCGTTATCTAACGCGTTATATACTCTATTTATAAATTGTACTAAAGCTGTTTGTGTACTTTTCATTTTCCTAAAACCATGTTGGTTATTTACAAGTGTTTTGTTAGAATCTAAATATTGCATAATTCTAGAATAAATAACTTTTTCTAATGCTTTTGAGATTGAACTAAGAATTGCAACTGGGCGATAGTTCTGAACATTAGTGTTTTTTCCCTTTTTTAAATATCGGTACAATTCTTGCCGTCTTAAATACATCAAGGAATAATCCGTTAACTAATGACAAATTAAATAAAAAAGTAAGAGGATATACTAAATAGTTTACTGCCGAGACCAATATTTTACTACTATTATGATCCAAACCTAATGAACCAGACTTTTTGAGGCTTAAAATAATATTAAACACTTCTGTGTTTGATACAGGATGAGCGAATATAGTATCATAGTCCTTTTGATCGACATTATTTTTAATCGTTAAGTGATGTGTAGTATTAACAAAAAAATCATTAAAAGTGTTCGCAATTATTTTTTGGTTTGTCACTACTTCATTATCTACGATTACTGAATGTATAGCATTAGAGTTATTTGTCTTATTATTTGTGTTTACAGTACAGTACAGTCACGTCTTATTAATTTGGAAAATAAAATATCAATTCTTTATCAAAATGTTCGTGGTCTTAAAAACAACTGAGTTTTTTAGTTCTACAGGGTGTCCCGAAATTAGACGGTCATATTTTAACAGCGTAATCTACATCCAAAAATAGGAATTAAAAGTTCATATAAACATAGGTCCGAAAACGTTTCGTTTTCAAAATACAGGGTGTTACAAGTGAAGTCCTGATAGCACATTTTTGTAAATATTTTCTAAAAAGTCACCGGTTTTCCAAAGTAAAAAAAAAATTATTTCACAAGCCTACTAATTATTGTTTACATTTTCGAATAACTTAACATGAAATTTTCAAATGCTTTTTTCTTGAAAATGGTGCGTCCCAGCGAGATTGAACAAAAGTAGCTTTATTATAAAGAAAACATTGGTTTTCCAAATTTTATAGTCAAAAATATTAAAAACTGTCAACAAAAAAACTTATGGCAATTTTACCCTAAGCTCCCCCTAACATACCCACCTATGAAGATGATCAAAAACTGGCGTTTAGTCCATTACATAGACCGTAAAAAGGTAAGCATTTGTACCAAATTTTACTTGGTTATCTTCAAACGTTTAGAAAATATTTACAAAAGAGTGTCATCAGGACTTCACTTTTAACACCCTGTATCTCGGAAAACAAAGGTTTTCGGACCTGTGTTTATATAAACTTTTACTTCTATTTTAGGATTTAGATTATGCTGTTAAAATATGACCGTCTAATTTTGGGACAGAATTCAAAATTATTGCCTAACAGAAACTTGGCCGGAATCGTCAATAAACAGTTCAGAACTGTTCTCGTTTGATTTTAATGTTTTTAGAAAGGATCGGAACTATAATGTGAGTTATACAACTATATCTACTTACATTAATGTACAAGAGTATTCTTTCCCCGATTTTAATTTTATAGATTTAATATTAGTAAAAATTAAGCTTAGTTTAACGTCCTTATATGTAACCTGTATATCCCACGAAAAACCTCACTTGGTTAACACAAACAATTGTTTGATTGTCTGGAGACATTAGATTTCTTACATGATATGAATTTATAATGATAGGTGATTTTAACATATCTGATTATGTATCTGACATTTAAACAAATCTTAAATTAAATAGCCTAAATAATTTTGCCGACGTTCTAGATTTGACTCAACATAACTTTATATTCAATGTTTACAATAAGTTTTTAGACTTGATGTATTATAAACATTTCTGTTTGGTTAAAAAATATTTACAACCTTTAGTAGAAAACGATAAATATCATTCGGCTTTGGAAATTACTTGTAGAATAAACGAAAAAAAGCAATATAAGGAAAATCTTGAATCCTCTTACACGAATTGTTACAATTTTCGTAAAGCAAATTTTCCGCTTTTGTATGAAATGTTATCTACTGTGAATTAAAATTTTTTGAAAGTTTTTTATGATGTTGAAGAAGCCTGCACGAACTTTTATGGTAAATTATACAATATATTAGATCAGTGTATACTTAAGTTCACTGTAAGTATTAAGAGAAAATACTTTCCGTGGTTTAATGGTTCTATTATTAAGAAACTTTGAAAAAAGTCTAAACTTCATCGCTTATATCAGAATGCGAATAATAATCAAGCTCTTTAAGAATTTAAACTCATCAGAGCTGAAATTAAAACTTGTGCATCTGAAGCTTACAAAACTTACATAGCAAATCTTAAATCTGAAATTTCAGCAAATTCAAATAAATTTTGGGTATACCTTAATATTAAACAATGCAAAGGTAAAGTTGCAAGCACCATGAGTTTCGAAAATAAAACATTAAATAATCCAACAAAAATAGTAGAAAGCTTTGCGGAATATTTCGGCCAATCTTATGTCGCTTCCAAGAGTTCAAACATATCATTAAAAGACGTCCAGTCATCTTAGCTTCGTGTTCCTCATTTTTCCGGAACCTAGGTCCAGGTTCCTTTAAAAAACATTAAACCTAAACGTACCATAGGACCGGATCAAATTCCTGCGTTCATTTTAAAAGACTGTTCAGCAATATTAGCTCGCCCTCTATCTATTTTGATAAATATCTGCCTTAAATCCAATTTAATTCCTTTGACGTGGAAATGTTTTAAAGTCTGCCCATTTTTTAAAAAAGGAGAACGAACTGATATCAAAAATTATAGGCCGATTTCAATCATTAGCAATTTCTGCAAAATTCTCGAAATATTACTGGAACGTAGTATTTATTAACATGTTTGAAACGCAGTCCTCATCTCAGCAACATGGTTTTGTTAAAGGGCTTTTCACAGTAACAAATCGTTCTGTAATTACACAGCAAATAGCTGAAAATATTGATAATAGGGTCCAAAATGACGTCTTTTATATGGATATGACAAAAGCATTTGATAGACTTGATCATAATATTACGATACAGAAACTCTGGGTATGTCTTTCTAATAGATTAATTATACTTTTTCAATCGTATCTCCCTCAAAGAACACAATATCTTCAATTAAATGGATTCAAGTGTAACAAATTATCCGCCACCTCTGGTATACCGCAAGGTTCAAATTTGGGTCTGCTTTTATTTAATATTTTTATCAACGACATTAGTGAGGCTACAAATGTTGATTATTTGATGTATGCTGACGACTATTGAAAATATTTCTGACTGTGAACGGTTGTCGAAAAATTTAAACAAAGTTGTTTATTGGTGCAACAACAATGGCCTTACACTGAATCCCCTCAAATGTAATGTAATGTAATACAAATTTAAAGCGCATCCAATTATATTTTATTATGTCCTTAATGGACGTTTGATTTCTAGACCCAAAATTTTTATGGATTTAGGGGTTAAATTTGACCCAGTATTGTCGTTCGAATACCTTTTTTTATCTTTATCGGTTGTAAGCAGTTACGGTTAGGTTTGGCCCAGAACACTGGGGCCTCTTGGGTCTATTATATTTCCCTGCATTCCCCGTATTCAGTTACTATCTTTGGAATAGTCTTGTTTTTGGTTAGTTCTAGTTCTAGGCCGAAAAGGATGAAACGTCGTCTAGTAAGAGCTTTGTATTTGAAGATCACATGGTATGAGGTTCCATGCATTAAGGGCTATTTTCTGGTTTACTTTTGGCCACCAAACAACCGCTTCATAAGTTATCATGGGTCTTGTTATTGCCAAATATAGCCAGTGGACCATTTTTGGATTTAATCCTTATATTTTTCCAAATATCCGTCTTCCTACAATGAGAGACATTTTACATTTGTTGGCCACTTTTTGTAAGTGTTTGTTCCAAATAAGTTTGCTATCTAGGATTAGACCCAGATATTTTACTTCGTTCGTTTTGTTTAGCCCTCCTCCAAACAGAGACAAAGTTTCAAAAACCTCCAACCTTGTTTTCCGAGCAAATGTTATGAGTTGTGCCTTATCAGGGTTTACCAAGAGGTTTTCCCCAACGCACCACATTTCTGTCAGCCTAAGAGATCTTTGCACGAGTTCAAAGACTGTGGTTTGGTGTTTCTCTCGGATAAGGATGAGTATGTCATCGGCATAACCTTGAGCGTACGTACAGCCCTTGATTGTTTAGTGTTTTCAGTAGTTCATCTGCCACTGGGTTCCACAGTAAAGGAGAAAGGACTCCACCCTGTGGGCATCCCCTGTGGATATTCACCTGCATGGTTTTACTGAACATTTGTGCCTGTACTTGCCGTCCGCATAACATGTCTTCTATTCACTAGCAGATGGTGTCTTCTATTCCATGTTTGCGAGCGGCAGCTACCATTGATTTAAAGGAGATATTATCAAAAGCTCCTTCTATGTCAAGAACTGCTCCTAGGACTATTTCTTGGCTACTGAGTCATCCCTCTATCTTGGTTACAAGATGATGCGGAGCAGACTCACAAGATCTTCCTGATTGATAGGTATGTTAGTTTGTATGAAATGGCCTCTCTATCAGATCCAATCCTTTTAATAGGAATGTCGTCAAGGTTATTGTTCTATAGGCCTTTGCCATGGCAAACGTTGGACGCCCCTGTTTAGGTATGAAAACAATTCTGTTTTGTTTCCAGGTATTTGGTACATGTTTATGCACCAAACTTGCCCTGTAGAGCCTACAAATATGCGGGGCCAGCGTTCCTATTGCCTATTACAAAAGCACAGGCAGTACCCCATCTAGTCCCGTTGGTTTGTATGTATTGAAGGTGCGTATTGCCAATGTTACTTTCTCTGTTGTAACTATCCGTTTAGCAGTTTTCGAGTTTCTTGTGCAATCAGGGAAATGGGTTTTTAGAAGTAGTTCTAATGTTTCCATTCCAGTTTTAGTGTATGTACGAATTCATAGTACAAGTGGGCCGTAATTTTAGAAACACAGATACTATTAAATCATTGTATTTCTCATTTGTTCAATCTAAACTCGAATATGCCTCGTTTATTCTGGATCCTTATTATCAAATACATATTTGCCGGAGTCCATACAACAGGCGTTTCCTTAAATATTTAGGTTTTTGAGCAAACCAAATTTATCTACCGATTGTTATTACTCAAAATGCTTTACTGACTAGACACCGATTGATAAGTCCCGACGTAAGACGGTAGTACTTTTCATAATTCCATAATTACCCTCTACAAAGTTATTAACTTTAAAATAAATTGTGAAGCTCTTTTACATATGCTTAATTTTAGAAGCCCCCGCGCAATATCGAAACACCGAATCATCTTACGTTCTGAAGTTTTCACCTGTATATAACATGTGTAATAATTATAATAATATTAGTAAACAGTTGGATATATTTAACTGCAATATTAAAAACATATAAACACCTCGTTTAAAATAATTTAGAATTTATTTACTGTAATTTTAGTTTTATTATCTATATGCTTTTTTAACCTGTTGAACAACTAATCAACACAATATATCAAAAAGGAGCATTTTTTAATGGATGTATGTTGTACAATTTAATTCCAGATTATGTTAAAAAATGCTCAAACATCAACAGTTTTAAAAAAAGTCTTAAAAAATACATAAACCATGTTAATCCATATACCCTTAAAGAGTTTTTATCATTTCACTAAGTCCAATTTTAATTACAATTTACATTTGTGTTTAATTTTATTATTATCTATATCATTATAAGTGTCGCTAATGTTAATTATTATTTTGCATTTGTGTACTATTTGTTTTTACTATTATCATAACTGTCGCTAATCTTAATTTTCATTATTATTATTATTATTATTATTTAATTCCTATTGTTTTATTACTATTATATCTGTCGCTTATTTTATTTATATACTTATGTACCTTGACTTGTTTTTTATGTATTATTCATATAAAAATAAAGATATGTTATTATTATTATTATTAATGTAAAAATAAATATATAAAAAAAATAATTGCCTGATTTCATTAGTTTGAAGTTTCTCGTTAGTTGTTTAGACTTGTCTGTTTTTACTGAAAGTATTATTAGTTTTTTAAGTCATCATGATTTCTGATTCGGAGAGTGATTTAGATTTTCCAAATACACCACCATAAATAGCAAATCAAGCTAAGGAAACTTCTTTGGATTTATTACCAGTAAAATCTAAAAAGAAATATGAAGAAATATATGAAAAATTAATGGACTAAAGAGTTGACGATTACGTAAATTCATTTTCAGAAACTTTGTTCTTTTTTAGTATAATATTGTAACATAAGCAGGGTTGTAAAAAAAGTATAGTGTTTCACTCGTCGAAAACATTTTTGAAGCTCGTAAACATTACCAGCCTCGGCTGGTAATTTGTTTTCTCGATTCATAAAATGTTATTTCGTCATTCGTAAAACAATGTATTATTTTCAATTCGTATAATTAATTGAACTTTGCAAATTTGTAATAATTTTTAAATATATTAACTGATATATTATGTACCCGTACTTAAGATTAACGGCTAGAGCGAAAAGGGTTAAAGGCGAATTTGCCATCCCTCACTTCTCGACATCCTGCATTACCGTGGTTTTGTTGGAGATCTTGAGAGACTGTAAGTATGAGGAACTGTAAGTAATACCGTCCTATCACTAACCCTTAGCTTATCAGTAACGGTAGTAGATCAATGTCAAGATACATTTTGTGAGGAATGTTTGGATTTCCAATTTGGTGGGTTTGGTTGATGAAGGATATTCTGTTAATTTTCTACGTATCTATCAGGAAATGGCTTTAACTCTACTTATTAAGGGTTTTACGTCGAGTAATTCGCGTGAAGTTCGTTTTTTATTTGAAACTAATTGATTTTTTACCTACATTTTATACAACATATTTACTGCGTCAATTTAATAGGTTTAAAAATATTATTTTTATTTATTAGAAATATTATAAAACAACTCGTAGGAAATAATGATAATATAAAGCACAATAATGTATTTTTTTTATTTATTTATTAAATACACTGCTCTACAGGCTAAATGCCTAGTTATAGAGCAGGAAAAAATTGTTTGTAATTACAAAAGTAATTATAAGATATTGCACAATAAGATATAATTTGGATATAACATAAATTACAGAATATAACAAAAATTACACAATATAACAAAAATTACAGAATATGACAAAAATTAAATAAATTAATGACTGTATACATGAAAACAGTACCTTTACAATTTTTTGAGTTGCGAAAGCTTACAAGAAAATAAATCACTTCTACCCTGCAGGTTGTTGCAGTTTTCACACATAAAATACAACGGCAAGTTTTTTAATAAATTTGTCCGAGATAGCGGGAGATAAAACATTAAGTTTTTTAGAGATTCAATTCTTGGCACTTTAAATACAAGTTGTTCTAATAACTCGGAACAATCAATTTGGTAGTCAATTTTATGCTTTGCATTTGGAATCTATTTAAAAGCAATGTTTGATTTATCCCAATTGGTTGATATGTTGCGTCTATCTTAAATGCCAAAAATTTTAGATATCGTCTTTGAACGTTTTCTAGATAGCTGATGTAATTATCATAAAATGGTTTCCATATTAATGAAGCATATTTTAATTTTGATTTGACAAACGCATTATACAATATATTCATGGTTTCGATAGAATTTAATTCAACTGCATGCCCAATGATAAATCCCAAATTTCTGAATGATGCTTTTACCACTTCATTTAGACAAAATCAGGCCTATTTAATATAACACCATCCAAACAGTACTTATAAAGAATTGAAAAATATTTCTTGGTGTATAACACTATATTACATTTTTTGGTATTTAATAAAAGATTATTTATTAAACACCAATTATTTATTTTAATAATATTATTTTGTAATTTAAGACAATCATTTAAGATATCTACCTGATAAAAGTCGTCTTCATAAATAAATTAAATATTTTACCTTAACGTCATTAATAATGTCATTTACAAATAGTATAAATATATAAATATATAAAAACGGTAAGATATCGACAGACTCAAATCCATGCACTTCAACAAACTGGGTTCGTTTTTTCTAGTCAAATCGAAAAAAATGTATGACAGGCTTCGACAATCCAAACTTGTTAAACTTTTGTAGTAATATTTTATGATCGAGTTTGTCAGAAGCCTTGGAAACATTTGTATATATTACGTCTAGTTGACCGCCGCCATCAACTACTATTGTCGAACTGTAATAATACTCAATATTACATATTCAAAAGAAGACATTTTTAAATGATAATTTTATGTACCCCGTAAATAATAATATAGGCACCCACATCTGAAATAGCCTGATGTGACAGATATATTACTCCGTGTCGTTTGCGATTCTACTATATGTTCTAAAATAAATTATTTTTTAAATCACCCTGTATATAGTAAAATATCCTTAAGAAATAATGTATTGAAATATGTTTGAATGTCATGTGTGTCCAATTATATTAGTGTTAATTATGTTATGATTAGGATGTTCTAAAATAAATATTTTTTTTTTAATTTCATTGGCTATATCCCTGTACAGACCGTCCCATTACCAACCGCGACCAAAAACTAACTGCGCGAATGCCACTATTGCCCGAAAAATCGAAACAGAAATTCCGTAACGAAAATAAACCTAACACCCCCCATTCCGACCGGCACAGCGGTGCGGCGTTGAAAGCCGTGCATCGTCTAACGTCGTTTCAGTTCGGCAGACTTCGGCACGGTGTTTAGGTGCGTGCGACTAGACGCATGCATGTAGACTAGCTGCTAACTGATTCTATCTCTTTTAGACACAATTTCGGAAAAATTGAATTTGAAAATTAATAATGATCCACACGAATCCACAACAAAATATGGGACCACCATTGACGCGGTATTTTCCAGATATTTAGAGGATATTAAGTCTCAAACTTATGTTTCTTATTTCAGTTACCACCCAGATAGCACAGGACGTCTTAAGGACGTCCAATTCATGTCCATTTAACGTCTGTACGTCCGGGACCTATTATGGACGTTTTAAGTATGCCCAGTTTAATAAATCCTCGGGACGTCAAGAAATAGATATCCGCAGAACGTCAATTGTACGTGCTTTACTATATTTCCATGGATTCACATTCGCATTGTATTATTATTTGGTTATATTATAAAAAACATATATAATAAGATAATATAAATAATTAATAAAGATGGCATTGTCCCAATATCCAATTGAATGAAGGCCAAATAGACAAAACCGAAGAAGATCGGTGGCACGAAAGTGACATTGTTGACAAGTGACTTTTTATTTTTATTTATTTAGATATGATTCTGATTTAGATTCAAGCATTGAAGTGAAATATTCCCAGGGCTCAGGTTTTATTAAAAAAAGTATTCAATGTTCATGATTCGATGGTATATACATATTATACGAGTACAAGTTCTATCATTCCGCCATTTGTAACATTTTTATATCTGAGAAAGGTGGAAATTTTTCAAAGCTAAAAGGTTAATGAATTTATAATGTCTAGCAAGGCAAACTGAAACAAACATGATTGCCGAAGGCAAATATGACCAAATCAAGATAAAAACTGACTGCTGCCAATCCAGGCATGGTTGAAAAGAGCAAAGAAAAAGGAGTTTTCCAGTGAATACTACAAAGCTAAAAGGTTAGTGAATACATAATGCCTAGCAGAGCAAACTTAAACCAACAGATTGGATTTTCATATTGATCTGCCTTTCATTTTGAATAAGCGATTAAATTATTTTCAGGTTTAACTGAGAAGGCAAATATGACCAAATCAAGAAGAAAAAAAATAACTGCTGTCAATCCAGGCATGGTTGAAAAGAGCAAAATAGAGGAGTTTTCCAGTGAATACTACAAAGCTAAAAGGTTAGTGAATTCATAACGTCTAGCAGGGCAAACTTAAACAAACAGATAGATTTTCATATTGATCTGAATTTTGAATAAGCGATTAAATTATTTTCAGGTTCAACTGGGAAGGCAAATATGGTCAAATCAAAAAGAAAAAAAAACAACTGCTCTCAATCCAGGCATGATTGAAAAGAGCAAAGTAGAGGAAAAAGTTTTAATAATTTCACTATTTCTAGGTTATTTAATTCCAAATAATTTTTTTTTGAAATTATTCATTATTTTCATTAATTTCCTTACATCCTATTATTCCCCATTTGAGCTTTTGAAAATGTCCATGGAATGTCCTTAAATGGACGTTCTTAACACATCCTGATTATTAACAATGGACGTTCCAAATACGTCCATAAGACGTCCACGGCCGTGAAATGGACGTTTTAAGGATGTCCTGAATGTCCAAGCAGGACGTTTTTAGAACGTCCATAAGACGTATTTGTGCTATCTGGGCATAAACCTATAGTTTCAATGATAAAAATTCCTGAATAACCTATATGTATTGTAAGATATTAAAAATATTTTAAACAATATTAACTTCTCATTCATTCAATAAAAGAAAAAAATTATTTTCTTATTGGTCACCACGCTCAAAAAGTATAACTTAAATTAATATCAAAGAAAAAAACTTGAATTAATATCAAAGAAAAAAAATACTGCATAAATAAAATAAATAAATAATTATAATTGCATAAGTTGATAAAAAATGCTATGCAATAGCTTTACCGCGGCAGTCCCCCAGTACCACAAGTATTTTTGTATGTCCCACTACCGACCACGAGATTCTATCACATAATAAATATGTTGTGAAGAACTGATTTTGTTTTAGTAATTTACATTTTAATAATTGATAAGGAATATTTTTATTTCGCTTTCAGTTAGAAACTATATTAAACGCTCCTCGTAATATTATACATTGACTTTTTATTTTAATTAATTATTATTATTATTATTATTATTTAATTTATAATTGAACAATAAGAAAATCAATTAACCCGGTTATCTTCGGAAATATGTTGTTTTCGATCCTCTGTTGAACAACATCGTAGTAATCTGAATCATTTCAATTATATTTGGATTTGATTTTCCAATTAATCTATTTAAACGACTGTGCCAGGATTCACAAACGTTGATCGTCCTGTGTCGCTCGCCGTGACAAATCCACATATCCTTAATTGTTGCGTTTTCTAACCATTGGGACACAAAATAATCATAATAATTGATTTCTTCATTAGTGGGCACAGATTCCATTATATACAATCATCCAGCATCAATGAGTTCTGGAGGTAAATGGTCTAGAGCCGCTGTAAATTTTACAGGCCTTCTGATATCGGGATCGACTTTATATTTATTAGCAAGCCCTAAACTTTGGACTTTCCTCCATAGATTGGTTAAAATAAAAATTGTATCCTTTTAGCTTACAGTCTGGAAAAACTTCCTTACAAGCACTTATTGTTGAAGTTTCGAAATCTATTTTCAACTGTTTGGGTGTAAAATTTGGAATGCGGTTTTTTACCGGTTGAAATATCCTTATATAAGTTTGTTTCTTCCTGTCTGGCAACACAGTATAAAATACTGGCCGAGTACATGTGACTTCTTCGGTGCTTCCACATGAAAAGTAAAAAATTGATTAAATAAAGAATTGCAACTTTTAAATGTACCATCTCCAAAAATAGTGCTGCTTGATGCTAACGTATTAGTGCCCATTTTACTTGCAAATCCAATAATTCTGTCAGTAGCACCATCATCAAATACTAGGAATTCTTCATTTATGTGACTAAGAATCACAAGATCTTCACGCGTTTTTGGTAGTTGTGGTATTCACTTAGATAAAAGAGACCAGAGATATAACATACACCGGTGTTTAACCTGCGCAAATGTTGCCACTTTCTAAAGAAAGGTTAACGGAGTGGAAGAAATGGGCAAGGACCCGAATTCTGTGACAGGGACCGGACTTTGTTTATTAGCATCATAATGAACTATTAGATGTATTTAAAATATACGTTTAATGGAATTTTGTATTATGAAATAAATTTAACGTGATTTTTTAATATCAAACAGATGCCACGACATTTTATGTAAAGAAAAGACCTTTTATAGAATATTTCGTTAGCTATTATTTACTACGGACTTTTCTGTAAGAGACTACAGTAAAATGTTGAAATAGAATATTGTTAATCGAGTAAGAAATGGCACTCATTGTCTAAGAGTATTATAAAAAAACATATGCGCAGGCGAATACTGCAAATCAAACCTTGTGAGTTAAACAATATATTTTTTCTTCGACTATCATATAATATTAAAAATTAATCAAAATAAGAAAATGCTGTTTTGTATTATAACCTCAGAAAAAGATATATTAAACCTTGTTTCTTTAGGAATAATTATTAATATAGAGGATGAGTCCCATAAAACTCTAGAAATGCATATGTCTGAAACCAGATGATAACATTTCAAAATTTAAACCTATAAAAGTCATTTGGTTGCTAGAAGTGGGTGATTATCGAAATAAATTATTGATCATTAATAATAATCGATTATTTTCGATCAATCGATTATTTTCAAACAATCTATTTTTGTTCGTATTTCCTTTAAAATCAAGTACTTGATTATCTTTAAAAAATCAAAAATAATAGATTAATTAAAAAGCCAATTAACGATAAATCAGTGTTTACAAAAAATAATAAACGAATTATCGTTTATTTTAAATAATCGATTATTTTTAAATAATCTATTTTTTTTTTTTCGTATTTCCATTCAAACAGATTATTCGATAATCTTTGAAAATTTTAAAATAATCGATTAATTAAAAAGTCGAATAATCGATAAATTGATTTAAAAAAAAAGAATTAAAAAGAATTATTTCCTTTAAAATCAATTATTCGATCATTTTTGAAACATAGAAAATAATCAATTAAGGGAAAATAACCAATTAATTAAGAAGCCGATTCTACGATAAATCGATTTTCCAAAAAAAAAATAATAACTGAATAATTTTTTATTTATAATCCTTTTCTTTTTTCATGTTCCTTTTAAAATTGATTATTTAATTTTCTTTGAAAAATCGAAAATAATTATTAATAAAAAGCTGATTTACCGATAAATCGATAATTCTAAAAAAATAACCGAAATATCGATTATATAATATAACCGATTATATTCGATCATTTTTATATAATCTATTTTTTGTATTTTAAAACAAATTATTCGAATACCGTTGAAAAATCTAAAATAATCGATTAATCGATTAATTTAAAAAGTCGATTAAACAATAAATCGATTTTTCTAAAAAAAATCGATTATTTTCAATAAATCGAATATTTTGAATAAATATACTCGCTTTTTGTAATTTCTTTATAATCGAATATTCCATTACCTAAAAAAACGAAAACTATTTATTGAAAATATTCGATTAATTAAAAATAAACGATTAATTATAACGGATAACTCGATTTTCATGAAAACGATAAATCGATTATTTTTGTAACCCCTATCGGTCGCATGCTTTTATCCGAGCATTTAGCTCCAAAATTTGGGGATTCGGATTTATTGATCCTGTTATCTTTGAAACCGCATTCGATTGTATAATAAATATTGCTAGAATTTAGATTTTTTTAGTAAACGAAGATTTTTTTCGAGTTGTTTAGGGGTTTATAATGTAACATTTTACTAATAATATGACTAATTTCCGTAACTTTAGTATTTTTTGCTTATACTAGACCATATTCCGCGTTTTACTTTGTTTTAAGACTTAAGATTCAAATGTCACTTCCGATTTAACCGCAAATAAAATGAACCTTGAAATTTTAAGTAGGTGAACCTGTATTTCAACTAATATTCTTCTAAAAATACCTATTAAAGGGCTAAAACCCACCTACTATAGTAAATATTCTTATAAAACTACTTTATAAAAACAAAATTTAGATTAAGTATTTAAAATTTTACTCTTTTGTAAATTAATGCATTATGAAAACTATTTTCTGAAATATTATGTATTTGATGTTAATAATATTTATTGAAACCCTAAGCCTTTGTCCTTTGCTTCCTTAAACACCTCTTGATATATTTTTGGTATTGGTGTCATTTCTTCCGCAGCACATTTTCTGCATATTGCAATGCATTTTTCAGTATCTGTGTATGCCTCATTGGAGCTTTTAGACAGTTGTGTGTCAATGTCTTTATTTTTTCATTTTCTTGATTTGTTGTGATTCATCCACTGCAATCTCCGTTTACACTTTTTCAGTTCTTACTCTGGTTTTTGTTGGTCATTTTTAAAAAAATACTTGAATCCTCCACTAATAACTTGCACATTAATTTTGGTACTTTTCAAAAATTCAACCTTATCCATGATTACTATTCAAAGATGCAATTAAAACTAAATGATCCATTTACTTTTACTTAAGTTCTAATTATACTCATTGTTAAGTAATAATATTGGCTAAAAGACCAATTGTGGGCGGAGCTTTCAATTAAAGTACCTAGTATTAAGATGATTGATTTCTAGATGTATCTGTGACGCCTATGATTAGTAAGTTATTTTTGATTGCAAATGAGGATAAGTGATTTCCGGTCAGCAGGTACGTAGATAGGTATGGTAATCCGCACTTAAAATCTGAACCAGATACTTATGAATGTTTTGAAGTCATTAGTCAATTTATAACAAATAATATTACGGGGAGCGTTTAATATAGTTTCTAACTGAAAGCGAAATTAAAATATTCCTTATCAATAATTATTAAAATGTAAATTACTAAAACAAAATCAGTTCTTTTCAGAACCACAACTTATTTATTATGTGATAGAATTTCGTGGTCGGTAGTGGGATATACAAAAATAAGTAAACCTTGCGCGGGCGGTAGTGGCACTCGAGCAGGTAGTTTTTGGTCGAAGTCGGTAATGGGACGGTCTGTTATGGCACTACACCATTGCATTCGATCATTATTTTGCTTCAATTCTTTTCCAGACGAGTTTAATACTTTTTTATACGACCATACTTTGTCTGCAGGGGAGTTTAGTGGTAAGATTAAAGTAAGGCAATTTAGTTCGTAGATACCTTTCTTATCTCCAGACTTGTGATCGTAAATCAATAATCTGATTTTGCTGTGAATCCAGCTAACATCTTGCCACCAGCTAGTGCTACCGCGCAACAATCCTCAATCGAGGCCCGCGCATGTATGCTAAGACATCGATGCACCAATCGCGCGGTGATAATTATTTATTGAATATGAGAATGAAAATTAGAAATGAAAAATGACTTCATTACTAGTAAACACTTTAATTCTAACAAGTTTTCTGATTACTATAAAACTGATTTAATGGTGCCTATTAAAATATTTATTGGCAGTTTGATATCAACAAGTAAATTTTAACGATTTTTATCCCCTTCATACTTCACGTGATGTAGATTTACAAGCGCATTAATCATTCCCGTCATGATATGTAATGTGGAAACAACTCTATCCCTTTGAAATTCAGTGTACTTGTATATTGTATGAGCAGTGAGCACATCGTGTTTCAGTAAGTTTTAAAGAACTAAAACAATGGATTATACGACATTGCTAAAACATCGGTGACAGGCAAATTAAGGATGCTGGTCCTTGTTTTGTCTAACTAATACGAATTTTATCTATGCAAACTATTAGTAGTATCCCACTTTTACATTTAGAGGCGAAGGTTGAATCTGTGTTTCTCTGAAACTACATTTCCAAAAATTTGTTTATTTTTTTTTCTAAAAAATTGAGAAAATCGTTAAAAAACGAAATTTTGTTATTTTCTTCCATAAGAACTAAAAAAAGTTCTGGCAAAGTGTGCCCATCGTAATTCGGATGTAACTTTTATTTATGTAGGTATTTTTTTAATTAAAAATAAGAAAAGGTTACTAACTTAAGGTTTGCATATGTTTTAATTTCATACGCTGTTAGATACTTAAATGACTTCTATGAAACTATTTAATAATAATATTAATAATACTCTCCCTAATTCACCTAATTCACTCCTTTATGAGTGAATTTCAACCCCCGAAGACGGCTAAGCGACTTGTGTAGGGAAAGGGACGGATATTATTATTTGCAGTGGCGCTCCGGGGCTTGATTGATCGTGCCACTTGACTCACAGGTAAGGAAAACCCAGAAAACCTCACCCACTATCGAGACGGTAACACATGGCGATTTTATAATCTGCATCTCATATCAACAGAAATTGAATGTCTATTAATATGGTACACATTAAATCCAATAACAAACCATGCAAGTTGGTTTAATAGATAGAATTAAAACCTGTAAATATTCATCAGTTATTAAATTATCAATGCTTAAGAACTAAATGCTATTAAGCTATTTAATATCCATCATTATGCTGTTTATTAATGACTGTTAGTATTTAGTTCCTATTATTAAACTGTATAATACTTGTTAATAATTAATTTACTAATCCTATGCAAGTTTTTTATTAGTTTGCATGTTAAAAAAATACCTACATAAATAAAAGTAACATCCGAATGTGATAGCAACACAGATAAAAAAAATACAATAGATGATATTAATCAGTTTAGCTGTCTTATACAGGGTGGTCCTTAAGTAATTGTACAAATATTACGATTTAAACCAACTTGCTTTAATAAAATGTGGCTAATAAGAAATATACAGGGTGTTAAAGGTTAAATTTTAAGATTTCTTTTTTGCAATAACTTTAACGTTTTTAAATATGTATACATAAAAATTTGGAAATAGAGGTTTCTGAGCACAAGGAATCATAATCTGGTACCTACTTCGATGTAATTTGTGGAGGGCGCTACATAGGCTACATTTGTGGCAAAAATGTGCCCTAAATTTTTTTTTCTGTTTAAGTATTTTTGTAAAAAAATATTAAAGCCACATTATTTTAATAGAAGAAAAGTATACTTGTTATTAACCTTAAAACTTAACGGTTTACGACTTAATCGCACTTTAGGGATCAGCTGCATGATTATTATTGAGAACATTTTAAACAATTTAAAAAAAACTAAGCAAAATAACATTATAACTTTAATTGTGTCACATTAAATGTTTGATATTTCCTCCATTCTCGTCGATGCATTTATCTACACATTCCATAAAAGATCGTCTCATATTAAACAACATCATTGGATCTATTTATTTCTTCCCAAAGTAATAATTATTCATTTCGAGAACTATTAACGTAGTAAGCGGACGCCACGAATAATTTTGACAAAGAGCAAAGCATTCGATTTTTGATTTTTGATTTTTTGGTTTTTTGATTTTTTGATTTTTTGATTTTTTGATTTTTTGATTTTTTGATTTTTTAATTTTTGATTTTTTGCTTTTTTGATTTTTTGTTTTTTTGATTTTTTGATTTTTTGATTTTTTGATTTTTTGATTTTTTGATTTTTTGTTTTTTTGTTTTTTTGTTTTTTTGTTTTTTTTTGTTTTTTTGATTTTTTGATTTTTTGATTTTTTGATTTTTTGATTTTTTGATTTTTTGATTTTTTGATTTTTTGATTTTTTGATTTTTTGATTTTTTGATTTTTTGATTTTTTGATTTTTTGATTTTTTGATTTTTTGATTTTTTGATTTTTTGATTTTTTGATTTTTTGATTTTTTGATTTTTTGATTTTTTGATTTTTTGATTTTTTGATTTTTTGATTTTTTGATTTTTTGATTTTTTGATTTTTTGATTTTTTGATTTTTTGATTTTTTGATTTTTTGATTTTTTGATTTTTTGATTTTTTGATTTTTTGATTTTTTGATTTTTTGATTTTTTGATTTTTTGATTTTTTGATTTTTTGATTTTTTGATTTTTTGATTTTTTGATTTTTTGATTTTTTGATTTTTTGATTTTTTGATTTTTTGATTTTTTGATTTTTTGATTTTTTGATTTTTTGATTTTTTGATTTTTTGATTTTTTGATTTTTTGATTTTTTGATTTTTTGATTTTTTGATTTTTTGATTTTTTGATTTTTTGATTTTTTGATTTTTTGATTTTTTGATTTTTTGATTTTTTGATTTTTTGATTTTTTGATTTTTTGATTTTTTGATTTTTTGATTTTTTGATTTTTTGATTTTTTGATTTTTTGATTTTTTGATTTTTTGATTTTTTGATTTTTTGATTTTTTGATTTTTTGATTTTTTGATTTTTTGATTTTTTGATTTTTTGATTTTTTGATTTTTTGATTTTTTGATTTTTTGATTTTTTGATTTTTTGATTTTTTGATTTTTTGATTTTTTGATTTTTTGATTTTTTGATTTTTTGATTTTTTGATTTTTTGATTTTTTGATTTTTTGATTTTTTGATTTTTTGATTTTTTGATTTTTTGATTTTTTGATTTTTTGATTTTTGATTTTTTGATTTTTTGATTTTTTGATTTTTTGATTTTTTGATTTTTTGATTTTTTGATTTTTTGATTTTTTGATTTTTTGATTTTTTGATTTTTTTTTTTGATTTTTTGATTTTTTGATTTTTTGATTTTTTGATTTTTTTTTTTGATTTTTTGATTTTTTGATTTTTTGATTTTTTGATTTTTTGATTTTTTGATTTTTGATTTTTTGATTTTTTGATTTTTTGATTTTTTGATTTTTTGATTTTTTGATTTTTTGATTTTTTGATTTTTTGATTTTTTGATTTTTTGATTTTTTGATTTTTTGATTTTTTGATTTTTTGATTTTTTGATTTTTTGATTTTTTGATTTTTTAATTTTTTGATTTTTTGATTTTTTGATTTTTTGATTTTTTGATTTTTTGATTTTTTGATTTTTTGATTTTTTGATTTTTTGATTTTTTGATTTTTTGATTTTTTGATTTTTTGATTTTTTGATTTTTTGATTTTTTGATTTTTTGATTTTTTGATTTTTTGATTTTTTGATTTTTTGATTTTTTGATTTTTTGATTTTTTGATTTTTATGATTTTTTGATTTTTTGATTTTTTTATTTTTTGATTTTTTGATTTTTTGATTTTTTGATTTTTTGATTTTTTGATTTTTTGATTTTTTGATTTTTTGATTTTTTGATTTTTTTGATTTTTTGATTTTTTGATTTTTTGATTTTTTGATTTTTTGATTTTTTGATTTTTTGATTTTTTGATTTTTTGATTTTTTGATTTTTTGATTTTTTGATTTTTTGATTTTTTGATTTTTTGATTTTTTGATTTTTTGATTTTTTGATTTTTTGATTTTTTGATTTTTTGATTTTTTGATTTTTTGATTTTTTGATTTTTTGATTTTTTGATTTTTTGATTTTTTGATTTTTTGATTTTTTGATTTTTTGATTTTTTGATTTTTTGATTTTTTGATTTTTTGATTTTTTGATTTTTTGATTTTTTGATTTTTTGATTTTTTTGATTTTTTGATTTTTTGATTTTTTGATTTTTTGATTTTTTGATTTTTTGATTTTTTGATTTTTTGATTTTTTGATTTTTTGATTTTTTGATTTTTTGATTTTTTGATTTTTTGATTTTTTGATTTTTTGATTTTTTGATTTTTTGATTTTTTGATTTTTTGATTTTTTGATTTTTTGATTTTTTGATTTTTTTATTTTTTGATTTTTTGATTTTTCGATTTTTCGATTTTTCGATTTTTCGATTTTTCGATTTTTCGATTTTTTCGATTTTTCGATTTTTCCGATTTTTCGATTTTTCGATTTTTCGATTTTTCGATTTTTCGATTTTTCGATTTTTCGATTTTTCGATTTTTCGATTTTTCGATTTTTCGATTTTTCGATTTTTTTATTTTTTGATTTTTTGATTTTTTGATTTTTTGATTTTTCGATTTAAATAGCCTTTTTATTTATTTTCATTTGTCGACATTCAACTTTTTGTAATCATTTGCATTATTTTCTACTTTATGCAACAAAATATGTCACTTTATATGACAAAATTTGAAAAAGGATTTTTTATAGACTACTATTTATGAAAACGATATTTAATTTTTAATATTGTCCGATTTTTTATTAATAAATAAATAAGGACAAATTGATATTTCTAAACATAGTCTAGCTTTTAATAAATTAGCTATAGGTACCACCATGGTATGTTATCACTATTCGAGCTTTATATTATTAAGGTTATAAAACAAAACAAAAAAGGACATTCCACAATTTCCACGTCGAAAACAAACACAAACAAATCAAAGCTGTCCTGGCAGATTAATCGCTTCTGTTTATACCCAATGATATAGGTCTATAAATTCCGAAAGTAACACAATCCTTATCGTTTCGAGAATACGGTCCTTTTATCTTTTGATAAAACTGACTAAACCTCCCAGTGACCCTTAAGATATGTCCACTTATGGACCGTTAGCGCTCTGAATACATCGACTTCCGGTCCAATCGCTCTATTAGGCACGTTACTTGCTATTAATCGCTACTGGACGTACGAAAAGAAGAACAAGTATCATTTGATTGATTTAAGTCTTTCAGGAAATGGATGTCTTTAAAATACAGTACAAGTAAATTTAGTTCAGCATTTAAAAATAATTTGGCCAGTAAAATGTAAAGAATAGGATTTAAATGTAGTTTATTGAAATTTTCCATGAATATTCCTGGATAATACCTACCGTCTAAAAGATAGTGATATGGAGCTCAATTTATTTTTATCCGACTTCAAAAAAGAAGGTTCACAATTCATCGATATATTTTTTTCTTCAAGCGTATAATAATGTTTACAGTACAAATATTTTTCATTTTTGTACTAGTATAAAAAAGCACAAACAAAATGTTAAATGGCTTATTATGAACGTTGCAATCAAGTAGGCTGGAACTGTCATTTAAATACTGAAAAATTCAAAAGCTCAACAATGTGGTCGCAGTATTCAATGCTGAAATCAGAACTAAATATTAAATATAATGTAAAAATTAAAAACTATTCAAAATTAATTACCTTCCTAAAACGAAAAGGTGATAATTACAAACCGAAGAAGTCAAAAGTTTTTTTTAAACAGGAGTTTGATAACTTTCTTAAGAATGCACCAAACAAGAGATATTTAGCAACTAAGGTAGGTACATAATGATATTAACTCAGATAAACAAATGAAATATAGATGTGTTAGGGGCGCAGTTTTACATAGGCTTTGTTTGAACTTTTGACAGCCGTGGTCTCCATGGGCGTATCAAATAGTTTTTTCATCAGAATCCATAGCATTCTGTTGTAAATATTTTGTCAATAACAAATTTAAAGAACAATGCAACTCATGCATAAAATTTCATTTTACAAAAATTAAATTCTATTTTTTATTCAAATGTAATAAACGATATTTAAAATTCAAATAATTACACTGTTAATATTGTTTATATAGGTAGATATCAGTAAACTGTATATTTAAAATGAAATAACAATCTCTATTGAAAAAAGTAAGCCAAACTGAATTTACCCATTAGGTCACAGGAGTGCTGGTGAGATTGGTGCACAAAGTGCCTTTGCAGGTCCGTTTTAATAATTTCATCTTATTTTAAAACCAGGAGAAATTAATATTTCTGAAACTCAACAATAAAAAAAATCCAATTTACTTTTCCCTTATAGGTACTTACCACTTGAAGTGATAAATTAAATTTTTTTTAGCATATACGAGGGATGTCAAAAAATAGGAATTAAGGCAGTTACTTATTTTTAAAAATATAAAAAAAATGATATGTAATAGATTTTATCATTTCTTAAGAATAAACAGACATATTATATGCTTTGAAAGTAATTTATAATGGATAGACACCAATCTATAAATTTGTTGAAACTTATCTTTATATTCTGTAATCTTGTTCCAAGAAAGATCTAATGGAGACTGTTAAGCCTAATAGAAACAATAGATCTCTGTTCACAAACATGTAAACTAGAAGCATAAAAAGGTTGAAGTGACGAGGCCTTTAAACCTTGACTAGCGGCATTAATTTTATTCGGATAATATATTTATATTTAAATAAAATGGTAAGATAAATTAACTGTAGCTTTATTAGTAAAATAGTAACATTACAATTTTCCATAAAAACGTCCCCAACTCTAGCAACATTTTCATTGATTTGTTATTGATTCAGGTTTTATTTTTGTTCTTATAAACTAAAATATTTCTTTATCATAAATAACAATTTTATAGATGAGAAATACATTTTTCATAAATTTTTAATGACATTTATAGAATTAAAATAGATATTTGTGTACCAAAGGCTGTAAGTATCGAGTTGATCTTCTACGGCCGAATCAAAAATTTACGGCCCAGGCCAAGTAACTTCTGGTAAGTAATATTACATCCAATTAACAACTTATGTAACAATAGAAAATCCATATCATGCATTCATTTTTCACGAGAGCAATTATTAATAATTCCAGATATTTGACGCCAGTATCTAGCTAGGTTATTCATACATGGTATGTATAATGTCTGAAAAACCTTCTGTATACATCTAATAAACCACATAAATTAAATTTTGTCTATGTACAACTTGTGTGTGATAAAAATGTTTTATATATAAGACTTAATTAAGCTTCATCAAAAAATGTATTAACATACAATTAAAGCAAATTGAAAAACAATACAAGAATTAAATTATAAAAATTCAAAATAAAATTAATAAAAAAATACAATATAAAAGTATCAAAAGTGGTAATTATAAATAAAAAAAGAACAAAATTGGTTAGTGGAGTGTCTATTTTCAAAGAAATATAATGGAAATCCCATAGGAACAGAACTTGTGCAATGGGCTACATATTATATTTAAATGTATGTCACCAAATTGAATTATTTTTAGTTTAATACTAGATACATAGGTACCTCAACTGCTTCTGATGCATTTTCACTCATGTAATTTTTGGTCTCTTAAATAAATATGTTAGAAGAAGCGAATATTGACAGATATTCTTGATTGAAACCTTCTTCTACTTTGCTGAGTTAAAACGGGGGCTTATTGTCTAACCAGCATTTTTGAAAGCACTCAGCTCCCTCCATAAACACGACAACTAGAAAAAGTATAAAGCTCAAACGTTTTGGTTTTCTCTACTTGTGCTGTTCGTATTTGAAAAAAGTAAAGCGCATTCAAAAAAGTTTATTTTTGGAAGTAGATAAGTCAAGCATTAAAATATATATCTAAATATTATGACTTGAATATTAAACTGTCAGTAAATGTATGATGTTTATTGTTTTTGATTCCTTACAATTCTGAAATTGGCCTTAATATATTCTAATTGAGTTTATAATGTCAAAATGAGATTCAAATACTAACCTTAGATATTTAGACAAATCAGCATTTACGATTTATAATTATTATGACAGATTACAACAAAAATTAAAATCACATACGAATATCAAAATCGTCTAGCATTAGAGAATACCATAATCACATGCTTGTCGTTTTGGTAATCGAACTTTGTTGATATGCGTTTTCAGCTGAAAGTTAGAAAATAACCCCCTTTGACTTGTTCTAGATTCACAAACTTCTCATTTATAAACTTTTAACATGTTTTTAAAGTTTTTGGAATTTTAGATATTTTAATAATCTCCAAAATATTTTTTTAAAAACGGGAATTTTTAAACGTATCTATTATTTTTAGCATAACTTTTTGTCTCTGAATTTGGGTATAAATATATATTGCATTTATAAACTGTAAACAATGGATTCGTTTATCTTAAAAATATGAAAAAGAACCTATAGAGGCACAAAACATACTTCAATCAAATCAATTCAAAAACTATGTTAACTTAAACAAGTTTAAACTATTTCACATGAATACTAGAGGCGTGGAAAAAAATATCGATGAATTGTTTATAGTATTAGACCGTTCAACTGTAAAATTTGATCTAATAATATTAACTGAAACATATCAGTTACTCACACCAAATCCCTAACTATGATATTTAATATAATGAATGAAACTTAAACAAAAATGATGGAATATTAATCTTTATCAAATTTCATTTAAAATATAATTCATCTAATATTTTTATCGGGGATGTAAAATGTTTGAAAATAATGTCATTCATAAATACCATAGATATTACTGCCGTGTATCGATCACCATCCATCTCTCCGGTAATTTTTAATTTAGAATTATTAAATTATTTAAAAAATGGGTGACACCAGGTTTGCTAAAAAGTATTAAAAAGAAGCAGACAATGTACAAATATGCCTTAAAACATCCAGCTAATATGGAATTAAAAGAACAATACAAAAACTATAATAACCGATTAAGTAATATAATTAAAAAAGCCAAGAGAACATATTTTTCTCGACAAATTAAAGCTAACAAAAATACATTTAAAGACGTTAGGGAATGCGTAAAAGATATTTGCGGTAAATAAAATAAAAACATTGAGAAAATTAAGCTTTTAGACGAAAAAAAAGTAAAAAAAAACGTATGGAATTACAAATCACTTTAATACTTACTTTAGTACAATTGGAGAAAATTTAGCTGACAGAATACCAGATCTGAATAAGTGTAAAGAATACTATACTCGTATATATCTATTTCCAACAGTAAAATCGGAGATCTTAGAAATAATAAATAATTTAAAAAATAAATAAATTGTTAAACCACTGGCATTTCTAATAAATAAATGTTTAGATTTTAAAATGTGCTACAGTCAAACCGCTATTTAAAAATGGAAATAAAAATAAATTAGGAAATTATTGACCAATATCGCTATTATCAACTATATCAAAAATATTTAAAAAAAAAAATTAAAAATACGCCTTTGCAAATTTCTAAACAAATTTCGTATATTATCTGATCGACAATTTGACTTTAGAGATGGTCGATCAATTGAGGATGCCATTTATAGTAACATCAACAATTTATAACTCTTTGGATAAAAAAGTACCCATTTTATGTATATTTCTAGACCTCTCCAAAGTCTTCGATACTTTGTGTCATGTGAAATTATTAGAAAAGTTGCAAAAGAATGGAGTTAGGGATAAATCATATAACATCTTTGAAAGTTATTTATCAAATAGGCAGCAGCTTTTTTAAATTAGAGATAATAGAAGTGATTCACAAACAGTAGCTATTGGAATTCCTCAGGGAACCGTTTTAGACCCTATCCTTTTTCTGTATAAATAAATAGCCTTTGAAATCACTTGGCCAAATTTTTAGCTTTGCCGATGATGCGGCTGTCATATACACTTCATCTTCTTGGGATAACCTAAAATAAAACGTTGAAAGTGACTTTCCAAGAATAGCAAATTGGCTTCAATATAATAAACTTACAATAAACTATACAAAAACAAGCTACTTACCGTCTAGCTCCCATATATGCCTATCTATAAGAATTCCAAGATATTTTACTGTAGTGGATTGAGGTATTTCTATATCTAAGCCTACTTTTAAAGATCTCATCGAGGGAAGATCACTAATCCTTCAATGGGATCTTTAAAAGTAGCCTTAGATATAGAAATCCCTGAATCCACTAAAGTAAAATATCTTGAAATATTTATAGATGGGCATGTGAGGTGGGATTTACATACCAAGAAACGTATTAAAAAAATAGTAGGGTTATTGCTCAAATTCAGGTACTTAAAAGATTTTTTAAATTTTCATACTCTAAAAACTATGTATTTCTCTTTAGTACAGTCGTTATTAGTCTATGCTACTATAGGCTAGGGAGGAATACACGACAACTTTCTGAATAATGTTAATGTGGTGCAAAAATTGGTTTTGCATATTATCTACAACAAAGATATTGAATATTCTAGTAACTTCTTGTACAATAAATTAAAAGTTTTTGATTTAAGACAATTATATTTTTCAAATATTCTTCAATTTATAAAAGCAACAAAAATTGTTTTGACATCACATGAACATCAGAATATTACACGACGAGTAGAATCAGTTTATTTTACATGCAATTAACTTACACCAAGAATGTATATTTTAGTCCCGGAAAAGATACGAAATATACCATTTTATAATGCATTCAAAAAACATCTGCGAAATTGGATTCTTCAAGAAGACTGAGAAGAATTTAGTAATGTTATAGTTACAAATATTTACCTATCGTAAACTATTATATGCATTATCCATACTTTTAATAGCTACACTGATTTCCCGATTAATTTCTTTAATTTGTCAAACTCTTCAAAGAAAAACAAATCTTATATTAAAGAATGTTATCATATGTTTTTGAGGACGCTGAATTCAAAAAGGATGTCAAATCGATAATATTGACAGTTGACAGCTGTCAAATAGCTGTCAAATAGCTGTCAAATAGCTATCAAATAGCTGTCAAATAGCTGTCAAATAGCTGTCAAATAGCTGTCAAATGCTAAAAAAAAGAAATCTTATATTAAAGGATGTTGTCATATGTTTTTGAGAACGCTGAATTCAAATAAAATGTTAAATCGATAATATTGACAATTGACAGCTGTCAAATAGCTGTCAAATAGCTGTCAAATGCTAAAAAAAATCTCATATTAAAAGATGTTATCGTATGTTTTTGAGGACGCTGAATTCAAATAAGATGTCAAATCGATAATATTGATAGTTGACAGCTATCAAATAGCTGTCAAATGCTCTTAAAAAAAATAAATCTTACATCTAGGAATAGGAACTTTGTTTTTGAAGACGCTGAATTCAAACATGACTTTAAATTAAGTTTGATGAAACCAATGAAATTGACAGTTGGCAGCTGTCACCTTACATTTCCCCAACTTACATTGCAATGTTTGAAAGAATTGACAGTTGGAACATACCAGCTACATCTATCACCAAACTACATTCAAGATAGCCTTTTAAGAAATGATAAAGAAATGAATGAAGAAGATGAAAAAAATTATAGAATTAGATTTAAATACTAATGAACCTGGATTTTTTAGAGCTCGTGTTTTTTCTAGGTTTTCAAATGAAAAATCTCACCGAGTTTGGATACACTTTAACCAAGAATTTGTTCCACGAAATGATAATGAGAATGTTGAGCAAGCTGAACCTATTCTTGGTTATTATTGCACTTGTAAGGTTGGAACGAGAACTCTAGGGACATGTGCACATGTTGCATGCATACTTTGGTACTTAGGGTATACCAGACACAATTAAAACGTTAACTACCCTTCTTTGCAACTTCTGAGAAATGTCTTATCCTCAGATCTTGATTTAAATAACATTGAAATCATAGATCCATAAATATTAAATCTTTCTTTGTTTTTTCTTTCACCCACACGCATACACGCATACACACATACACGCATACACGCATACACGCATACACGCATACACGCATACACACAGACACGTACACGTACACGTACACGTACACGTACACGCCCACGCCCACGCACACACACACACACACACACACACACACACACACACACACACACACACACACACACACACACACACACACACACACACAAAGGGGTCAGGTCCCGACACGTCCACGTCGTTGATCCTGGGTAAAGCAGAGCACGGGGGTATAAAAAGAGAAAGTAAGTTTTATTATTTTGTGAAGAGACATCACATGTGAATTCAGCGTCCTCAAAAACATATGATAATATTCTTGATTATAAGATTTCTGTTTTCTTTAAAGCATTTGACAGCTATTTTACAGCTGTCAGCTGACAATATTATCGATTCAAGATCTCATTTGAGTTCAGCGTCCTCAAAAACATATGATAACATCCTTTAATAGGAGATTTCTTTTTTTAAGCATTTGACAGCTATTTGACAGCTATTTGACAACTGTCAATATTATCGATTTGACATCTTATTTGAATTCAGCGTCCTCAAAAACATATGATAACATTCTTTAATATAAGATTTCTTTTATTTTAAAGCATTTGACAGCTGTTTGACAACTGTCAATTGTCAATATTATCGATTTGACATCCCATTTAAATTCAGCGTTCTCAAAAACATAACACCATTCTTTAATATAAGATTTCTCTTGTTTTAAAGCATTTGACAGCTGTTTCACAGCTGTCAATTGCCAATATTATGGATTTGACATCATATTTCAATTCAGCATCCTCAAAAACTTAAGGGCATTTATTAAAATAATTAAAATATGATTTTCAAAAAGGTGACATGCGTTACAGATGTTTCTATGCTATGGTGGAGTCACGGAGCTTCGGAGCTCCATAGAAGCCAAACAATGGACTTTGGAGCTTAGTGCCCATTGAGACTTTTGTTCAGGATGACAAAATGTATAATATATCAAAAATTCAGACAATTTGACCGGGAGTGCATTTCCTATCTTTTTGTGCGGGGTCCTTTGTAATTTACGCACACAGCACTAAGACTTGTTCTTCTGATTACGACCTATTCCTCGATTATGTACTCTACCTCGATTACGACCTTTCTCTCGATTATAACTAATTCCCGATTATGACCGTTTTTCCAATAATAATGACCATTTCCAATTATTACATTATATAAATAATATAATTTAATATTAACAAGTTACTTATCATTTTGTCTAAGATAAAAAGAAACTGATCCATTGGGTGTATTCATTATTCATTAGGTTATATTATAGAATTAATTTTTTATTACAAATTTTTAGTAATACTTACCACGTACAAGTTGTCTACAACAGCTTCTGTTTAGTTCATGTTTATTTGCTTATCTTCAAATGACATTGTCACAGTTTATTGCTAAAGAATCAGTTAGCTCACTCGGACCAGTTGAATGTTCCAAAATAACATCCACTCCAGGGATACAAATTCAGGATGCGCAGAAGACTGCTGTTTGAATATAGGCGCCAGGGATACAAATCCGAGTTTCGCAGTGTATAAACTAGATCAAAAGTGCCGACGCAGAATGAGTGAACTGATTCTTTAGCTAAAAACTGTGACATTGTACTTGTTTTATGTGCATAAACATCATTATTATTATATTATTATTTGAGAAGTAAGAATCTAAAGCTAGTCATTCACGAGTTCATTCTCTCTTTAACAATAAATTTAAAACTTTTAATACATCTGTTAAAAAATAATGTGTCTTTTCTAAAACATGAATATTCATATATCTTGTATTATAATTAAATTCAAGCAGTAAATTAACTTCTTGAAATTAACGCTGGATTTCCTTTTCAACGTATTTCATCTTACATGTCACATTACCGAGTAACATGTGTTGCTCATTCATATTTCTGCTGCAATGACTATACTCACTTCTTGCAGTTTGTAATAAACTCTCAAATCTAGAGACATAATTTTGACATCAAATGATTCATCTCTACTACGATGAGTGAGATTATTATAGGTGTCTCAACTCTCTGTAAAATATGGCATCAAATTTTGCGTAATACCTACTAAAAATACCATCAGAGGCCATTTAAAAATGAGGTACCATAAATGAAAACAAATAATCACATCCAGCTATCAGAAATTTAGCTTTTATCAAGTGGAAAATACGTTTTTATTATTTTTTTTACAATAATGTCGAAATAAACGTTGAATTAGATTGGAAATAAACTTTTTTTCGAAATTTTAGTTTTAACCTGATAATTTTCTTAAGAAAGCTAAGAGTTATAAGAAAATAAATAAGTAAATAAGAAAAATAGTAAGGAAATAAAAAGTCATTTACCACAGGATTTTATTTTTAATTAGCTACTAGTTTGGGCCTCTATGGGCCATCATCAGGCCTAAAATTGTAAAATTACATAGGTACAAACGTAATGAGAAGGCTTTGTCCTCAGTCATTTGGAAAATAAATAAATTTAATTAAACAATTGGCCGTCAACAACAATTATCCTTTAGACGTTAATATTAATATTTATTTAAAATTAATGAATCTCTTCCTATGGGGCCTTAGTATTGCATTTGTGCAGACGACACAATTTTCTTTCCACCATTTTTTTAAAACTTTTTTCATGTTTCCGATCATTCCGAGGCCGAAAATTAAAAAAAAAAAAACGTAAATGAAATAATCCAGAGTTAATTTATCATTATATGTATTTATTTTACTATTTAACTGGTAATACATAATACATAGGTACTAATAATAAACTAATAACAAAATAACTAATATTACTAGTAAGTACTTGTTCATAGCTACATTCCTACCTACCAAACGAAGGTGTTTAAAAAATAAACACAAACTTTTATCCAGCCACAACGGCATGTCACGTAAGATTTAAAAATAGTTAATAATAACAACAAAAAAGTAACGCACTATCATGAACATAAACATTGAAAAATAAAAAAGCACGTTCAATGAGAAGGCTGACACTCAGACTCATCGATAATTTTTTTAATGTTTGCAGTATAATTTGATACAGCCATTCGAATATAATTATCCAAATGTTCATTTGTAAGTCAATTGCGATATTTTTTCTTAATAAACTTCATATTGGAAAAAGAAGATTTACACAAATAGGTTAAACTAAATAATGCTTTCACTTTCAAGGCAACACGGCATAGAACTGAATATTTGTCTTTACTTACAATAGGCCAGATACATTTGGTACTTGAGACTAACGATTTTAAGGCTAAATCATTTGAAACTCAATTACTTCTATTTCTGTTGCAGCGATGTCTTCGCCAAATTTCTGCATAACACAAGTTGCAAACTGTTGGATATTAATTTCCATAAAGGGTGAAACAACAAACTGCGCTACTAAAGCCATTTCGTTGAAATCCTTAAAACGATTTTTGAAATTATTCTTCAGGGTAGAAACTATTTCTACATGATATTTGCTGTCATAGGGTTCTAATGGATTTTGAGATATTTTTTCTGAAAGAATAGGAAAATGCTTGGTATCGCTGTTAATTAGGTTTTGTTCCCAAAACTCCAGCTTTTTGATAAATGCTTTTATATCAGAAATTATTGTCGCTAGTTCTTTGTCTCTCCCCTGAAGCTGCAAATTAAGTTCGTTTAATTTCTCTGTAATGTCGACGAGAAAACCAAAATCTCTAAGCCAGATCGAATTTTCTAGTTCCGGAGTCGGTTCATCGCGTTGTTTGAAAAATTGAACTATGCCAGAGAGGACATCATTAAAACGTTTCAGCACCCGTCCTCTACTTAACCATCGGACTTCAGAGTAAAGGAGTAGGTCCCCGTATTGACAGTCAACTTCATCGGCCAAGGCTTTGAATAATCTTCTTTGTAACGCTTGAGCTCTAATCTTGTTCACAATTTTTACCACCAGTTTCATAACGTTATTTAGTTTCAGGAAATGTTCACACAATGATTGCTGATGGATAATGCAGTGGTAATAGAGAAATTGCGGAAAAGTTTCATCTTTACGACATAACGCCACCAGACCTTTATCACAACCCATCATAGCTGGAGCGCTATCGGTTGTCAAGCCTATCATTTTCGATATTGGAATTTTCTCGGAAGAAATAATATTTTTTAAATGAGAAAACAACTCCTGTCCAGTAGTGTGTCCTTTCAGTGGAATAAACTTCAAAAGATCTTCTTTAATCGTAAAATCACTAAAAACAATCCTGACGAACACGGCCATCTGGGCAGTGTCAACGACATCTGTTGATTCATCCAGTTGAAGTGAAAAATAAACACAGTTATCAGTTCTTAACTGTAAAAAAATATCATTGCTCATTACTTCTACACGTCTCATCACTGTATTAGCAGAAAGTTGCATAGATTTTATAGCTGAAACTATCTCGTCTTTATTTCTAAAGTTGGCAAATAACGAATCAGCAGCTTCTAAAAACACCTGTTTTATCATTTCCCCGTCTTCATAAGGTTTCTTTTTTTGTGCAATTATCTGGGACACACGCTACGATGCTTCAGTTGCAGCCTTATTTTTGTCGACTGTTCTTAAAAATATTGATTGTTGTCCAATTAACTGCTTTTTTAACTGTTTCAGTTTCTCTTTTCTGGCGGCAGAATGTAGTGGGGATGATTTTTTAAAATTAGAATGTACAGTTTTATGATGTTTCTTAATATTTCCTTATTTAGCAACGGAGACCGAAGTATTACATAACAAACACACATTTTTATCTTTAACTTCTGTAAAAACGTATTGTTCTTCCCATTCCGAATGAAAGTGGTATGTCTTCACCTTCTTACAACTGCTTGCCATAATATTATTTTTTGTTGTTCTCTACTAACCCAACCGCTGGGCGTTGGTTACGCGTTCAGTTTTAAACTAAGTGCAATGTCGCCGCGCCGTGCGTATTTATCCCGTTCAAAGCAATCCTGATCGTTCTCGAACATTAACGCGCTGGTCCGGCTGGTCAGTTCTAGCCGATTCTAGCTTGATGGCGTCAGCGGCAGATCGCTCACCGTAACGTTGCCGCTGTTTATGTTTAATATTACGACAATTAGATTTTTTTGTGGAATTTTCGGAAGCTTCTCTGATTTTTGCAGTTTGTATTTTTTAAATTAAAATCATTGTGAGAGCTACCAGAATTGCCTCCGCGAGCTACCGGTAGCTCGCGATCGACAGGTTGGCGACCACTGCTCTAGAGTATATCTTTATATGTATCAATATTAGAGGTGAAATACAGTTTTGATTTCTTCTGAAATAGCTTTAAAAATTTTATATTCCTCACATTGGTAGGTAGAGTATTAAAAACTTTGGGAGCAACATAAGTTACAAACCTTTGACTTGCATCTCGCAGAACTGCTGGAGTTCTCAACTACTAATTTAGTCTGGTTCTTGTGTTTTGCAAATGCAAATATAATATTCTTATACAAATCACTTTTTTATTATATAGAAGTAGGACATAATGCTGTATTTTTGTAGATAATTTTATTTATACGATTTTGGATTACATTAACGAGTTGAAGTGCAATATTATATAGTTCACATTATACCATACTGCAAAATAAATCAGTGAATTTGTTACGGGTCAATTTTAATTTCATAAAAGTGAATAGTCTTTTTAAACAAAATATTAAAATCATACCTACTTTTCCACTATTTTCGAGTAATAAATAAAAACTCACCTAAATTCGTGAATAATACAGAAAATTAATTGTCTTGATTTCCATTTATTAAAAGTAACCTATACATAGTATTGATATTGTTTATTTATATGCTGTCAACTCTTGACCATGACCTTGAGGTAGTTATTCTTCTTCTTCTTCTTCTTCTTCTTCTATTCTTTATTTAATTTTGTTTTGTTTAATTTGGGTAATTAGGTTAATTGGGATTAGTATTGGCAGTTTAGCCATCCCAAATCAAGGACATTTATCTTCTTAGGTCCTGAGGTTCTATCTGTCTATCTTGTTTCCTTCTCTTTCTTTTTGAGGTTGGTTTATGGGCCATATGGTCTTTGAAAATTGTTACGAATAATTTCGGATTTTAAACCACTTAAAATAGATAAGTTCCATCCAATAATCGAATTATATCATATAAGTATTGAACCAGATAAATCAAGTGTTGATTTTAGTACACAGTTTGTGGATAAGTCGATACTTATAGATATAAAATAGGACCCTACCTTATTCGGTAAGTCATCCATATATAACCTTTTGCATGTAGCTATAGCTAGTTTTATTTTTGCTTTTAGGTTCTTTTTTTTCTTTTACTGCTACTATTTTCTTTTATAATTTGAAAACTATTGGCTTTGGCTTCCTTTGCTATTACCTAGTACTGCTTTCACCTACCTGCTTGGCAATTTTCATAGTACTTGAATCCATTTGGGCTGCTAGTAGCTCTTGATACAGCGAGGGTTGCAAACGAAGGATTTTCCCATCGCATCACTTTGGAGAGGAGAAAATTACCAAGTAAGATCCACCCATTTATATTATTATTAGCTGCATCTTCCAGAAAATCACATACTCATTCTGAAAGTATTAGTATATAAACAAGTTATAAGATACTGGTGTACATTTGACTTAAATCGTGTATATGACATAAAAATTAGTGATATAATTTTAACTCACCCCTTATATGTAAACGAGTAGTACTACTTGGAATCGGATCTTTACTCTTGCCCTAAGCGTGTAAAGACCCTTGTAATAGTAAACCATTTTATTGGTATTATTGTGGCTATTATTGGATGCTTATCCACTCTTAAATCAGTTAATTTCACATTGTTCCTGTAACTAAAGTAAAACAAGTCATTCAAGTAAACGTTACAGAAAATATTGTTAAATAATTTTACCTGATATTTATTTCCACGACCCAACCTCCGGAAAATAACAAAACTGAGCTAGTCGATATAAACTATCACCCCTTTCAGTCAAAGGAAAAAAAAGGGGTAGCAAGTTGTAAATAATAATTAGTAAACTGCTAGTCACAAATTTCCTCAACTCATTAAATTAAAAATTAATCTTAAAACATTGGTTGTTAATGATTGAATGTGATCAATCCATTTTTAATTTTCATCAATTATGATACTGAAGTATTTTGTTAATTATAAAGTCGTCATTTATTTGTATGTTAAATGAAGGCATTTGTAAGTTATATTGTTCTCTATGGATCTACTTTAAGACAAAAATAGTTTTGTGGCTATAAGTTGCTATAACATATAACAACAAAACTATTTTTTATTGAAGTAGACCCGTAGTGAGCTTGAAACCATTTTAAATTTTTTTACATAGGTAGGCTTAAGCGAGAATGGGTTCAAATATTTTTACTTGAACAGATCTAAGGGAGTAAAGGGATCATATAGATAAATTGGCGAAATGAGCCCAAATATTTCACATGAGCAAACTTAAGAGGTAAAGGGGCCAATTATTATTGGATAAATTGTTCGAACAAGTTTGTAAACCCTAATCAACAGGCGATATAGAATGCTTTTAAAAATCAAGGCTTGTGAAAATCATCAAATGGTAATGCCATTGCTTCATAAACCAAAAAATTCAACGTTTTTACACTACTATCCTAAATAATTTCTCGTATTTTTTTACGCTACGAGTTTACCCTTGTGGGCCTCAGTCTCTATAAGGTGGAAACTACCATTTTGGCGTGTCTCGAATTTTTAAACAAATACAAACTCAATTTTCACTTGTTATCTTCTGCACTTACACAAGAAGTTACTTTTTCTGGTTCTTTAAAATTCTTTGATAATTTCTCATACCAACTTCTCAACATCTTCAAAAATATGGTATTAATTTAGCCTTCAAAACAGATCACAACATAAAAAATTTAATCAACAAAGTCAAAGACCTTTTCTTTAAATATCTGGCATTTATCAAATAGGTTGTAATAATAATTGTAATGCTATTTTTATTGCACTATGTGGACGTAGGCGTAGAAAATATATTAACAATGATATTCATAACACACCTTCTTCTATTGCCAACTATATTATCCTTGAAAAACATAACACATCTAAATCTAACTTTTTGGAAATATTTGAAATTCAAAATGCAATTAATAATAATATAGAGTTTCCTGGGTGAACAGTCAATTATTGGAAGTTAATGATAATTTATTATTTCCTAACCACAGTTTTTAATCATACCCTAATATTTAGTTATTAATTTTATCTATCATTTGTCACTTTCTTCTTTTTTCATCAAACTACACCAATATCTCTATACAGTATTACTCGGGAAAAAATTTGTTTCTAAATTTGCCAATTTTCTCTTAATATAAAAACTGCATTAGATCATTTTTTAAATAATGTTTTAGATCCTACCGGTCATTTATCCTTCAATTTTAATTATTATTTTGTGTTTTTCAAAGTTTATGTCAACTGTCAACTAATATATGTCATTTTATTTATTTTCTTTTTATTCAACATTTTGTAATATCAGTACTGCGTTTTTACTAGATTATTTACCTGTTTTAAGAATTATTTGTAAACAGAACTTGTCAGATATTCTCTAAATAATTCTTCTATACTGCCCAAACCTTTTTCCTTCTCTCTTTACCCATTTAATCACATCTTGCATTCGTAATTTTTTAAAAAAATTAATTATTCCATTTGCAACCCTGCCACCAACTTGCTTCCACCACTTTTACTTGTTTTCTATGCCTCATCTACCGAATTGAAACGAATGCTACAACAACTCGTGTTTGTTGGACAATCTGAAAAGTTTTTATTAAAAAATTACGTTCTTACGGCGGAAATTTGCCAAGTAATTTTTATATCACCTATTTCAAACATCCGCTGATTATTTAATATGAATTTCAGTTTTCTTCCTGCTATTCTGCTCCGATCAGTAGGATATCATTTACCAACCACATGTGGTACTTGGGATATCCCAAAGGAAGATGCTCCTCTATCAATTTATTGGCTTAAGGCAATCCTTTTTCTTTTTCTCTTGATTTGCTTACTTCCCTCTACTCTCTTCTCCATTTATTTCTTTTCTACTCCCTGTCCTTTTTCCTTCTCTTCTATTCCCTATTTGATTTTCTCTTTATTCTCCTCCTTCCTTTATCTCTTTTTTGGTTTCTTGACCTTTTCTTTCACCCTTTTTTTATCCTTTTCTCCACCGCTTTTAAACTGCTTTCACTATATTATACTTGTCAAAATTTTGGATTACTGATCAAGCACAGAAGCCTCTTTACCATCACTAGATATCCATTTTTTCGTATGTTCATCCTTTCCTCCTCTCTCCCACCAATCTAATACACCACTCTCTTTCTTTCCCTTTACATTACCCTCTTTTCCCCACATTCTTCTCACCGTAATAGCTTATAGAACTGATTTCTGGTATCCCCCCTTATACAATTTTAAGAAAATACCCCTTTTTAACATGTCCTTCTGATTTAACTTTGATTTTATACTTAAGAATTTTTTAATTACCACATAATCAGACAACTTTTGGACTAGAACTTATTGGATATTTGATTTAGGGCTTACTCTCCTCTTTTTTATATAACAATAAGAGGTAAGTTTATAAACCATTTATAAAAAGTTTTTGGCCTGATAATGACCCATAGAGGACGAAACTAGTAGCCTGTAAAAATAAAATTCTGTGGTAAATGACTTAAGAAAAATAGTTGTTGTTATTATGGACATTGAAAAAATAGTTATAACTTTGACACTTCGAAGTTATGTGTACAGGAGGGTAGTTATTATTAATAAAAAATGATAACCGAGACATTTTAACTAATGCAAACGCTCCAAAGTTACAAGCCTAATATACTTAAATAATGACCTTTATGGAGAAATTTCCTTATTGCAATAAACTGATAAGAAGGAGAGTTTTTTGTACGACCCTAATTATTCTCAAACTAGAAAGGGTAGCGGGAATTGTGCATTTGTATGGATTTTGAAATTTGTTTTGTAAATTAGCATGGTTAAAAGTGTATATGTTTATCAAATGTTACAGTAGATGGAAGGACCCCCGTTTTTTTATTGAAGTAAATGTATATTGAGGCCAATATACTTTTTGTAGCTTTAGAAAGTCAGAACCATTAAACCACCGAATATTTGGATCCTACTGAATGGTGCCTTCCTCCCTGGTTGCCTCATCAGTTACGTTTTGTTGCGTGGAAACCCGATTTTAATATACCTCTTTAGAATTTTCCTTAATCTCAGTAACTCTAATCCTACTTATGAAAATTCAATTCAAAAATAACATTCTTGTATTTTAATGCTGTGATTTTCTTTTATAGTAATCCTAGGTATGGTGGTTGGTTTTAACGGTGTTACTCGGGATTTTGACATTACAAAGGCAGTTTTGGTTTCATTCTTAAATTCAAATCTGAAGTAAGCTACAGCAGAATATATGTACTTTTGAACTTGCGTCACAAAACACGTGCAGTTGTATACTTTTAGTTTGATAAATGTTCGGTACGGAGACCCTTGAAATTGTCAGACTAGGGATATTTTCAGTTTCGTTTACCCTTCTTCGCCACCTCTTCTTCAAATCATCGGTTAGGTTATTTTCTCAGTCGAGTTTCGAACGCCAGACGTCTTGAAGTACTATTCTTCCTTTGATTACGAAATTGCTGAGAAATCCAAATGTATCGAAAATGGTTATGAAAATCCTCAATGCCTATCTTTTAGTTACAGATTTACTATTCTTTAAAGTCCAAATTTTGTCTTTGTTACATTTGTAGAAAATTCATATGCGTCACTATTTGGGTTCTAAAAGAGTCCCAACACTCTTTCAGTGTGTAAGATTTGATTATTCTCAAAGGTCATGTCATTAATTTTATTATTTATGTACTTTTTGGTTTTGGTTATATATCTGTGAGAATAACGAGCGAAATATAGGTGGGGAATCAACGTAAGACAAGGCAGGAGCTGTTCTTTTAAAAATGATAAAAGCTTCCACCTGAAAAACTAGAAGTTTGTATGAATATCCAACTATATGGAATAGACAACGTGGTCCAAATCAAAAATTATCTCCAATGCCGCTATTTTTAATATTTCTATGATATTGACATTTTGACACTTATTTATATTTCTTTAAATTTATATTCCAGTCAAAAGAAATATTTTATCGATTTTCTTGCACAAAATGCATGACAGTCAGATTGCTTAAAGAGTGGCAAACTGTAACGTTTATTTTTGGCCCCACGAATTAATAAAATTGTTTTGGCTTACCTGGTTAATCATACGAAAAAAAAGGGTAAAATCGTATTGATGATATCACTATTATTTTTGTCATTAACTAATTTCACCTGTATTCTAACTTTCGGACATCATTATTACAATTTATTTCATCTCACCACTAAGTAAAAGGATGGCAGTTCTCCTAAAAATAGACCAAGTTTCGTTGTAAATTTATATATATTATGTATTATAGTCTCACCTTGGGTAATTAATACGATACCATTCTTTAAGAATTTCATTGCTTGTTTTTGTTATGGCTGTCAGTATTAGGTTAATATTTTTTAATTGTGACAGTGAATGACATAAACGTCATTTGACGACAGAACACCGACAAGTGTCATGTTTGTAGGACGTTCCAATATCGGGCTCAGAACCCGAGGTAAGGTAGTTTCACAATGAGCGATTTTAAGTCGTGAGGGATTTTTTTTGCGATCGCTGTTGTATTAATTTTTGTCGGGAACAGTTTCCCAAATGTAGTTATACTGTATATAAATATAGTTTTTAGGGTACCTTTCGTAAATGGTCTCTTAAGTTATATAGTGGGGAATTCTTGAGGATGAATTTCTGAACCCACTTGGCTTGACATTTATCGAAAAGGGTCTTCGGCCATTTTGGACGGCTGACGTATTTTTTTAGTCTGTGGGTATTGAATCACGAGAAGGACGAATTTTGCGTCGAAGTAGAATTTTGTTAATATTTAGCCCCATCGGCTTACCTAATTAAAGGGGATTTTAGATTCTACTTTATGGTTAATTGTGGGTAAATGGACATTTCGTATTTTGAGAGGAATTTTAGTGTATTGGTAAATTCCTATGGTCATTGGTCCAGCCCATATCTAGTATAGGATTTTAACGCAATAATTGGAAGTTCACAGCATTTGGAGTGTGGAATATTGTTGTGCTGTGGATCATCTCACGTGTTTCTCATCCTTGGAAGGCTACCAAGTTAACCCCTTTACGAAAAATGTATGTTTTGTATATATTTGGTTATGTTACGCACCATGTGGCTGTCAATTTCTTTTATGTTATGGCATGGTGTAACAGAATTTTAATTATTTGAGCTCATAATACTGTTTATGACTCACTGTTGAGCCAATGTAATTTTTTTTCATCCTAGATGCTGAATAGTTTCTAGTGTATGCACATTTTTGGGTAATCCTATAGTTCGGGATACTTGAGTCAATGTGTATTGACATTTTTCTTTGTCATATTTTAACCCTTGTTAACCCAGGATTCGACGACAGTTTCACCCAGGGGGTTGTTAACCCAGGACACGACAACAATTTTTACCAAAAGGGTAGCGACTCAGGATTTCAACAGTTGTGCACAGAGGGTTATATCGTCCGGAGTTCAAAGGTTTCATCGTGGACTCATCGAGGGAACACAGCACATTGGTATGCTAGTCGCCTAGCTTACTTGTAGCTAGATTTACAAGGATGATTCTCGTTCTGGATAGGAAGATGGGAATGCTGTGAAAGAAGACACCCTACTATCAGGTTTTTCTTATACGTTATATTGAAGGTTTCATGTGTGCACTGTTAAACTGTACATTCACTTTCAACTGAATGTTGTCAAGGTATTCTCAACATTATTTATACTTTTGAGCACAGAATGTTCTAGGGTTCTTTTACTCATAACTTATGTATTATCAAATATTACATCGTTTAATTGATTAATATTTCAAACTTTTTCTTAATTTAAGCACTTAATGCTGATGTAGTAATCCTTCGGGTCGCAGAACACTTGGACTGCTTCCACGTTTAAGTTAATTCTTCAGGTATTAAGGGCTACTGTCATAATTTTACTTTTTCAATTTATTCATTATTAAATGGACCAGACTTAACGATCAAGTTCAGCGATCTCAGAAGACCCGTGTGGGGGCAGAGATTTAACAACCTCTTCCTATTTATGGGAGCTTTAAAGTATATCAACGGTGTCTGAAGTCCTTTGTGTATTTTTCATTTATTTTTTTTTTAATAACCACTTAATGCTGGAGTAGTGATTCTTCTAGTTGCAGAACATCTGGACTGCTTCTACGCTTAAGTTGTAAACCTTCAGTTATAAGAGCTACAGTCAAATTTAACCTTATCTTTCATTTTTACATTTTATTTATTTTTTTTATGATAAGACAACATATAAGTTAAGCAATCTCAGAAGACCCGTGTGGGGGCAGAGATTAAGTAACCTCTTCCAACCTGGGAGTTTAAGTAAATATCCTCTGTGTCTAAAGTCCTTTATATGTTCATTGTATTTTTTTTTTTTGATATTTTTATTTAGTTCTATGAATTATACTTAATTATAAAATTTCATGGTATGAAATTTATGTAAGGTGGAAATTAATATTTTGCGCAAGCGTCATGCCTGGTACCAAGCTAACGACGAACCGTGCCATATTTTGATACATTTAATAATTTATTTTGGGTTATGCATATACATATATGGTGTAAACTTTCCCTTTAATTTCCTCCAACTTATTTTTTTTTTGGATTATCTAAAGCCATTAGGTAATTAATTAGTTTTAGTAATTTGTCGAACTCATAATAAATTGTTGAAATTTAAAGTTGATATATTTAGTAAATATTTTTCCTTTTTTTTATAAAGGAACATAAGTTGAGGTTTGTCTTTTATTTCTTTCCTCATTTACTGGGTTTTTGGGGAAATAGGATCATAGTTTGGCCACTATATAGACCCAGTTGGCGCCTACTCATTTGTCTACTATTTCCGGAATTCTTGTAAGCTATTCACCCCCTAGCTGCCGTCTGAGCGACGTCGAAGGCCCGAAGGTTGACACCGGAACAGCCGAAACTTGTGTAACCGTAGTAGACAACATTTTTAATTGTAGTTAATACTTTAATAATTTTTTTTTTAAGTTTAAAATTTTGGTGGAATCACCGAGTTCATTTGGTAGGTTACAAAACTAAAACAATCAGTATTTTATAGATTTACAAAAATGAAACGAAAAGAGGACCAATAACAAGAAATCACCTACTATTGTCAAAACAAAGTGCAATTACTTTAAAAGAAATGCTGAATACCACTTCATGAAAAATACTTATTTAAAAATTTACAAACCATGTAGATCAAATTTTTATTTGTTTACTGCTACAAAGTTTTGCATTATTTCTTTTGTTCGTCATTTATTATTTTTTGTTTCCTTAAAGAAACAGTTTGTGTTATTATCATATAACTATTTTACTACTGTTCTTTTAAAAGAACATTTTTGTATTTTTTGTACTACGTAATTAGAAAACTGTAATAGAAGCATCAAAATAATTTTTAATGGCAAATTGTTTGACAGGTTTTAAAAAATAATTTTCAGTTCATTTTTTTTAAATAAAAACTTTTGTATAAAGATAAGTTAGGTCTAACCGATCTAATTTTGAATTCAGAATATCTGATATAATTTGTGTTCAATTGAATTTTTACTTGCTTGCTTGCTTCCTAATTGTTTCCGTTTTTGACTATTTAGTTGCTTTTTTATTTTTTGAAACCAAAGTTTATATCGAAATTTGTTAAATAATAGCATGTAATTTTTAACTAGACAATAAAATCAAAACCCCGCATCCACCCAGTAACAAAACAGAAATTGTACGTATTCGAAGTCAAGAAAATCCATCTAAAGTGGAGCGCCGGCTGGTGAAAAAGCAATAAATACATCAATCAATTTAACTGAGTGATATATGTTACCAGCTCCGCTCCACTGAACAATTTTCAGAAACTTGTATTCTGCCTTCTTCAATATCACGAAACAAACAAAAAAGTAAAACCTCGTAAAATATTATTTCATCTGCAAACAGCGATCCTATGATTATAGTTTGCAGGTGTTTTATTTGATAAAAACAATAATATTTTATATTGTATTTACGCAAATTCTTAAGCAGTTTGTCTTTTCATAAAACAAAGTAAATATGTATATTTACAATGGAAAAATAAAATATAATTGTTCAAATATAAAAAAAGGTTTAACTAGCTATTGCAGAACAGTTGTTAGACATGCACAAAAAAAGGCTTTAATATAATATTGTGTACATTGACTTTTTTTTATTTTACTTATTTAAATAAAATAATATAAAACATAACGAATATTTCAGCAATTTTCAATCATGAATACAATGAAGTTCTAGCGTCCCCGTATATCACAAACACTTTTGTTACGCGATGACGACATGCGCGGCTCGATTCAAAATTCGTACTCCATGTGAGCTTATAATCTGTTCGTCCTAGTAGGTATTATTATATTTAGTAACGGCTACTGTCAAATATATTTACTGTCAGAGTATAAGCTAATATATTGTGGGACGTTTCAAAATAAACCGAAAATAAAAGTTATTTTATTGTGTAATTATTAATTTAAGATACATTTAGGGCTCTAGTAATAATCTCATAAAATTTAACTAGACCTTAATAAATTAGCGCTTACTAATTTTTTCGTGTATTTTGCATTTTGTTTCGACATAGTTTTGTCATTAATAATCAAGGCTATGAATGACAAAATTATGTCTCGACAAATTGATATCAAAAACACTCAAAATTTAGAAACAATAAAAATAGTCGACTATTTATCAAGGTCTCGTTATATTACCCTTGACTGGGACCGATGAAAGAGTTATTTTTCTAAAAAAAAAAAAAAACGAAAATACACAACATAACTACTTTTTACTGTAAACTATTTGGGGGGTCACATTTAGATAACATTTTAAGTAAGGAACGTGTCATAATATTATACATAAATGTCATTTATATTTATTTTAAATACGCCAGTTTAGGGTGATGTCATTTTTGGTTCCACTGACATGACATTTAATTCTAACCAAGCTTGTAACAAAAACATTAACAAATTTGACTTATACGTTTTTACTGTGTTAAGTTTTTCTAAATATTGTTTGCAGGTCATAAAAAATAGTTTGAAGGTATGTAATTGGTAACTAAACGATTGTATATTTAATGCATGTTATGTTACTTACTTTAGGAATATATTTATAAAAGTGGAAAAACGATTTAATTTAGGTAAAAAAGAAAACGAACAAAACGCACTCAAAAAATCGACACTCACATTAATTGTCAGTGGACTCATCATTACATCATCAATAAAATGGCGTATTGTAAAAGATTAAATGCTGGTTGACGTAAAATGTCATACGCTATATAATATCATGCAAATGCAAGTAAATCAGGTAATAAAATAAACAAAAATGTATTGTGTTTTGGATAAACACGTCGATAATTTTAAAACTAATATCTAGCATCAATGGTATTATAAAAAAAGCAAGGCCAATTATATGTTTCTGAACGAAAAAGATGTATTTATGCTATATGGGCAGGTATTAATTATTTACTTAAAATGGAGTACTTCTATAAAAAAAATACATGTGACACTCAGGGACTGTCGCGGTAAAGCTATTGCATAGCATTTTTTATCAACTTATGCAATTATAATTATTAATTTATTTTATTTTTGCAGTATTTTTTTTTTCTTTGATATTAATTCAAGTTTTTTCTTTGATATTAATTCAAGTTGCACTTTTTGAGCGTGGAGACCGATAAGAAAACAATTTGTTTCTTTTATTGAATAAATGAGAAAAGTTAATATTGTTTAAAATATTTTTATTATCTTACAATACATGTGGGTTATTCAGGAATTTTTATCATTGAAACTATAGGTTTATAGTAACTGAAATAAGAAACATAAGTTTGAGACTTGATATCCCCTAAATATCTGGAAAATACCGCGTCAATGGCGGTCCCATATTTTGTTGTGGATTCTTGTGGATCATTATTCATTTTCAAATTCAGTTTTTCTAAAATTGTCTAGTCTACACGCATACATCTAGTCGCACGCACACAAACACCGTGCCGAAGTCTGCCGAACTGAAACGACGATGCTCGGTGGGGGGTGTTTGGTTTATTTTCGTTACGGAATTTCTTTTTTGATTTTTTGATTTTTTGATTTTTTAATTTTACGATTTTTCGGTTTTTAGATTTTTCGATTTTTTGATTTTTCGATTTTTCGATTTTTCGATTTTTCGATTTTTCGATTTTTCGATTTTTCGATTTTTCGATTTTTCGATTTTTCGATTTTTCGATTTTTCGATTTTTCGATTTTTCGATTTTTCGATTTTTCGATTTTTCGATTTTTCGATTTTTCGATTTTTCGATTTTTCGATTTTTCGATTTTTCGATTTTTCGATTTTTCGATTTTTCGATTTTTCGATTTTCCGATTTTTCGATTTTTCGATTTTTCGATTTTTCGATTTTTCGATTTTTCGATTTTTCGATTTTTCGATTTTTCGATTTTTCGATTTTTCGATTTTTCGATTTTTCGATTTTTCGATTTTTCGATTTTTCGATTTTTCGATTTTTCGATTTTTCGATTTTTCGATTTTTCGATTTTTCGATTTTTCGATTTTTCGATTTTTCGATTTTTCGATTTTTCGATTTTTCGATTTTTCGATTTTTCGATTTTTCGATTTTTCGATTTTTCGATTTTTCGATTTTTCGATTTTTCGATTTTTCGATTTTTCGATTTTCTTTTGTTGAATAAATGAGAAGTTATTATTGTTTAACGCCACACCGCTGTGCCGGTCGGAGTGGCGGGTGTTAGGTTTTTTTTCGTTACGGACGTTATGGAATTTCTTGATTCGGTCGCCGCGCTCAAAGCCCGCGATAAAAGCTATGCAATAGCTTAAAAACTTCTGGTACAAAAATATGATGCACTATATACTAAAGCATAGCAAGAAAATGTTTAGAATTTTTTCAAAAATTACAAAATAAAAACAAAAATCTCTAAAAAGCAGAATATGATTAAAAGTAGTTTATCAATAATACTTTTTATATACATTGCTTTTAAATTGTCTACAAAAAAGCGTTATTTAAAATTGAAAGGTACAACCAAGTATTTTTATTTATAAAGTATTTCGTTTATGTAAAGTTATAGATAAAAAAAAAACATGAAAGAAATATAATACTTAACCCATTCTTGTTCAGCTAATGTTTGAAAAATAATTTTTGATTTTCCACTTTTATTTTTTTTGTCTATACATTTTTACAAATGTCTAGAATTTTATCATTTCATAGGTATGTAGGCTTAAAACTTACACATTATATAAATGACTCCGCACTTATTTCCTTATGTAAAATGGCGACAGGCATAATTTTCTGAAACTGATATATTATTTTACTAAACGTAGTATCAAAAAAAGTGTCAATAGGCTTAACTCAATCCTTGACTAGTTGTCGATATACAGGGCGTTAAAGTTGAAAATTGACTAGTATTTCGAAATTTTTATTTTCAAACTTAAAAATTAAAAATATTTTTTAGTTATAGGGTGATTTACGAATGTATGATGGTAATTTTTTCCAAAATCTCACTAATTTTACTCTGACGTTATGGAAGCATATTATTAAAAAATACTACATAATATGTTATTTTGGCAACAAAATAATATATAGTAAACATTTCTTATACAGGGTGTTAGATTAGATTAGTTAGATTACGCTGTATATTTTAAAATCTTATGGTTACCTACCTACTGTAATGTTATTAACTTACTCAAAAGTCACTAAAGAAATATATAATTATTTTTTGATGGTTGACTGGATGGCTCACCCTATATCAATAGATACAAACTCAATTAAATAATTTATCTATGGCACAACTGTAGTTGAATGCTTGTAAATATATATTTTGAGTTTTTCGTAAATCAGCATGTAAAAATTATTTTAAACCAGTGGCAACTTGAGTCCAAAATATTGAGGGCTCACAATGACAGAATATATATAATAATACCTTTCTTCATCTATACCTTTCTGAAACACTGAAAAGTTTTTAACCAAGATCTGTTTTTTCATTGTGATCCCACAATATTTTGTTAACGAGTCACAACCGTTTTAAATTGTCCCTTGTAATGGACATCTCACCAAAACATATATTAAACTTAAATATTCTACATTAATACAATCTAGCTTTTCAGTTTGAAGAAAAAATAAACTAAAATCAGCAATTCTCCACTCTAACTCCCTGTATCTCGGAAAATAGTCATAATATCGGATTTAAAGTTCATAACTCCTAAAACGGTATTAACCCTTAACTGGTGACGTGGTGCCACTGGCCACCCCAGAGAATATCCGAGACCGCATTACTCCTACAACGCATGCGCGAATCTAGACCGCCGCTTCAGTACCTTCAAGTTTATCAGTTGTGAGTAGTGAGTGTGATGCTAACAAATTCACTTAGGTTGTCTGCATAATGTTCGCAATATAGGTAAGTAAAGCCAACGTGGGGTTTCTCGTGACCCCGTGTCACCAGTTGCGTATTTTTTTTGCTAATGTGTGTGGTATCTTTTTCTCAGAATAATGTAGAGCAAACCTAAAGTAGTTAGGTATGGAGACTCGAATTTTGAAAAAACACTTCTAAGGTGCTCCGAGGAAATCGAAAATGAAGAGGACCCCGGTCAACAAAGTAATTGCTTGGACGAAGAAAGAAACTTAGAAGATATCTTACAGAGTGAAGATACGGCTACTGACACAAGTTACTCTAGCGATGATGATGAGGAACTGCCAGAAGAAACTGCGGATTCAGAAAATAACCGAGATTATTATGGGAAAAATAGATTCAAGTGGTCTTAATCTGAGCCTACGCGGAACAGAAGAACAGAAGCCCACAATATTGTAAGGCTTCTTCCAGGACTGAGGGGACTCATGAGAAATTTGAACAATGCAGATCCATATAGTATTTGGAAGCATTTGTTTAATGATGAAATGATAGAGGAGATCGTAAATAAGACAAATGAAAAATTGAGCAGGGAACGGACAAAATACAAGAGAGAATATAAACCTGAAATAAACGACAGATATAATTGAACTGAAAGCTTTCTTCGACCTACTTTATTACTCCGGGGCCTTCAAATCAAATCACGAGCACTTAGATGCTAAGTTTGCGATGGATGGAACTGGTCGCGACATATTCAGAAACACAATGTCGCTCAAAAGATTTTTGACCATTTTATTTCATTTGAGATTTGACAATGCTGATGACAGAATCATGAGAGTACTTGGAGACAAAGCTGCAGCGATATCCGGCCTATTTGACAAACTCGTTAGTAATGCACAGCAGTGTTACTGTGTAGGCCATTATGTGTGTATTGATGAGATGCTGGTAGGTTTTAGGGGCAGATGCCCCTTTCGTATGTATATGTCCAACAAACCGAATAAGTACGGGTTGAAAACTATGATCTTAGCTGACGCACGAACTTCATATTTATATAATGCATACATATATACCGGAAAAAACAGTGATGGCCGCGGACTTCCTGATGCCAAGAGAAAATTAGCTGTGCCAACGCAATCAGTATTGTGGTTATGCAAACCAATTTACGGAACTAATAGAAACATTACTGCCGATAATTGGTTTTTATTCTATGAATTGGTTCAGTCTCTAAAAACACACAATTTGACATACGTTGGGACAATCAGAAAGAACAAGCGAATGATACCCCAGAGTTTCAACCCAATTTAGCTAGAACAGAAAAGTTTGCTTTATATGGATTTACTGCTGATATTACCTTATTGTCGTACGTTCCAAAAAAACGGAAAGCAACTACCATGATATCGTCTATGCACCACACCATCAATACTGATCAAAAAATCCAAAAACCAGAGATTTTAGCGTTCTACAATTTGACTAAGGGTGGCGTTGATAGTCTAGACCAGCGCTGTTCCATCAACAGCACTGGTAAAATGACAAGAAGGTGGCCAATGGCAGTGTTTCATACCATACTTGACATCGCGAGTGTAAACGCATATATATACTGTATGGTTGTTTTAGAAGTAATGACAGCATGTCTAGACAAAATTTTATAAAAAGGCTGTCGTTTCAATTGGTTGAAGAACATCTCAACAGAAGACTTCGAAACTTATGTCTACCGCGAGAATTAAGACTCTATGTTAGCAAAATATTACAGAAACCTCTAACTGAAATTAGAAACGTAGCTGAGGAAGTCAACAATAAAAGAAGACGTTGCGGAAAATGTCCTAGGGGAGCTGATAAAAAGACAAGTTCATTATGTAAATTATGTAATAAAATTTGCAAAGATTGCGTTAATAATTAGAATGTTCATATGTTGTGAATTTTTCATTAAATATTTTTTCTGCCATCTTTTTCTTACTTTTTATTAAAGTAAGGTGTTCATTTTAATTTTTTGTATGTTATATTTCTATGAATGTTTTTTTAATTTCTTTTTCAATAAAATGATAACATTTACAAAATACTTATCTTTTTTTCTTAGCATAATACTTTAAGCACAAAACCAATTATTGTTTTATAAAATATTAATAAATGTATACTATGTTAACTGACAGATGATAAATAATGAGAAAGTCTCAAAAAATTACGAATTACGTGTTTGTTTTCTTCTTTTTTAAGGATTTTTTCTTGGGTACTCAGGGCCCCCACGTCATTAGCTACGTAACAAATAAACCGCGTCACCAGTTAAGGGTTAAAATTATTATATACCAAGAAAAGGATTACATTTAATTGGGGAATGTTTAGAGTGTTTGTGGTTTTTGTACTTTCATTAAAATAGAATATCTTCCAACGAGTAAGTTGCCTTTTATATTTTAAAGCTTAGAGGTACACATATTTTAGTCATATTACTATTCCCAAAAATCAATTAAAGAATAATGCTTAAAAACTAATTATATTGTGGTTCTCACTATAAAACACCGTGTATAAGAAATGTGTATTTTGTAATATTTAATCGACAAAATACCATATTGAGTAGTACTTTTTGAAAATATATTTCGCTGACGTCAGAGCACAATTAGTTAGATTTTGCAAATTTCCAAATCACCTTGTAATTAAAAATATTTTTAATTGTACGTATATAATAATAAATTACAAAAATATTAAACGTACTAAACGTGTGTGTATGTAACAGAAATTCAATCTACCTCACAAGTTAAAAAATAAAAATTCCGAAAAATTGGGCATTTTCAACTTTTTTTCAGTATATCGTACAAATACGAAAATTATCTTACGTCTTGCAAGACTGCTCTCACCGTTTATATGATTTTTTTCTTCAAAAGATAAATCTTTATGTCCACTAGGTCGTTTACGCGTACTTGTGCTTGTGTAACAACCAGGAAGCCTAAAGACTATTTGCAACTACTGATAGGTCTTTAGCTACTGTTGTCATTATACTATTAAGGGATAAAGGCAGCACCTGTCACCAGCCCTAGGGTCATGGAGTCCTGAAGGAACATCCATTCGCCAGTGGCAAAAGAAAATAATAAAGAAAAAATAATAAAATACAAAAAAACATCCCTTAATAGCATATGTCGAGCGGTTCTTGGCAACTAGTTTTAAGACTCTTTTAGTCCTAAAGGAATAGAAACGCCGAGGCTTCTCAAATGCTCGGAGTATTTTGCTGGTTTGGAAAGGGAGGAGAGATTAATAATAAGTATTAAAACATTAACAAATGTATATTAACAATAAATATAAAACTTGACAAATAGTCTTCAGAAAAAAATAAATAAAATTCCATTTAGGGAATAAAGCACTATAACTAAGGGGGTTATGATTGACAACCTGTGTTATTTTTAACAGGTCTCTTATTTTATAAACACACATAAATAACTTGTTCACAAATAACGTGTCTGTTAAAAATAACATCACTTGTCCATCATAACCCCTTAATAGTAATAAAGATATGCATAAGATAAATATAATTCGGGACGAAAATGTAAAATTGGCATTTATATGTAAATCAATCAATCAATTAATAATAAACAAAAACACTTTAAAATTAAGTTAAAATATTTACCCATAATTCACATCGTACACAAAACTATACTCTACACTTTACTTTACAATAGAAAACGGGAATTTTCGCCCAAGGGGGCGAAAGTTCTGGACCTTAGTCCGAACCCGACTGAGCGTTTACCGCAAGTCCTCGTTTCTTTCTGTCTCCTCTTTATATAAACTAAAATTTACGTGATATTTGGTTGTATTTAAAAATGTCGCGTTCAATGTAGAATAAGGTTTGTTTCATTTTAATACGTGTCTATTTAATTATTTAATTTAAACATTAAATACTTATTTAGAATTTTTGGTAAATTCTTTAGATTTTTTCAAATAATAATAATGCCAATTATTACACTTGCAATATTTTTTAATACACTGGCCATTCTTATATAACTGTAAAATTTTAATATATACTAATATAAAATTCCGAATCAATTAATACATACGATACGCCTATGAATAAATAAAGTCCAACTTATCTGTCAGAAGAAAATGTTTATTAAAGTAAAAACCATGAAAACATGATTAAATCTAAACGAAAACTTCTATTGGGCCGATCAGATGTAATAAAATTTTCATTTTAACTTAAAATAAACATTGACAAATGAATTGTAAATAAAGTGTCTACCCCTTGAACCTTTTTTACGTTCTGCACACTAAATTACTGCATTCCTTTCTTCTGTAGACTATAAAGGAGGTTCCTATATCAATATATATTTTTATGAATTATAAACTACTATAGTCAATTAGGAAATATAAATCATTATAGTTTATAATTGGGTACTTTGTTTTTAACCATAAAAATAAATCCTAATGCATTCCTCTCATATTTATGCAGCACGAGTTCTATCTACGTCTACAAATCCTTTACCGGAATTCTATCAATTTATCTTATTTAATTTTACCGTGATAGCCTTCATGTAACAATCGGAATAAGCTGGTTATATTATGATGAATGTACGACATAATTATTATCGATTGTTGGCGAGGTGTAGAATTTTTTTTTATATTTCCTGCTGACGGAAAACGCTATGAGGGACAAAGACCTACAAATCCAGGCATCAATCTTGGAGTTCCATCGAACCGAACACGTTAGCACTTTTTGTTTCGGTATTATCTGGATTTTGGTATATTTCTTATATGACGGAAGTAGGTTTCGTATTTTCTTTACCGATTTGAAAAAATAAATAATACTAAATAGATTGTAACAAACAAAATTGTCTCCCTTTTATCCTTTACGCTAAATAAAATATTGTGTTAAGTTCACTTTTTCTACGCCACCTACACCAATTAACATACATAAAGATTGGCTTGTTATATAATATCAGAATATCCGTGGAAATATAACTAGGTAAAATAAATCAAGTTTACTCGCTTTAGTCGGATTTCGAGTTCACAGTCTCAACAAAGACTTGGTAAATTGAATCTACTTCGCAGTTGAATGTTCCGACATCATTTATGGAAAGGTTGTATATATTTCTGGAACTAACCTAAATTATGACTGAAAAGTTAATGTTTCCTGTCAGTGACGAATTACAGCTAAAATTTATCGATGATTATATTAAATAGTTATAATATTGTAATGAAATCGATTTAAACTGAAAATATAAAGTTTTAATATTATTAGAGAGCAAAGTGTGTACACACTACTAGATGAAGAAATGAAACGAAATAAGGTATTTTTAATAGTGTAAATGTTTTGTTATATACGTTTAGCGCTTTCAACTAACAAGCCACTATAAATAATTTAAAAATAACAAATCGAGAGTCACAAGACCCGGCCTCGTTAGTCGCAAAACCAATATTTTTCAGGAGATGAAAAAAACGATTTACAAGTAACTATTCGAGAGATGCTAAAATGGTGGTTTTCACGTTATCGAGACTGAGGCTCACAAGGGTAATCTCGTAGCGTAAAAAACCAAGAAATGTTTTAACTTGGAACGAAAGACCGAAAGCCGATAGTAGTATTAAAACGAATTTTCTGTTTTGTGAAGCATTGGCATTACTTAGGTCAAACCATATGATGATTTTAACAAGCCTTGATTATTAAAACCTTTTGATTAGGGTTTACAAACTTGTTCGAGCAATTTATCCAATAATAATCGACCCTAGTACCTCTTAAGCCTCATGTAAAACATTTGGCCTCTTTTAAGTATGTCACTGTAAAATTATATAATAATAATTTAATAATTACACATTTATTGTCCACATATAAAGTACATATAGTACAGTTTATACAATTACAAATATATATATATAAAAAAAAAGTCAGTAGACAATTGGCCCAAATTGGTTCAGGTGCGGATATTATCCACCCCTGGTCTTCCACCAATGCCAACATGATATAAAAAAATGCATTTTGGGATGGCTTTCTAAAATTATAAGAAAAGTTTAATGCAAAGGGAAAGAAAGAGGAAAGGAAACAGAAAAGGATAAACAAAAGGAGAAAGAGAAATGAGAAAATATAAAAGAAAAAAGAAAATAAAAAAGAGTAGAGATAAAAAGTAATTATTGTGTTTGCAGCAGTATATTTTTATAGCGGCATTTAAAGGTTTCTGCTTTTAAATGTAATAATGTTGGATCAATTTTTAACAGGTTATTGATATGAACTGTGACATTGTAGGTAAAAAGAACTTTTAAAACTAGCTTTGAAAAATCTAGGCAATCTAAGTATGGATTTAAAACGAATATTTAGGTTATGAACATCAGTTCTAAATGTTAATTTTTCATGCAAGTATGGCGGTGTCCTCATATTAAATAATTTTTGATTGAGACAAGCAAAATGTAAATTACTTCTATTAACCATATTTAACCATTTAGTTTCTTTAAATTTAGTAGAAATGTGATCATATTTACGAATTCCAAATATTAACCGTACACAAGAATTCTGCAATTTTTGAATTCTTCCAGACTCGAAAATGTTTAAACAAGGACCATATACAATATCACAATGATTAAAATTTGATAAAACTAGTGAATCACATAACATTTTTTTTACATCTGGTGATAAAAAATATCGTTGCGCATATATTAGTTTCAAACTTGCATAAGACAATTTTAATTTTGATGTAATATGTTGTTCAAACTTCAATTTTGAATCTACAGTAAGTCCTAAGTTTTTACATTGTGTAACAATTGGGATAAACGCGTCATTAATTTTTAATAATGTCGCGGGGTTTACGGAATCCCTAATTTACTCATTACAAAAAATCATTGCTTTGGATTTTTTAGAATTAATTTTTAGTGAATGATTTTTAGATACATTAAAGATTTCATTTAAATCAGAATTAATATGCTGTATAGATTCATTTAAATTGGAGTACTTAAAAGAATAGTATAATTGGGTGTCATCAGCGTATAAATGATAATTACAGTATTTAAGTATACTTGGAAATTGTGAGGTATAGAGAGTAAATAATAAAGGGCCCAAAATACTAGCTTGAGGTACACCAGATGTAATCTCCAACGGTGTGGAAGACATATTATCTATTTGAACAATTTGTTTTCGCTGGTAAAGATATGATTTTAATAGAGACACAGATGTATTATTAAATCTAAAAAACTTCAACATGGCAAGTAAAATTTTATGATTTATATTATCGAAAGCTTTCGAGAAATCTAATAGTATTAAGATAGAAATCTTGTCCTTATCCATGGCTCTAATCAAATCATCTATAACATCCGCTAGAGCTGTGGCACAGCTGTAGCCTGACCTAAAACCAGATTGTTTGCTAGGTAATATATTGTTCTCATTTGAATTTCCATTACTCTCTCCAATATTTTGGAAAAAACTGGTAAAATACTAATTGATCTTAAATCACTGTATTCTTCAGGTAAAGTTACTTTTGGTAAGGGCAAAACTTTAGCGAATTTCCATGATTCAGGAAAATAACTATTTTTTAAGCATTCATTAATAATGTGTGTAATAATGGGTAATAGAAATGGACAACAGAAGTGTAAAATGATAATATTAATATCATCCATTCCGTAAGCTTTAGATTTGATATTGTAAATAATATTATTGACAACATCTTCGGAAACATCATTAAAATAAAAATCTTCAGTAATATTTTCTTTAAAATTGTTAAGGTAAAAATGTTGTAAATCTATTTGTATAGCAGAGTTATTAATGTTTGAAGTAAAAAATTTGTTAATGGCATTAACATCTTTTAGGTTTGGAGGAAGGTCAATTTTTTTTTGTCTCGATATATTGAGTTTTTTTAAGTCTGACAATTTTTCCTTAATATTACAAGTTTGAAATTTAAAATTTAAGTAAGCCCTTTTTTCTGCTTTTATAGCTGTTGTTTTGTAGTTTCTTAATTGTTTATAGTAATCCCAATGCGTTGGAAGTTGTGTTCTGCGAAATTTTTGCAAGGCTTTATCTCTAAGCCTTTGCATATAAATAATATTTTCAGTAATCCAAGGAGAATGTTTAATTAGTTTTCTAGTTTTTGATTTTTTTGGAGCATGTATATCTAAAACTGTAATTATGTAGCTATTTAAAAACTCTACTTTTTTGTCAATGTTTTTAGTAAAATAAATATTGTACCAAATATGATTCTTTTACTCCCGTTCATGTAAAAATATTTGCACCCATTGTTGCTTAAGCCTACCTACGTATAAAAATTTAAAATGGCTTCAAAAAAGCGGCAACATCTTTTTTCATTTTGATAAATTTATTAATACCAACAGCCGTATGCATAGTCGATCGCCAGCGATTCATTTCGGCGTATCGCCAGCGATTCGCTGGCGATCCGCCGGCGAAAGCCCAAAAAGATGGCGACTCGCCGGAGATTGTCAACGGAATGTCATTTCACGCAAGTTTTCATTTGCTTTTATAGGAATTATCACCGGTATCTCTCGCATTTTATTCATGATTCATTACTTAAAACTCAAAAAATAATGAACGAATATCAAATTTTTCCCTATAAAAGAAAATGAAAACTTGCGTGAAATGACATTCCGGTGACAATCTCCGGCGAGTCGCCAGCTTTTTGGGCTACGCTACGCCGAATTAACCTCTGGCGAGTCCCTGGCGATCGACTATGCATACGGCTGCAAGTGTTTGAGCAGTGCATTTATCGTTCTGATAGTTTAAAAATAGTACTATTGGACGACTACTGATGTATTTTTGACATATTTTTTAAAAATGATTGGAATTAAAAATTTTCGTGTTGCTTTTGTCTTGGTTTTGGGAAAAATTACTTGTAGATCACTAATTTTCATGCAATGCATCTCATCAGCCGGACAAGCTTGCAACATGCCTATTATTAAAGACTTTAAGAACTAAATTCAGGCATCGCATCCTAATTTGTCAGTAGTGGGGTAAAGTTTGCGCACTGCTGACACACCTTCAAACGATATTACTGGCTACTATTAAAGCTCAGTAGCGTATACTACTTTCGCTTAAAATACATTTTCTAGGATTTTTAAAATGATCACGGTCAGATTAATCACCAAATTTTAAGAAAATTACCTAACATTTTAATCCTTAATATCGGTCAGATCGAGTCCGCCCTCGTTTCTAAGAATGGCTATCATTTGATGGCATTAAGAGCAATCCAGTCCCTTCTGACGTCACACCGCACGAATCTCAAGACCTCCCCTTAAAGTATTTGGAACCTTGTTCGCTACATAAATTTGGCAATGTTGTGTGTCGTACGCTCAAGGGTCCGATTACAATTCAGGTATAATTCGTTGGCTATCGCCGCCTACTGGGGGTTAGTGGCTTGTTAATATACGAATGTAGGAATACTATTTTTAAACCAAACAACTCAAATATTTTTTATTAATTGATAGTTATAGATGATATACAGGGTGTCCCGAAATTAGACGGTCATATTTTAACAGCGTAATCTACATCCTAAAATAGTAGTAAAAGTTCATATAAACATAGGTCCAAAAACTTTTCTTTTCCGAGATACAGGGTGTTAAAGGTGATGTCCTGATACCACACTTTTGTAAATATTTTCTAAACGTTTAAAGATAATTAGGTAAAATTTGTTACAAATACTTACCTTTTTACGCTTCATTTATTGGACTAAACCCCAGTTATTGATCATCTTCTTAGGTGGGTAAATTAGGGGGAGCTTAGGCTAAAATTGCCGTGTGTGTCTATATCCACCATAACTCATGAACCGATACACAGAAAAACACTAAATTTTAAACTTAAGTTTTATTTCGGCCTGACGTGAAATAATTAGATTTTGGACAAAGTCGGAACATCTGGGGGGTACTTTATGGGAGGCCGTTTTTATATTTTATTGAATATATCTGTTATTTATGTTTGGAGAAGAAAATTATTCAAATAAAAGTTACTTCTAATATTATTATCTATAATTTTTGCTTTATGTCAAAATTTCCTGAAATGGTCCGTATTCGAGAAATTTGACAAAATGTGCAAAATTCTAAACTAAACTAAAAGTTGTTTGCGATATCGATCTCTATAATTTTTGTTTATACATGATTTTTTTAAAATGGACCGTAATGGAAAAATTATAGGAAAATTGTTAAATTTTAATTTTTCAGTATTTTCGTTTTCAATGAATAACTATAGAAAAATGTTTCGAGGTAGATAGATGTGTGTGGAAAATGTATATATTTAGTTTATCCTCTAAACATTTATAGGGGTACTGCAATAAGTTGTACAAAATAACCAGAAAAAGCCTATAATAGCTAGATAGGAAAGTCATGTGTTGGACACATCAGATTTTTTGACTATAAAATTTGGAAAACCAATATTTTCTGTATAATAAAGCTATATTTGTTGCATCTCGCTAGGACGCGCTATTTTCAAGAGAAAAGCATGTTACCTTATTCGAAAGTAAACAATAATTAGTAGGTCTGTAGAATTAGAAATTTTATTTTTTTTTTAACTTTGAAATACCGGTAACTAAAGAAATTTTAGAAAATATTTCATCTGGACTTCACTTGTAACACCCTGTATCTCGAAAACGAAACGTTTTCGGACCTATGTTTATATAAACTTTTACTCCTATTTTTAACCGACTTCATAAAAGGAGGAGGGAGGTTCTCAATTCGTCGCAATATTTTTTTTTTATGTATGTTCAGCAATAATTCTTTAACACGGTTTTCGATTTCAATGATTCTTGTTTTGTTAGAAAGGGGGTACTTCAAGGGTGGTTCCATATAAATTTGGTCAAAATCTAATAATTGGGCCCATGAGAAAATTCTCAAACTCTTCATTTTTATGTATGTTTAGCGATAATGCTTTACCACCTTGTCCGATTTATATGATTCTTTTTTTGGTAGTAAGGGGGTACCTCAGGGGTGATTCTATATAAATTTGGTTAAGATGTGGTGATGGTATCTGCACGTTTTTGAATTCGGTTTTTTTTTAATTTTTAATTTCTAATACTTGTAGGATGTAGATTACGCTGTTAAAATATGACCGTCTAATTTCGGGACACCCTGTATATTGGAAATTCGAAATAATAGTTATGACGTAGCGGTGTTTTTCTAATTGTAATCGGACCCTAGGTATATGGATACGGAAAGTGATGAATTGGAGATAGGTAAATTGTATTTATAGTATTAAAGGAACAACAAATATAAGTACAATTAAATAAGTATATTAATATAACAATTTTTTAAAGTCTGTATTAAAAAAAATTTTTTCACATAGACTATTAAATTAAAAAAATAACTATTAAAACACGAAATGTTAATTTTTTCTCTTTTACAACACAAAATATACAATACTGTTGAATCAAAATTTTCTCTTGGCAGCAGGTGGTTTTTGTGACGCGACAATTATGATGCTTTGCATCTCATGAATTAAAGTTAATTCTCTTTCAATCTTAAGGTGTTCATACCCGTAATTTTATTTAAATAATAAAAAAAATATTATAATAAATAAATAATTAAATAGTACTCTAATAAGCTGATATTTTTCATTTATTGTGATATTTTCAATTATAAAATAAAAAAATTTGGTAAAAATAAATAAATTAATAAATACAAATTAAAAAGATGATTGCGTTAAAGTTTACATTGAATGTATTCAACGGTCTGAAGTTCGCGCGCTACGCAACGTTGCCAAATGTTTTGACTCCATTTTAAACTATGTTACTTGAAAATTTTTTGTGATTTTTTAATATTAATTTCTCAATAAAGGACCCCGCTCAAACCTTATGGAAAAGTGATTTATGTGGAAATTGCCTGAACTTTTAATATTGTATTGAGGAAGTCTTACTGCTTAAAAGTTGCAATTGCGCCAAGGTCGAATAACCAATAGTTTCGGAGATACTGGCCAATGAATGTTTCATTCGCTAAACGATCGGCTTCGTACTTTACTCTATGGAAGTTTCTGTTTTCTATCTTCTTTTGAACTATACCAAGGGTTTTTTTTAAGACTGTTATGAAAAATTAATAGATGTCAATAGTGATGTTGAAAAAGTAACCATTCGAGTACTCGAGTATCGTTACTTGAAGATACCGAAGTAACGATCAAAAAACCAAATGATTACATTATTACTCGTATACTACGGTTCGCAGTGTAGAATATTCGCATTGGCGGATATTTTCGTTACATCGTGATCGATGTATATTTACTATTTACACATACAATTATAAAGTAAACATTTTTAAAACGGGTTTTTGCCTCACAGGGTTTCGGAATATAATTAATTTTCTTAAACAACGAATACTAGAAATAACAATAATCTACGTCTTTACTCATAGCAATGCCATAATTGTCAAAGTAATCAAATTAACGAATATTTGGAATTTTTACTTGATAAGAAAGTAACAAATACCTACTCGAAAGTAACTTCATTTGTTTTTGTATATATTTTAGTATTTGTCATTGTCATTCTGTCAAGTTAGGTTATATAATTTTCTTGTTCTGTAAAAGAGTGTCAATTAAACCTACTAGTGAGAGTTCATTATTTTTTACAAAGACTAAATATGGCGCATAACGATGTCATGCCCTGCTTCATTTGTCCTGCTGCTTTTCGTCCAAATCTAATGGTACATCTTGATGGCGTCAATGATATTGATAAGAAAAACATTGCTATCCAACGACGTCTTGCCATAAACAGACCCTTGATCGATATGGATGATCAAACAAGAGCATGTGCAGCTTGTAACAGGTCGATTGTAAGAGAGTTGCGTGTTCTTGACCAAGATCCAACCTGTATGCAATTAAACGTTTTGATACAAACAGCTAACCAAATGTGTATGATATGCAATTCGCCCGATGCTCGTCGCTTAACACTTGACGCAAAAGTTGATGTATTCGTGAAAGTTGATATATATTCCCTCAAATACAAAATGTTGTAATTTACATGTTAACGACACTGGGCGACTTTTCCAAAGGCTATTGACAGGCTTACGCTCCGTACTTCGTCCTTGTATCATTCCAGGTAAGGAAATGCAAAGCTTTTTGTCAAAACTGCGTCAATTGGCTAAAGCTGGCTTGACTATCATCAATGAGAATGACATTGCCGATGTGGACTTTCACTGCATTTCACCGGTGACCAAAGAACAGTTCCATGAATTGTATACGTTTTGCGACCCTGTGCCCACCGACGGCGGTTTCCGTTATGTTAAAAAAAAAGGATCTCTTAGCGTTTCTCTGCAAGTTGAGGCAGGGACTATCAGACAAATTCATAAAAGCTATATTCCATTATGATAGCCGACAACATGTTAGTATAAATATTGCTACTGTCAGAAAATCTTTAATTCAACGATTTGTTTCCAACAATATTGGGTTCCAGGCTATTAGCCGCCAGAATTTCATGGCTCAATATGTTTCCGAGTTCGCAAACACCTTGTACAATGATAATTCCGATATTCCTAAAGCCATTGTCTATATCGATGGTACTTATGCCTACGTTCCAAAGAGTAGCATCTTTCGCGTCTAAAGACAGACTTTTTCAATTCATAAAGGACGACACCTTGTGAAACCAGCTCTACTTGGGGCTCCTGATGATTATATATTGGCCATTCAGGGCCGCTATTTTGCGGACTCCAGAAATAATGACGCGGCTATGTTGCGCAATGAGTTGGACAATAACGGCGACATTATGCGCAACTGGTTTCAGGAGGGGGATATCCTAATCGGTGATAGGGGATACAGAGATGCAGGTCCGTTACTAGAGGCTCTGGGTATTACCCAATACATACCCCATGTTGTTAAACGTGGCCAGCAGCAGCTCTCCACTGAGAATGCTAATGTTTCACGGCTTGTTACGAAGACCCGATGGATTGTGGAGGCCAGAAATGGCCACATCAAATCCATTTTTAAGTTATTCTGACAGCTTATTCATACTTCTCATATTGAATACCTGGGTGAATTCTATCGAATAGCGGGAGCTATTATCAACAAATACCACCCATTAGTTGCTATTGACGGCTACAACGCAAACATGGCACGTGAAATGCTGGCCAAGGCGAATTAAGTCAATGTTGTAATGGCTCGTGTGGATGAATTCAGATTAAAAAACCGAAATGCGATGTGGATACATATTGATGCGGCTAACCTGAGATATTACGGTTGGAATATATCAAATCAATCTTGCACCTTCATATATACAGGACAAGTTGCGGCAGGATGCCATAGAAGAGCTCCACATAGATCAGTTTAATGCAGAACCAGAATTTCTCCGAGCAAGAGTGTACTCACGATTCCGAAACGCCACCACGTACCAGATATGGATTGCTTATACGACTATTAACGAACTCGAAGAAAACGATCAGGAAGAAGATGTCATTATTGGACATTGTTGCACTTGCAAGTCGGGTGCTAGAACGCTAGGCTGTTGCAGTCATATTACAACCATATTATGGTACTTGGAATATGCAAGACATAAACCTGAAATTCGGTACCCTCCGTCTAACCTTCTTCATAGCGTTTCTGACGCTGCCAACCGGCTAGCGCGATAGCGGCCCCATACAGGTGTCCAATGGGTTAAATTGTAACAAGGCTTTCCTTATTAAATTATTTTATTAATTGTTTGATTTAATTGTTGTTTATGTTTATCTCCACTGCGAACCGTAGTATTCGAGTAATCAATGTAATAATTTGGTTTTTTGATCGTTACTTCGGGTATCTTCAAGTAACGATACTCGAGTGCCGAATTACTTTTTCAACATCACTATTGACAACTATTTATTTTTCATAACGGCCTTAAAAAAGACATTTAAAATAGTTCAAAATAAAATATAACTTAAAATATGCACGCTACACAAACACAAATTTAAGAAAATATTATCATCTACTGATCACCCCCGACAACACAGCTATTGTTTTCATCTCTCTTTAACAGTTACAGTAGGTATTAACAATTGAAATTCGAGATTAAGGCGCGTCCCCTCTTCACACAAATTAGATTGCGATGCTTGTACCTAATTGTAATATATGAAGAAAAACCTGAATCAATAGATTTTTATTGTCTGATGCTTACTAAAAAAGTTGATCCAAGGCCTTTTATATTACTAATTTTCATGAAGTTCACCTCATTAACCCGAAAAGCACCCGTTATTACTTTTATTAATGCAACTTAAATGTTATATTAGTATATTAGCATGCCGAAGCACTGATGGAACATGTATAATTTTACTGACATTACTTTCTGCACATACAGGTGCTTGTACCTAGGTGCTGACTTAATTTATAATTTTTCAAAACATTTGTAAACATTCATTGTTATTAAATTAAATTTAAATAAATAAATAAAATAAATAAATAAATAAATTATATTTGAAAGTACTTATTTGGAACAGTATCGATACCTCACTTGTAATAGTTCATATTGAATCGTCCCTACTTAATAAACAAATTAAGTATTAAACGTTTCCTAAAAGATGAAAGACATATATACCTTGATTAACCCTTCTCCTGACCTTGGTTTCAAGTTTAAATTTTTCCATGAATGATACCAATTTTCAAGTAGGATTTTGGTAAATATTGCGAAGAAGCCCTTTTGTAAAAATACATTTTTTTTATTAAACCTACATTTTGGACTTTAGAAAGAAAAGTGTTTTTCAAATATATAACCGGAAACCCCATAAATTAACGTTTTTCCAAAAAAAAAAAACATATTAAAAGCATATGAGGATCATTAAGCTTTCATTTATGTTTTTATTCACTGAAATTTAGAATTATATCTCTCATGCTCTGTCAATTCAAATATGCGCGGTGTTACCAAGTGTCTAATTAAAGTCAAAAAAAAAAAAATTTAACAAAAATACTTACTTACTTACTTATTTTTGACGTAGCGTTTACATACACGTTAAAAAGCACTTCTATAATTTAATCTGACGATTTATTTACCATTTTGATTGAATTGTTGTAGTACATAATAATTAAATATTATTATTACATCATCCATAAAGTAATAAACAAAGTACTTTTCGAAAACTTTTAAACATAATTTTTTTATTACTTTGTATTATACAAAAGTTTAAAACAAGTGAATTTAGTTGGTTGACAAAATGACGCCAGCTAGCCAAATTTAAAGAGTACTGTCAACAAAAACATAGCTGAATTAGTTCAATTTATGTTGGGTTAACTGTGACTTCACTTGGTGAATATTTTAAAAGTCATCCCATTTAAAACGTACATCGATACACCCTTTTTTAAATTACCACGTTTAAATATTTTTAAATTCAAAAGATCATTTTGACCCAGAGAGATAATAAGACACATTTAAAAATTATAGTAGTAAATAAATAGGCAAGTAGTAGGTAATAAATTTAAATACTATGGCCATTTTATCTAAATATTTTTTTTTAATAAGACATATTGAAAAAATTTAAATATTAAGGTACAAGTCGAAATTTATGTACAGAGTGTACAAAAAGTAACGTAACATACTAACATTTAGATTCCTGATAGGTTTTGAAAACAATTTTAAATAAAATTTTATGAAATGCAATGAATCAAATTCGCGCGAACTTCGAAACGTCGGCCATGCGCGCTCGCTTCGCTCGCCCTCCTCTGTACAGGTTAGGAGGTGCGTATAAGGTCCGTAGCGTAATCTTTACTCGCACTCTCCTCTGTAGTGTTTGGAGGTGAGTGGGAGGAGCGTAGCGTGATATTATGAAGAAACTGTTGCCATGGAAAAGCTTGTCATGCTAACGAATAAACAAATCCCGTAGTGAGAAAATGTCTAGTTGACAAGTTATAGATGGTTTCATATTCACTTTAGTTTAGATTGAGATATTATGTTAAAAGTTAATCTAAATATAAGAGGCAACTGCGCATTTCCTTATCACCAGATTTAAGTTTTTGTTTAGTCGACCACGGGAATTAGGTTTTTGTTTAGTCGTTACCATGACAAGTGTCTCTATGGCAACAGTTTTTTCGTAACTGATTACAGCTAAATTAACTTATCTGTAACTTGGCAACCACGCATTTCCTTACTATGGGAGTTGGTTTTTTGTTTAGTCATTACTATGTCAAACGTTCCCAAGGCAACAATTTCACCATAACTGATTTCGTCTAAAATAAAGTAAACATTAAAATGATCTATAACTTGGCAAATATGCATTTCCTCACCACGAGATTTGGGTTTGTGTTTACTGGTTAACATGGCAACGGATGCCATGGCAACAATGTTTACGTAACTGATTTCGGCTAAATGAAATTTGACCTCAAATTCTGTTTAGAAATCTCCAAACTTAAGTTAAATTTGACACATGACATTATATAACCACAATACTGTAACCAAGTATGTTGTAAGCTTATAAAGAAATGCCTTAAAAGTATCCACCGAGTGACGTCATGGTTAACCCAGCACAAATAGAACTAATTTAGCTATCCTCTTGTTGATAGTATTCTTTTAACTTGACTGGTTAGCGTCATTTATCAAATAAATAAATTCAAAAAAAGTTTTAAAAACTTTTGTATAACACAGAGTAATTATGTTTCAAAAAATCACATACTAGCAACTCAATGCTATGAGATTAGATTTGTATAATAGTAAATGTAGCTCAGTAAGTTTGAAAATCTATGTTTTTTGTACAAGGAAGGTATTCACAATAAATAGTATTTAATAAATAATGCTTGAACAGTGGAAGCCTATCAAGAGCCTCCTGCCAAAAGCGACGTCTCGTCCCACCAGAACCTACATTAGGTTATATCGTACGGATTCGTGTTATTGTCGTCAGAATAGCCTTTTTGATGTTAATATCAGGGGGAGTGAGACTAACAATGATTTTTAGAAGTCTGGTTGGTGTGGCGCATCATATTACTTTGGTACCTTTGGATATTTTGTATATATGAGTTGACTGCTATTTCCCTTCAGTACCGTAAGACTAAATTGCTTTATATAATATTTAATTGCTAAGAAACCAATACATTCGGCTTATATTTAGTCCCAAATTTTGTCGCTTGGAAAATATATTTTTCCGTAATGTAAGCCAGGTGATGATACATAAGTGAACTTTGTTTCATTAACTTCTTAACCTAATCTTGGACTTGACGTTCATTTGTAGGTTTATGGACGCCATTAAAATATATCTATGTTACGACTGTATTATCAGAAAACATACTATTTTTTAATTAAAGTTGAAGGTGTTATATAATATTAGTGTATAGTCCTAAGAAAATATCTTGCACTACTCCTGATTTGATAGAATATAAACTTGAATACACATTGTTTTGTTTAATAAGATAATGTCTATTACTGAGATTAGATTTCGGAAAGTGATAATATGTGTAAAATAGATATTTTTTAATTTTGTAATACAGACCAATATGCCAATCCTAATCAGTTACTTAATATTAAAAGAGGCTGCGAAATATTATCTTTTAATATTGAACTTTTTATTAATCTTAATAACTATTCTGTGGACTTGTTCAAGGTCTCATGTTTGTGTCTCTAGCCGAATTGTTGTTCCTGGATTATTCCTTAGTTATTGATTGTAGTTTTTTGCATATATTTTTCAGAAGAATTTAAGTAGCCTTGGGAGGAAACTTATTGATATATTAGAAGTCACTTGCTCTGGCTTTTATCCAGGTTTCACAGTCATTATAATTTGAGCTATTTTCCAAATATTTGGAAAATATCCAGTTCGTATTATTGTGTTGTATATATCTAGGTTAGTAATTTCATGTATTTATCTGTAAATTCTTTTAGAATTTTGCCCGTAATATCGAATTCTTAATATTTCTTAATATTAACCTCATTTTTAATTGTAGGTATGTGGGATATGTAGGTAGTTTATTATCTAATTTCTTTATAAACATTATTATCCTTAATAACACTTTTTTTAATAATTACATACTTCTTGAAGTTCCTTGCACAACCATCTATTACTCTGTACTCGAAATGGAGGATTTGTTGGCTGATGTTATTTTATCTCTTTGTTGCATTCCATAATATAAAAGGTGATCCAATTTCAGTTTCCTACATTGGCACTACTGTAAATCAGACAGTTAATATTATGCATTTGTTTTCTAAGCGTCAAAAGTCAGTTTGTAGACACATTTACGAAATGGATCGCTTAACGACCGCTCAACGCATGAATATTATGTGATTGTTTTATCAAAACAACAATTCCATACAAACCGTATACAGACTTTTACGCGCAGATTATGGTCAATTTAATCGTATTACGGAACGAACTATTCGAAATGTTTAAAAATTTTAATATATGGAAGTATTGCAGATAGGAGAAGGTTTGCAAATCATCGTCGTGTACGCTCAGCTGAAAATATTCCTGCAGTTAGTGAAAGCGTGGCTGCAAACCCAAGAATGTCGATTCGTCGGTCCTCGCAAGTTTTAGGCTTTTCTTATGGCTCCCTTTGGTGCATTTTGCATGGGGATTTGCATTTACACCCATATAAAATGCAGCGAACACAAGAGCTGCAGCCTAGAGACCATAACCAATCAATCCGAAACGTTAGATCATCTGAAAAACAATATTCGCCAAGTTATTGCCGACATACTGCCTGAAATGTTTGAAATAGTAATCGGAAATTATATAAAAAGAATCGACTCTTGCAGAAGGTCTAGGAGTGGCCATTTAAAATGATATTATTTTTCAAACTTAATGAAATACTTAATATTTTCTATTGCTAAAGTTAAAATATTTTTTTTTTAAATTTTTGAGTATTATTTAATTTTAAAGTTTGGAAATTCAAATTGGATCACCCTCTATAATCGGTAGTTTTTGTTGCGGATAATTTTCATAGATAGTTTTGGTTGCCTTAGTTTTTGATTCCTGCAAGAACTTATTCTCAGATATTTGTTGGCCTTAATGAATTTTCCTTTAATCCCTTTATTTTTGTTACTGTGCATTGCTTACACAGTTGTATTGTTTTTTCCTAGTTGCCGCTTTTACTAAGTATGGTATTTGTTCTGGTTATATAGAGGAATAACTGTATCCAAAACTGAGAGCTAACATCGATTTTGGTGACGAGTTGGCGTAACAAAGTATCATGATTATGAAGACTAGGGATAAGGAGGCAAAATCGGAATACTCAAAATATGGTATCAAAAAACGAACGCTAATTGAGCTTTTTTAATTCACCGCAAGAGCGCTGGTGCTAGTAGCGCGTATCAAAATACATGTCTTCTTATGGGAATTTCACATAATTTTGTCAAAATAATAAAACTAAACTTGTTTATTGATAAATAAAGAACAGAATATACTCTCGTATTTATTTCTAAATAAGTCTCGCATGTGTTAATTGAAAACTATTTAATTTTATCTATATAAAATGCAAATTAGGTAGTTATAACAAAATTCAAACAGACTTATGTTAAATGGTGAAATTTGGTAGGTACAATTTTGTGTCTAAATTTTTTAAATGATACCTAACTATAGATTTAAGAGCAAAATAAAACACAGTTAACATATTTTTTGTTATTATAATACAAGCATAAAGGGAGATTTGGGAATGTACATGATATTGCCTTATTCTTTAATTTCTGTTTTTCCCTTTTTATTTTGCTAACAGTACCATTAGTAAAAAGGAAATATCTTCTAAAAAGTGTAGAACAACATCATCTCTAGAAAGTGGTTTATCGGCCCTAGGAAGGACATATATACAGCCACTTTTCTAAGCGTTTCTAAAAACATTTACAATGAAAAATTGGGGTTCAACAAAAAATAACAGTAGCAACTGTTAATCTAACTTTAAAACTATAAAAAACAAATTTTATTTTGTAGTAGGTTAAATTTTATGTATAATTATTGTTGTTTGTAAGTCAGGATCTATAAGAGTTAAATTTTGTTTTATAGAAACTTGTAATAAAATAAACTACACTCCGTGATACTTGTTGTGACTAGTATACAATAAATATTATATTTGGACATATATACATTATTTTACATACATTAGAAGCTTTAAAAAGACATTAAGTTAATTTCTCCTTGTGTTTTCTTTAGTTTTACATTTGATTTGTATCCAATTTTACAATCTGGACCGAAGTAAATCTTGCTTTAATGCTTTTTGTCACAATGTATTTTGCACAGCGTGCTCAAAAATTGAGTATTATTTCGGTATGTAGTTACACTTCGCGTTATATAAAACTGATACACTTTTTATTTCTCAATGTAAAACTTATTTTTAAAAATGACAATCTGCCAAAGGACCACGCACTTTTCTTATGCAAACGGGAGTACCATCAAAATGTCTGAATTTTTGATATGTTAAATAACTTGATGTCCCCATCAAAAGTGTCTATGGGGCCCAATCGTATCCTATGACTAGATTTTGAGATACAGGGTGTTGAAGTTAGAAATCCCTAGTTCGTTAAAATGGACACCATAAATCACCCTTAAATATTTTTAGAAGTTCTTTGCTTATTCTGTGTAGTCAAAATACATACTTAACTACATATGTTTAAAATATTGTACCTTACAGGATAATTAATGATTCGGCAAATCTTTTTTGGTATTCCCACCGAACAAAAATAGCTAAAATACAGAAAAAAAAAATATATTACCGTCAAAGTCTCTCAATATTTGATATCGTATAGTACTCGATGTACTCGTTCAAAATTTTTACTGGTAAAATTGGATCCTATGACTAGTTTTCCAAATATAACTTAATATGTACCAAATATATGAATTTTAAACAATAAATATATACTCACATAAGTAGATATTTTAAAGAGGAATATCTTATATTAAATATTTTGACATACTGTTTTAGATTAAGAATATACTATTTGCAAAGGGAAAAAAATTCGTACTTACAGGATGATCGCGGTTGAATATGTAAGAAATCAATAAAATGTTGAAATTGTTGCCAAAAAATAGAAAATAATTGTTGTTCATCAAAAAAATAGTATAAGTCCATATACAGGGTCATACTTTATTTTGGTACAAAAAGTTGATTATATGGTAGGTCTCAGTAGGATGTGCAGAAATGATTTATGATCGGATTGCAGGTTTATTTGGCTCGAGTATTGTCATAAGTGCCTCTTTGTATTGTATATTTAAATAAGATTATGAGCTCCATTCACGCCACCAATGAGGTAAAACCCCTAATATATTTTGTTTTAAGTCGCATCCCTTGAAGGATGGTTACAGTTGAACTTGCAAGGTGGAAAAATCAACAATATATAAAATTATGGCCAAATATTAGAAAATAAATTGCTTGTGAGTTCATTATTGAAAAAGATTATAAATATACATACATTAACATTTTAAATAGCCAATACCAAACTTTGTCAAACCGACATAGTTTTTGGAATAAATAAAAATTAAAAACATTTAATGGAGCCTCAGAATGAAGTAGTCAATGAGCAGAAAAATCTGGGAAATTATCCATTTCTTAACTACTGTTTTCTTCTAGGAAATCCATTGAGTAATAGTTATGCACACAATGAAGTATAAATGTCATATCTACTTATTGGTACTCATTCATATAAGAAATGGTATTTTCATGTTATTGGTTTCAAATATTTAACATAAGTCGAGCAGACATATTGTAATTTAATTTTCACGAAACATTTGTTCATATTTTTATAGTTCACAGCTTAACTGTTCCTCTCTTGATTTTTCAAGGGCTTCTCAAAACAATATGATATGAATATAGGGTAATAAAATATTCGTAATTTTTGAATAACCTGTCTGTTTTTATATTTTCATTATGCAAAGGCATGCAAGTCGTTTTGTTAAGTATTTAATGATTTAAACTTGGAAATATAGATAATCTTTAACATCCTGTAACTTCGTAATTTTTCACTTCAGACGTTAAGCTTGTTGTAATCGACACAACTAAGGCATTTTAAATCGACTTGGGTCTGATACCGTGTTAAGAATCACCCTGTATACTCGTAATGATAAAATATAAAGCTAAAGACTGTCTGCATGCCTGAAGTTTTGCTTTTTTATATCTACTATGATAATACATAATTTTTACGAATATTTTCACAAAAATTGATTACCCTGTATATTTTGTAACCTGTGAGTTTTAGACGATTGATAGATTTTTTTAGTAAATTCTAAATAGTGGTGAATATGCCAACAACCTTATAGGATATATAAATATGCTTACACTTGATTTATATATATTGATCTAGAAGGCTATGATTAAATATTTTCCGAATAATTGAACATATTGTTGTCGTATTACTTTAAGCCAGCATTAGACCGTTCTGTATTAGTGTTTTAAATAAATATTGTTGCAAATATGGCGTTTGCAAATAGGATTAGCTGTTATGTTTGCAATAGACACTTTCAACTTCGACTCACTATTCGTTTAGACGAGGACAATAATATAGATGTGCTTAACATTGTTAATTTTAGAAGACAAGCTGCCCAACATCCTGCAGTCGATAATCTACAAGAAGTAAGATTATGTTTAAACTGTTATCACGCAATTACACAGGAACTTAGAAATATTGAAAATGAACCAAATTGCCTAAGACTTAATGTTTCAACACCCCACTTAGTTCGTGGTTGTATAATTTGTAACGCACAAGTAAATGTAAGAAAACTATCGGCAGTATGCAGAGCAAATATTTATGTACCCGAATATCTGAAGATTTGTGACATTCATCTAAATCATTCGGGTTTACTAATGATTAATTTACATGCTGGTTTGCGTTTTGTTTATAGACCATTCCTCCCCGTTAATATTCAGCAATTTTTGTCTAGTTTAAGAGCGGCTGCTAATGCTAATAATAATTTAAAAAATTGGGAAGAGATAAATACTTTTAGTTTAGAAGAATTTATATATTTAACTTCAATTTCTAAAGAGAATTTTCAAGAATTATATGAATTTTGTAAACCAATAGAACCGAGAATAGAACAATATGGTAACTTAAGAAGCATTGCTCAAAAAGATTTACTTGCTTTCCTTGTTAAACTAAGACATGGATTGTCAGATGGGTTCATAAAATTACTTTTTAATTATTCATCCCGACAAGTCAATAGTATAGTCATATCTAATATCCGTATGTCCCTGCTTCAAAGATTTCTACCTAGTAATATTGGATTTAGATCAATAACCAGAGAAAACTATATCATAAATCATGTCCCTGAATTCGTAAACGCGCTTTACAACCCTATAGCAAATATTCCAAAGGCCATATTTTATGTCGATTGTACATATAACTCAATTGAAAAAAAAGTAGTAATTTTAGAATATTACGTCAGTCCTATTGCTATTTTAAGAAGGAACATTTAGTTAAGCCAGAAATTACAGTAGCTCCTGACGGATATATTTTATCAATCAATGGTCCCTATTTTTCTGATGCATCTAATAATGATGCAGCAATCTTACGGCAACAATTGGTTAATGATAATAATGAATTTAGAAACTGGATTACAGAAGGAGATATAGTAATAGTAGATAGAGGCTACAGAGATGTTATTCCTAGATTAGAAGAACTTGGGTTAATTACTTATATGCCACCTTTGCTTCATCAAAACCAACGGCAATTATCAACAAGTGAAGCTAATAGAGCGAGACTAATAACTAAAACTCGTTGGGTTGTAGAAGCCAGAAATAGACATTTTAAATCCATTTTTAAATTTTTTAAAGGCCGCTTATCCACGCATCATGCAGTTAATTTGAGTGGTTTTTATCAGATTGCAGGTGCGTTGTTAAATAAGTTTCATCCTCTTATAAACCTACCAGGTACAATGGACATAGCAGTTGAAATTTTAAACAAACTAGATGACGTTAATATTATACAAGTACGCGTCGAAGCCCAAAATCTGATTACCAGAAATGGTCGGTGGCGAAGGTTGAACCACATGCATATTCCTGAATTTCCTCGCGTAGAGATCAATTTCCTAAAAGACTTGGTAGGTTCTTACCATATTCATTTAAGTCCATCATATATTCAAGATAAACTGCAAAGAGAGGCAAATAATGTTTTAGAAATAGACGAGTTTAGAGAAGAGAATAAGTTTTTACGTTTTAGAATTTATTCTAGGTTCAGAAACGCAACTAAATATATGCTGTGGTTGGCATACGAAGAGGAACTTAATGAAAATATTGATCCAATTTTCTACTATTATTGTACATGTCCATGCGGTTCGAGAACTTTAAGTACTTGCGCACATGTTGCATCAGTGTTATGGTTTCTTGGTTATGCAAGGCACCAGAATAATATAAGATTTCCAACAACACGTTTACTAAATAGCATCGATGATGCAGCAGACCGATTATTTCCAGAAAATATCGATATCGGTCCCATAGTAGAAGAAAATTAATTGGTATTACCATCTCGTATTTGCACCTAATACTTAACGTTAACGTCTTGGTTCAGTTACGTCAGTCATTTGGTCGTTTATCTTTAGTTCAGGCTATGGAGGGTAGAAAAAAGGAGGACAATCTTATATGGATCTTTAAATTAAAAAGTGGCCACCAAAATGTATACAATTAAGATGGCGCTCGTGTAGCCAGGGGACAAAATCCAATGCTATATAGTCATATAGATTGCTCATTCATAAGAATTATTTATTGTTTATATTATTATTTTTCAATAAAATTTGACTATTGTCGTGTATTGTCAAAATTTATCTACGATCACAGAACACTTACTATATTCTACGATCAGTCACTTTTCACGGTGTAGTTTTTAGTTTTTTATGGTTGAGCAATATTTATTACTATATACATCATTGGTGTCATTGTGTGATCTGAATTATCGACTGTCGACGTCCCCTGGGCACAGAAGCGCCATCTTAATTGTATACATTTTGAGGGACACTTTTTGTATACAGAGATTGTTCTCCTTTCCTCTACCCTCCATAGTTCAGGCTGTTCTTTTAATTGAATATTTGACTTTTGTTTTCTTATATACCTTACAAAGTATCTGAATTTATATCTTTAGTGTTTGTAATAAATTCAGTTGTCCTTTGTAATTGCTATTATTGTTATATTTTTCCAAGTTATGAGAACATTAATAACAATGCCAAAAAAGAGAAAAGAGAATTGGGTGTTGTGAAAATTCTACGTATATACGTGCTAAACTTGATGCCAAAAAAGACTTGCCAAAAATGTAATGATCTCTTTATATAAATACGTAAGATATATTGAGATAAATGGAGAAATGGGTGGGAGGGTGGGTGGAACTCGAAGTGCGGCCACCTCCTCGTGGTGAGTTCTGGGTTGATTTAACATTCAAAACCGGTTTTATTATCTTGTAGCTGCCCTAAACCACTTGAAGTTTAAATCAAGCAAAGAGCTGCACAAAACTGAATTTTTTTAGTTTTTTAATTTCTTACCCCTAAGGTCCCAGCTAAATATTTTATTTTTTCACTAATTTTTATATAGGGTGTAAACCACATAAAACACAATTTTTTCACACTAGCCTAAATTAATGTTTTTTTGGTAATTTTTGACCTGTCCTATTAGACAAGCAGTGCACTATTCCTACAGGGGCTAACACTTTAGGCGGAAAGGAGATCCCAATCTGATATAAATATACAATATAAAGAGGCAATGCTCCAGTCAAAATAAACATTTAATCCGATCATTATTCATTTCCCTAGATCCTACTTATACCTACCGTATAATGAACTTTTTTGTAATGCAATAATGTATGACCCTGTATGTAAACTAATAAGATTTTTTTAATAAACAACTCGCAAGTTAAAAGGCAATTATTTTCTAATTTTTGCCAACCATTTCAGCATTTTGTTGATTTTTTCCTTTTACATATTCAACCGCAATCACCCTGTAAGTACGATTTTTTTGTCTCTTTAAAAAAAGTAGAAGAGGTATATTCTTAATCTAAAATAGTATATCAAAATATTTAATATAAGATATTTCTCTTGAAAATATCTATTTTGTCAGTATATATTTATTGTTTAAAATTCATATATTTGGTACATATTAAGTTATATTTGAAAAACTAGTCATAAGATCTAATTTTACCAATAAGAATTTTGAACGAGTACATCGAGTACTATACGATATCAAATATTAAGAGACTTTGACGGTGATATATTTTTTTTTTCGGTATTCTAGCAATTTTTGTTCTGTGGGAATACCTACTTTGACCAAAAAAGATTTGCCGAATCATTATTCACCCTGTAAGGTACAATATTTTAAATATAGTAGTTAAGTATGTATTTTGACTACACAGAATGAGCAAAAAATTTCCAAAAATATTTAAGGGTGATTTATGCTGTCCATTTTAAATAATTAGGGATTTCTAACTTCAACACCCTGTATCTCAAAATCTAGTCCTAGGATACGATTGGGCCCATGGACACTTTTGATGGGGACATCAAGTTATTTACCATATCAAAAATTCAGACATTTTGACGGTACTCCCGTTTGCATAAGAAAAGTGCGTGGTCCTTTGTCAAATTTGTTAAAAGCGCATTTTTTACGTGAAAGTGGAAAGATCTTTAAAAGACACCAAGCAGCCCGTACTGCAAGGTAGTGTTCTCCTATTTCTGACATTGAAAAAATGTGTTTCTGTCTCTTGGCAGTACATGCACTCATCTGTATGTTATTTTAATTTTAAAGTAATATTCCATAAAGCACATATGGCTTAGTTAAGAATTATGTCAAGTGGTAGTTTGTCTTTTTAGCGCTAGCAATTTTATGGGTATTACCATTGAGTAAACGAATATAACAAGAGAAGCAACGCTTATGCATCGACCGTACCTTGCAATGGTTCTGACAAATAGATGGCGAATACAGTCACTTGGGTCTCAGATTCTCAGTCGACTGCTTATCATCATTCGGTGAGGAGCTCTGGGCGATCGATTTTGGCGGTTATTTACAAGATTTTGTTAGTTTTGATTTTCATAATTTGTGACAATGAACGTTACGGCAACTCATAAGTGCGTTTTTGTTGGTTGTTCTAATAGCAGTAGAACGAATGCTGCTTATTTTAGTAACTGGATAATGAAGGAATATTGTATTCGTAGCTGCGACAAAATAATTGTAACATGATACATACAATTAGATAGTTTATATTAACTGTAATACGATTCTCGGAGACGTGGGCAAAAAAATTGAAATATTGTAATATTAATATTTCGAATATTTAAATGAGACTTCAAATTCCAAAATATTATCCTGCAGATACCCCTGATCATGGGCTACAATTTAACAATGCGTTCATATACTTATACTCCTGGCCAAAATTAACGTAACAATGTGATTGTCTGGTTTAGTGATTTGTTGCCTTTTATACCTACAGGTGCATATACAAGAAGTTTAAAAAAACCTTGCATAAATGATATAGCTGATAGAACTTTAAAAAATAAGTAGAACTTGCTTTATAAACATATCCGAAGATCCTCCATTTTTGTATTACCGGGCGTAAAATAAAAAATTTATTTAAAACAACTGTACAACAATACTTAAATTTGAATTTTAGTTGTATTTTTGAATTAAGCAATGTTTTTTAGGTACACAAAGGATTATTGTCTCACTTCTTTAATGTGAATATTTTTCGAGATATTCCATGCCCATGTCCATACATAAAAACGCTATTTAATTAATGAAAATGAGATATAAAAAACTCGTTTCTCTCGTGATAAAACAATATCAAATTTAAATTTGAAAAAGACGAAACATGAAAAAACGGTAAAATTTGTAAGACAAAAACAAAGTAATCTGCGCATTAGTACCTAAATTTGGCAATAAGAAACACTTATGACTCACAGTCGTTTTACAATTGAAATTTGAAGTAATAAGTGGCCCAGATTAAGTCAGTTGGGGAGGGGGGAAGAGGTTAAATTGGAGCAATCCTGCGATGTCAAATGAAAGCATTTTGTAGTATGTTTTCAAAATGCAAGAAGATAGAGACATAAAACAAAAACGATGTGAAATTAGAGAAACATTATGATATTTTTGTTATAATGAGTTGCACTTTACTTGAGACGGAAAATAGAAGGTGACACTATCTCTAAATTTTCTAATGGAAAGCTAAGTCATATAATACCTCATTTGAAAGATATTTTGATTATATTTACGTCCAAGCAAAAAGTTTTATTTTTTTTTGTTTTCACAAAAAAAATCATTCTTGATAATCTTCGTGTGCCGCAATAATCCTAGAAATGTTAGATAATGTTAGAAGATAATTTTTTATTAAGCTTTTTTTGCCAAGAAACTATGAAAAATTTTATACGTCAAGTGGTTTTTAAATCACCTTCGATATTCTTGATTTATTTGTTTTAGTAAATACGAGAAGCGTTTTCTTAGTAATAAACAATAATTGTTAATACGAGAGTTATCAAGAATGTAACTTATTAGTAAAGGCACATGTCTGTATAAGAACAAAGTACCAGCTACAAAAAATTGACATTTGTGCAGTGTTAAATCCCTCTAACAGTAAAAAATTACTTACATTTATAAAAGATACTGACATTTACTGTATACTAGCCAAAATGTTAATTTTCCATTGTATACTATTGTAAAAAACAGCATTTATAAGGTATTATACCTCCGGTAATGATCCTTTGAGGTTGAAGCGGTAAATAAAAAAAAAGAATTTAACCTACTTCATGAATTTATTTAATATAATTTCTGTAAAATCATAAAAACCTAAATCAGTTTATATAACGTAAAAATATAGAAAATATCTTTCAAATGAGATATCACATGACCCTACTTTCCATTAGAAAATTTAAAGCTAGTTAACTCCTCTATCTTACTTATCTCAAGTAAAGTGCATCTCGTTATAACAAAAATATTATATCTCTTTTGTTTTGTCATTATCCTTTTTTATTAAGAAGTTAAAATGGAGTAGGGTACAATTTTCATCCTTACTGTATATAATACATTCGTTTGTATTACCTTTTCTTTGACAGTGTTTCGAAAAACAGCTTAAAAATGTTTAACTTATCTTCAAAAGTAACCTCAGAAAAGCAGAATGGGTTAAATATAAGAAATTATTGTATACATTTTAAATAATTGAAAAGAGAAATATTTTTTCTTATAAATCACTATTTATAAAATCCTAATAACACAAGTATCATTTTTTAACATTTAATATATATGTTTCGACATTTAAAATGGAAAATGGCCAAACAAGATAAAAAACAATTATTGCTTCGGTCTGAGTTCCCAAAACCACATCGAAAAGTAATCATTTTGTCATCATCAAAATAAAAAAAAAATCAATTCATATATACAATCTACTTCAGTTGGACTCATATGGAAAACTCTTTTATTATTGGTTTTGTGAAAAAAATTATTGTTGATAAAAAGTTCTGCCTGGTCCAAAACCTATAATACAATTATCAGATATCAATTTTTTTAAGACATAGGAGTTCGACAAAGAAAATGAATTTTACTCCAGAGTAAAGTCCTTTATTTTTCACAATACGGAAGAATGTTATAAGGTAAAGTTATTTTGAATTAAAAGTTATATTCAAATATGCAATTACAGCCAGTTAGTATGAAAATTCAGGTTTGGTGTTTATTTACGTTTTACATTATAAATTAATTGTGGTTATAAATTTCAATACTGAATTTATCTCTCTTATCTGTTAAAATATGATATCTGATGATTATATTACATATTTTGGACCATGCAAAACTTTTTATCAAGAATAAATTTTTTTCACGAAACCAATTAAAAAAAGTTTTGCATATGAGTCCAACTTAAGTAGACATACTGTATACATATCTATTTTTTAAAGTTTTTAAAGAAATCCAGTACCTAACGATGTTTTGTTCTAAATTTTTAATATCCTTTTCTCCAATTTTTATTCTGATTAATTTGGGAATTTAGGAATGAAACACATTTTTGTTTTATTTTTGATTATAAAAGAATTTTACAAATTGTTATTGTTTAATTTTCAGTTCAAAACATGAAGTTTCTTTTAATTTTGATAGGTTTACGTATACGACTGAAACACACTATCTGTAAATTTAATTTTTTGCAGGTTTTTTTATTATAAATTAATTAAAAATTATAGTTGTTGTTTTTGTTTAATTTTTAGTTGTACTTTCTTTATAAACTAATATTTGGTATATATCTCCAGTTTCTTTTCAGTTTATGTTTACGTCTAAGAATAAAAGTCCCTGTAAATATTTTAAGGTGAAGGGAGAGAAAAAGTCCTTTATATCTCACAAGGAAAGTCAATGTTTAATTGTTTAACAAAACATTGAGTGCGACCGGTTTCGAAGTGTCATCACTTCATCTTCAGGCTCGCCTAGTGGAAAGGAGAATATGTGGTGTAAGGTGTGTTAACTTGGAAACAAAACGATATATAAAATAATAAAAAAGAGAAAACTCACCATACTCTCCATCCACTAGGGAGTACTACAAAAACAAGTTTCATCAATTTTGGGTTGAAATAAATTGTAAAATGAACCGATTTACACGTAATAAAAAGTTAAAAATATTTGAAAAAACAAATATTAGTCAATTATAGTAAAAATTTTAAATATTCAAGACTATACAAAAACAAATCACATACATTAAACAGATTAAAAGATAAGGCCTATTTAAAAAAAAAAAAAAAATAGGCCTTATCTTTTAATCTGTTTAATGTATGTGATTTGTTTTTGTATAGTCTTGAATATTTAAAAAAAAAAATTTTTACTATAATTGACTAATATTTGTTTTTTCAAATATTTTTAACTTTTTATTACGTGTAAATCGGTTCATTTTACAATTTATTTCAACCCAAAATTGATGAAACTTGTTTTTGTAGTATTCCCTAGTGGATGGAGAGTATGGTGAGTTTTCTCTTTTTTATTATTTTATATATCGTTTTGTTTCCAAGTTAACACACCTTACACCACATATTCTCCTTTCCACTAGGCGAGCCTGAAGATGAAGTGATGACACTTCGAAACCAGTCGCACTCAATGTTTTGTTAAACAATTAAACATTGACTTTCCTTGTGAGATATAAAGGACTTTTTTTCACCCTTCACCTTAAAATTACCTCAACTCACACATGGCTACCCCCCTTGTCCCTGTAAATAATTTAGTTTAAGTTTTTTTTTTTTAATAAAATATTTGTTGGTAACATGTTTTTTTATTAAAAAGTGGATTTATTTTACATTTTAAAATTACCTATGCACATAAATAGTAGGTACTATTTTTTGATAAATTAATTCAATGAAACTTGACATTTTTTAATGTTGTTTTAGAAATAGTAAATAATTATATAATTTATTGCAGATAACTTCATATTTTAGATGCATTACTACAATTATTAGAAATAACATTCATGTTCTCCGTTTATTATTTACTTAGGTAGGTAATATAAAACTCTTTATTTAATCTAGTTATTTATTATTTAATTTCTGAATAATAAAATTTAACAAAAGCATAAATATATAAACTGTGCGATAATTCAATATTTCTTAAAGAAATCACAATTTGCCTGTGTACCTACTGTGAATTAAAAATCTACAATCCAATAATTGTCGCCACTGTATGGACGTCGGGTTTGTAGGCAGAGAGGTGCGGTATTCGCCATGAAAGAGACTTCCGATGAGAGAGCAGTAGGGTACGCGTTTTAACACAACCATTGCTTCTCTTGTTATATTCTTTTACTCAATGGTATTACTCAGGATATTACTAGGCTACACTCTGTAGATACTGCCTTGTAACTATTGCGCGGTAGCGCAGGTGTCTACGGCGTCGCATTCATTTGCGAGCCAATTTTCTGGTAAAACGAGACACGGTTTCAGATCCTACGGAAGACCATGTGACTGCAAAAACGTAAGCAAAACCGGAACATGTCAATAAAATGGTGAAAATATTGAATTTACCAAGTTTTTGATATGTTACCACTAAAAAACACAAAAAACAAAAATTGGCTTCAGCCAACCAAAAAGTTTTTTTCCGGAGGTGAGTGGTAAGGAAACTCACCTAAAACAAGCACCCCGGCGGTTAAATTACAATTATCTATGTTTAAAATAGTATCAAAGAAAATAATAATACAAACAAATACCCCATAATTTACCCAACCGTGCGCTCATCAGAGTCTTAAAAAAAGGTATTAAAATAAGGGTAGCCCATTGTTATGTTCCACAAAACCAGGCAGCACAGGTAAAATTCTTAAAATCATCACACCTCAAAACTGCTGGCTGTTTAAAATCACAGATTTTGTTTGATTAAAAATAATTTAGTTACTTTAAAATTATTTCCAGTTTTCTAGAGTATTTTAATTCTGAAACTTTCTTCTTGCCTACACCAAATATACTAAAAGAACTGTATTTCGCAAAATAAAATATTAAAATTTTGAAATTATTATAAAACAAATAAAAATTCTACAGCTCTGAATTAATTTATGCCTTCGCTTCTAATTGAAAAGCACTTGTGGTGTTTTCAAAAGCATTTCATTATTTTTTTATCTAGAAATGTTCCGTGCAATCTGTAATGAAATGGATTACACCACCTGCAAACAAATTAACGTATAACAAAGGGCCTACGTTCTAAGAGAAAGCGTTTGTTAGATCAAACAAAAAAAACTAGTTGAAAAAAATAGGCGTGGTCGAGAAAAATTGTATTAAAGAAAATACTATTAAATAATTTACTCTTTTCAATTTTTATTTTTAATTAGTAATTATGCAGCCGAAAGAATCATCTTAAATTATGAAACAGTTTTTAGGTTAAATAATTATTTCATCCTCATCGCATTATAATGTTTACAATATTCAGTTTTAAGCTTATATCGGAAAATGATAAAATTATTGATTATATTGAGGCGTGTTTTTTATATTTAATGGCTGTGTTAATGTGGTATTTAAAATAGATTTTTTTAAAATAAGGCAGTGCGATAATTCAATTTATAAAGAAGAAATCTTTATAAGTGCCTAAATTCATAGAGAAAAAGTTATGCCAAAAATAATACGTAAATTTAAAATGGCCCGTTTTTAGAAAATAATTAAAATTCCAAAAATTCTAAAGCTGCATAGGAGGATTATGGGTCATTCTAGAAATACATTGTTGCCGGCCGACCATAATCCTTCGATGAGTTACCATCATTTAAAAATTATTCTAAGAAGCTAAATGGAACATTCTTTCATTAGTAATAAACACAATGGGCGCAGTGTTACAGAACTATTTGGTTCAGTTGTAAATTGTATAAGATTTGTTGAATGCAGTTACCGGACAGTTACTACACATTTACAGGCATCGCAACCTAATTTGTCTGAAGAGGGGATGCGCGTTAATATCGAATATCAATTGTCAACGCCTACTGTAACTGCTAAAGAGAGATGCAAACAATAGCCGTGTATTCGGGTGCGATCAGTAAATGATAATAACTTCTTGAATTTGTGTTTGTTTGTGTAGCTTGCAGATTTTGAGTTATTTTTTATTTTTATTTGTTTTTAGTGTTTTCTTTTAAGTAGTGACTTACTTGTGTTAAAATGCCGAAACATTTAGGTAGAAAATAGTATTTCATTTCGGTAACAAATATTTTTGAAAAGAAAACAAACAATGATGATAGTGAAACTTATAGACAATGTGTTGTGAATGATGATTCCAAAGCTCTCATTGAAATTAACTCTTAACTGGTCCGGCACTCTGCCAGTAACGTAACCAATCCGACTTAGTCTGTGAGACTACTTTTTTTCGAAGGGAAAAAAAAAGAAAAATTCTTTCTTATTGCAATATTAAATTGTCAAAGTGTTGGGTAAACAAAAACTTACATAAAATACAAATCTAAAAAAACAGTTGATTTCCAGCATGATCCAAAGTTCAGTAGTTTTAAATGCAACTCTTACATAATGGTTTTGTACACTGTAGACAAACGGACTTCTTGCAACGTAAACACAGGTATTTGATATAAGCGATCACCCCAACGCACCCGTTTTGATGCTCCGGTCATATTTCTTAAAATCAGCGACAGGGCGACAGTCAAATAAGTAGCACTAACGGTCCGGCGTCGTCTGAGAGACTTCGCTTAAACTAATTTCTGCTACAGTTTTTAGGAAACTAACGCCAGCCTGTCGCAAACATGTCTACCTGTCGAGCTACAATAGGAAAAGGATTAAATGTAAGGTCCCTATGTGCGGTCCCGATAATCAATAAGAAAGAATTGTTTATATGGCGTAGCCTGTCAGACGACGCCGGACCAGTCAAGGGTTAAAGAACAAGTTGCCGAAGCTACAGGATACTTGGTAAAACAAACGAATAGTTACAGAAGGTGACCCAGATATCAAAAGGTTAAAGGTCTACGTCGACCATACCTAAACGATTGTTTAAAGTCAAAAAAAGCGCAAAAGAACATCAAATGTAACATATATTACATCCTACAATATTGGAACAATCAGAGATACAGTTAATAGATTTCACGAAATAGAAGGTGTGTGCGTAAGAGTGAAAACTCTTAGTGAAAATTAAAAAAGAAAATTTAGTGGGAGCTACAAATAATTAAGAACTCGAAAACGCGAAACAACAGACAGGTTCTAACAGAACGACTTGACACCAGGAAAAAGAATAGATTATATTAAAGCAAAACTCTACAACACGATTCCAAATGAAATAAAGTATTTACCAATTTTACCTTTCAAACGTAAAATAAAAAATTCTGTTTTCAATGGATCTATTAATTATTAAGTGATTAAAAAATTAATTAGATAACACCGCTAGCATTTGTAACTTTCTTATTCTTATTCTTTTTAGTTTTAGATATTTTTAAAAGAAGTAGTTATAATTTATTATTCAATATATATTTAACACTTAATGGTCTAAATATTAATATAAAATAGGGTATATAAAAGGTTGCGTGGAAGAGGGCCACTTAACTGCGGTTCTACGAATTTGTACTTAAGTGCGAACGTCGCCCATTGCTCGATGTGTATGTAATCTCGTATTAAAAGTTATTATTATTTATTTTTCTACTACGTTTCCTTTGTATATAATATATGTGAGATTATGAGCAATAAAGTCATTATTATTATTATTAAAAAAATTAGATATTTTCGTTTTCAAAACCGTCCCATTGTATATATTGATAAAACTTACATACATAGTAGCCATACATCATCACATAATTGGTGTAATGATAATGCAAAAGGTTTGTTTTCCACCATTTCGAAAGGAAAGAGACCTATTATAGTTTATGCTATTGGTAACATGGACTTTATTCCTAACAGTTTATTATTGTTTGTGACTGCGGACAAATCTGGTGATTATTATAATAATATGAATCAAGATAATTATTAAAAGTGACTAGGAGAACTGTTATTACCAAATTTACTACCAAATGCTATTGTAGTTTTGGATAATGCACCGTATCACAATTTTATAGACAATCCTGCTCCGAAATCAAATTCAAGAAAAGCTAAAATGATAAACTGGTTGGCGTCCACAAATATTGAATTTTAACCTTCCTTATTACGACCACAGCTATACACATTATTCAAACAGCATAAAAATAGATTTGAGCATTACACATTTGATAGATTAATCTCCGAACACGGTTAGACAGTTTTGAGATTACCACCATACCACCCAGGCTTAAATCCAATAGAAATGATCTGGGCTGTAGTAAAAAATAATGTAGCTGTAAAGAGTATTCATTTTAAATTAGCGCGTGTACAACTGTTAGCTAAAATTGAATTTAAATCAGTTACCCAAGAAGACTGGAAAAAATATGTGCACATCTAATAGCTATTAAATATTTAGATCGCAAAATTATAATGGATGACGTTGTAATTCCTACAGTTATTATTAATGTTAATGAAGACAGCAGTGATAGTTCTAGTGATAGTGATGATTTTGATGACGATTTTTTAGAACTCTGTTAATTTGTTTATATTTATTTTGTTTGATAGTAGTTATAGCAACAAGAAATAGTGATTAGTATTAATTAAGTATTTGTTGACCTATAACATATTAGATAAATTCAAGGCGATAATAGTAAAATGGCAGTATCTACCTAAGAGATATCCTTTCAGTGTGAAACAAAAATTAAATTTATACAAATCGTTTTTTTTTAGTAATAAGATTAGGCTTATATTAATAAAATATTTCATTTACATTGGTTTTGTCTTATAAACTTATAAAACCTACAGTAGATTTAGCTTTAGAATTTTCTTAGATTTTTGTTAAATATGGCGGCTATTCAAAGGTACTAGGAAGTTAATTTATGACCGAATCATATTTATAAAATATTGTTACCAAAACTGTGATACAATAATTAAGCTGAATCAGTTATTCCTACAAAACAAGTTCACTATGGTTTGTTGTATAATAGTTTCAAATTGCTGCACTGTATGACTTAAAATATAACATTACCTTGGTGAATCGTTTGCAATTTGAATATTTAAAAATTGAAATGATTAGATTTGTTTCTACAGCTTTATAAAGAAAGCATAATTTATAATATTGCTAAAATAAGCAAGTTAAACATGGACATCGCCAAAAATATGGCGTTCTTTTATTGGGGCATGATTATTCAGAACTTTTTTTTTGATTGTCTAGACAAAACTGCAAAATGTTTTGTTAACATTTTTTATTATTTTATGAAAAGCAGGTACCACTTATTTTTTATATTTCTTCACTTATTTTTTATTTCTTCACTTATTTAACTCTGACATTTTCATACCATACACTCACATAAAAATGGTATGAGAAGTAGTTGAACAAACATAAAATACAAAATAATATGATAATATTCTTAGGTAAAATTATTGATTTATAATAGTTTCATACAGTTTTCTGTTTTGCATAGAAGTGTACTCGATACTATTGCCGAGTTTGAGAATCCACATCGGATGCATCTGTGATGTAGTGAATCTTTGATCACGTGATTCAGTATACGTAAATGTAATGGGACAAATGTGTCCGATGTGGATAAAAAAAAGCTCGAGATGTAAAAAATGTATCCGATGTGGATTCTCAAACGCGGCATATACTATAGTTATTTTAAAATTTTCATGAGAAGCAAATTGCTACTGACGCGGAATTATCTCGCACTAATATTTATATAACTATTTTTGAAAGCGTTATTATGAGGTTAAGAAACAGTTGTATTTGTATAACCAATAAGTTGTAGATGTAATCCAAAGCAACAATATAGAATCTCTATAAAGCAATTTAATTTAATTAGCTGAAATGTTGTATAGAATAGCTGTATAAATGTTTTTTTACTACTAACATGAGAAAGCACCATTATTTACTTCATTCCTCTAATGAGAAGTAATATTTCTCACCCTAGGTAAATAATGATAATAAAAAAAAACCTAGGTAAATAATGAAACTAAATTTCATTAGTTTCCTTTTGTTAATTTGACAACTAAACTCCCAGACTACTTGATATTTTGAAATATTTGAAAAATAAGTAGGAAATAACTAAAGCTGGGTTTATCAAATCTAATCAAATCAAATATGATAATATATATCAGTGTAAACAGTAAAAATATATATTAACTAGGAAATTCAACACCGGCTTCAAAAATTATTAATTAATACCAATAAATCCATGTCATTAAAATATCAAAAATGCAATGGGATATTTCCTAGAATCATACCAAAATTTGACACATGCCAAATTTTTACATAAATAAAGCCAGTCTGATTAGAAACACGCTCCAGTCTGCTTGATATTTCGAAATATTTAACAAATTGTTAGGAAATTACTTATGTCAAAATTAAAATTGCTAATACATTAATGTTAGTAGTAAAAAAAATTCTATATATACCTCGGCTGAGAAAGCTATTATTTACCTCGCACATTATATCCCTCGGCGCTACGCGCCTCAGGATATAAAAGTGCTCGGTAAATAATAGCTCACTTCTCACCCTAGGTATATAATGTACTATTATGTTACAATTTTATAGTTATCGTGAAAACTACATATTTTGTAATTTTGATGTAAGAATATATTAAAAATTTATTTATGTAGGTAACAATTTAGTTTCATAGAATAAAATAGTGGTTTCTGCAACAAATTAGCATTCCAGAAAAAGTAATATAATTTATTTATTTATTTATTTATTTTATTACAATATCCAACAGGGTTGCCCCTAATTATAGGATAAGGAAAGGAATATTACAAGAATTGGGAATTAATATAAATAATTATTCTTATCTATACACATATATAAACTTAAATCTAAATAAACACGAATTTAAACAGACACGGGTGCATCCTAAAAAAAAAACTTACATAAGAAAAAAAGGATGCATCCATTTCCGCCTTTAATAATTACTTCGCAAATTAATTTGACAGAAAGATACTTCTATTAGATGCAACAGAGCAAGCAAGAATATCTATATCATCTTCAATATTCGAATACTTAAGGATCACTTGAAATAAAGGCGATGCTTTGTATATCTCAGTTCTATGTGCTTGTTGATAGAATAGTTGATTTTTTCGGGAATTAACTCTATAGGGACGTAAAAGTTTAACATTTCCAAACATGAAGTACAATCCACCTTGTTATTTAATAACTTGAACAGAAATATCACTGAGTGCATTGCTCTTCTTTTTGAAAGACTACATGTATTGAATAATAACTTTGAGGAAGTTCTCTTATGGGATAAGTACCATCACTAGAAGACAAGCTGATTTAAAAAATCTTCGTTGAACTCTTTCCAAATTGTTAATGTGATTGGAGTATATAGGACTCCAAGTGATACTGGCATATTCTAATTTTGACAAAACCAGTGAAGAGAAAAGTATTTTTATCGTTGAAAAGTCATTGAATAATCTCATATTCCTTATAACAAAACCTAAAATTCGATAAGCAGAAGCAGTTGTTTTTTCAATGTGCGATGTAAACGTTAATTTTGGATCAAAGAAAACTCCAAGATCTTTAATCAGTTCTGGTCGATTTAATGTAGAATTTTGTAGGTTATAATTATTATAGTATTGGTGCTTCCTTTCTAGTATATGTCATTACATTACATTTTTTAACATTTAACGGTAACTTATTTCTTTTGCACCATTCGTTTAAGCGGTTAAGATTCTCTTCAAGCAATAAACAATCATTATAACTAGAGATTTCTTAAAAAAAATTAGCTCATCGGCAAACAATAGATTTGTGACGCTCAAATTACAAACAATATCATTAATAAAAAACAGAAATAATAGAGGCCCTAAAACTGAACCTTGCGGGACGCCGGATGTTTGTTTGAAATTCATTGATTTATACCCTAAGCACTGAACATAAAGGTAATGATCTGATAGATATGACTGTATAAAACATTTAATAAGGAGCCATCAAATCCAAGTGCTGAAAGTTTACTTATTAGAAGTTTATGATCAAGTGTAAATAACATCAACCTGACTTCTTCTATCCAAAACTTCAGAAATACAGTGAGTTATACTGATTAGATTAGTAACAGTAGAGCGACCAGCAATAAAACCATGTTGGGTTGGACTAATGATTTAGCGAAACTGAAATGAAAGGAAAGTATGCACAAGTAATTCAAAAACTTAAGAGAAATTGTTTAGAATTGTGACAGGGTGATAATTGGATATATCATTTTTGCTGCCATTTTTAAAGATTGGACTAACTCTAGCTAACTTCCACATTTCAGGAAATTGTTGAGTCTTAAAAATAAGGTTGAAAATAATAGTAAGGGGTTTGCAAAATACCTGTGCACAGTCTCTCACCAGAAATGCCGGAACATTATCTGATCCACTTGTTAGCTTAGGTTTCACTTTTTTTAAAGCAGTTATTACTTCAGCTTCCGTTACTTGGGTAATGTTAACTATATTATTATAATTTTGGTATTCTAAAGAATCTTTAACAGTATTATCAATTGGTATATAGTTTCCTGAAAAAAATATTGCAAACGAATCCATTATATCTTTAGGTTGATTTAAACGCTTCTTTTAGAAATTCATATGTTGGGTATTGTTGACAGATCACCCTTTCAAACATTTATAAATGACCAAAAAGTTTTAGGATCAGCCTTAATATTTTCTTGAGAACATTTCACATAATTACAGTAAGCTAACTTAGTTTTAATTTTAATTTTAGTTCTCAGTTGACTATAAATAATATAATCTGAATTATATTTAGTAATCTTAAATTTTTTCCAAGCTTTACTTTTTAGTTTAGTACTATTTATGATTTCAGAATTAAACCACTGAGGATGATAATGTTGGTTAGTTGGAGTCTTTTTTGGAACGTGTTGGGCAAATATAGAGTTTAACTTATCGTAGAATGCATTTAAGACTTCATTAACATTATGGCCGCTATCTAGAAAAGACCAGTCTGTTTCTAATAATATTTTATAAAGATTTCGAAAATCTGCTTTTTTAAAATTGAATCCATTCGGAGAGGCCGGTGAAAGCTTTTTGTGTCGCCGAAAGGGTAGCTCAATAATTAATGCTGGATGATAAGGATCAATTGGTACAAGTGGGTCTGCTGCTTTTTCTACTTTACAATCTTTTATATTAGAGAAAACAAGATCTAGTATTCGATTAAAATAGTTTCGTACTTCATTGAATTGCAATAAACCGAAAAAAACTTTGAAAATTATTTAGTGATAGATAGCATTTTTCTAGCTAAATTTACCTGTGACTGAAATTTATATGTTGCATACTCAGAAATGTTAAAGTCACCAACAATCAATAATTTATTATCGTACAATTGACACAGCGATTCAATTTCATCCAGCAGAATTTCAAATTCCTCATTTGATGTATTGGGTGAATATACAAGTTCAGGACGTACAAGTATACGTTTTCGTACCTAATACTTACAGAAATCATATCAGTGTTAAACACATTTTTTAGAAAATCATAACAACTTAATAAGTCATTTAAAGATGCAGATAATGTTTTCCTTACAGCTAATAGAGAACCTCCTCCCCTGGTATTATTCGTCAAAGCATACCGTCTATCCGATCTAAAGACGTCGTATTTTGTCGAATCAAGTATTTTATAGTCACTAATTGAATTATTCAGCCAAGTTTAGGTTAGAGCCACTATATCGTATTCACCGGAAATAGTAGAATTAATATAGATATCTTATGTTTTAGTTCTCAAGCCTCTGACATTTTGGTAGTAGCAAAGAATTACGGGTAAATGGGGAGATTCAGAAACAACTTTGGGCGCTGGTTGCTATATTGGAGACAATATATTAGTTTTAAATTTATCTAATGTCCGCTTATAAACAAAGCAGTCTTTAGTACTCAAAGCCGCATGATTTGCCGATACTGGGTTATTTGAGTTTTTGTTAAAGTTATGGCAATTAATACAATATTAATTTGATTTGGGACATTAATTTAATTCATGGTTTTGGGCACATATAGGACAAATCACAATAGTTGACTTACAATGGTTTGCAGAATGGTGATATCAAGAACACTTAAAACATCGCCTCAAATCAATTGCATCATATACACTACAATAGTCATACCCTAAAAATAACTTGCCCTGTTGCATCACTTTGTTATAACTAGGAATATCGCATTGAACAATTGCTTAAAAGAGTTTATTATTTTTTTGCAGTGGTGTACAAGCAATAAACTTTAAGTCGCCAGAAATGACATTTTCGCTTTGGCCTTTTAAACACTTAACAAGTTCTTCAACTGTTAATCTCACGGACATTCCTAAAATTTTAAAGTGTGTATTTAATACTGGAACTTCTTTTATGGTATAGTTATCCATGAGTTTTTCATTTGCCAGTGTCACAAATTTATTACAGTCCTCTGATTTTTGACAGCTGACTACCAGCCCACCATCTTTTACTTGAAGAACTTTGCTTAAATTTATTTCAGACTCAATCGGGTTGACATTCTTATTCATATCATTTTTAGTAACTGTAGAATCTTGTTTGATCTTAGGTTTAATAATATATAAGAAGGCTGCTTCTGAAGTACTGAAGAATACGGAATTTTGGCATCTTGGTTATCAACGGTCTGTGAGGATCTAGGAACGTTTGACTGATGTTGTAGTTGAATTTTTGACTAAATACTGCTATAATTTCGTTTTTAAATGTAGACAATTCATAAATTTTTTGCTAAATTTTTTCTTTAATTAACTCCTTAAGATCACTCAGTGATTGATTTATCGAACATAGCTGGTTATTATTCTCTTTAATAATAATACCTTTTTTTAAAATTTCACATTTCTTTTTGCATATGTCACACAAGAAAAATAAATTCTTACTTTTAGACAGTATAGAAAACTCCACAGTAGATAGGCCGATACATGAGTAATGGAACCATTTAGAACAGACGCCTTCACATTCTACCAAATCCTTCGTTTTTATTTATTTTACATTTACTGCATTCAGTAGAGTCTCCCATAATAAATTAATCAATCTCCGCTACTGGTTCTTGATAATAATGAATGAACAGATAGATATACTAAGCAAAAACGGATACTACTTTTTCAAGAGAATCGAATTTCTGATTTTACTACTAGCCACAAAATGCACTCAAAGAACTATTTTAATTAATAAAATTAAAAAAAAAATACTTACATCGATTGCTGATATACATATTTACTACTGATCTTAAATTAAGAATTTTTACTAGAGTTTAACCCACTGAAAAACACTACAGTGTGGAGCTAACAAATAGATACAACCATATGTTCTGAATACTTTATAATATTAATAAAATATAATAGTCTTGTAAACCAAAAATAATAAAGCTACTTTCTTAGTTGGGTTTTGCATGGTAACATCTATTCCATTTCAACACCAAAAAATCATACCTTTTATTCTTTAGTGGAGTTATTTTTTTGTGGCCGATAAAACTTTGATGGTTTTCAATTATTTTTTTGTTCAGGCAGATATTTTTTTGCTACTTTTTACTTCTAAAGCATTTCTTTAGCCCTTCCAGTTAATGAGACGGGTCGTCACTGGTATTAACCTTGCATAATTTCGATTTATTTCGTAATGATTGAGAAACACTTTTAAACCGTCCTCTTATAGTATTTCAATTTAATAAATGTTTAACGTAAACCGCACCCCAGACAGTTTGCAATTAAACTTTTTCAATTCTCAGGATTATGCTTTATATAAACCATTTTTGCTTCGGCATTAAACTCAAGCCGACAGTTTTTTTTTATTTTGTGAGTAAGCCCTTACCTCGGTGTGATGCTGTATCCAATATGAGATAAATTTTAATCCCTTTATTATTTTATATTTAGTAAGGATATTTAACGGGTGTTTGTTGCATAAACGGCGATATACTTCGTGCATGGCTTACTTTTGCGGCTATTATTTACCAGATAAAAGCGACACCAATAAATGGTGAAATAGTTAATTATTTTGAAACAATAAAAGTCTAATCTTTTAGAGCCAAAACTTGTATTTTAAAGTTTCAGTGTTATGAAAAATTTTGATGATATGTTTCGACAACTATATGTAATTATTCAAATATAACTCTAGTATAGAAAACAATCAGTATTGTTACTCCCTGGGCAAGAAAAAGTCGCCAACTTTAACTGCGCTTGATATTATCTATACATTGTTATTAATTCGGTTTAAACTCGCTATATACCATACATAATTATATTAGGCCATTGATCTGGCAACCTGGCAATACGACATGTGTAAGCGCAAAGTGGGATCGATCGCCCACTATTGTGAGTGCAATTTATCAATTTTATAGATTATCTTTCTAGTGTAATTTTTTTCGATTATTTTCAATTATTTTCGATTATTTTCGATTATTTTCGATTATTTTTGATTATTTTTGATTATTTTCGATTATTTTTGATTATTTTCTATTATTTTCTATTATTTTCTATTATTTTCTATTATTTTCTATTATTTTCTATTATTTTCTATTATTTTCTATTATTTTCTATTATTTTCTATTATTTTCTATTATTTTCTATTATTTTCTATTATTTTCTATTATTTTCTATTATTTTCTATTATTTTCTATTATTTTCTATTATTTTCTATTATTTTCTATTATTTTCTATTATTTTCTATTATTTTCTATTATTTTCTATTATTTTCTATTATTTTCTATTATTTTCTATTATTTTCTATTATTTTCTATTATTTTCTATTATTTTCTATTATTTTCTATTATTTTCTATTATTTTCTATTATTTTCTATTATTTTCTATTATTTTCTATTATTTTCTATTATTTTCTATTATTTTCTATTATTTTCTATTATTTTCTATTATTTTCTATTATTTTCTATTATTTTCTATTATTTTCTATTATTTTCGATTATTATCGATTATTTTCGATTATTTTCAATTATTTTCGAGAAGGACTGGAATAATTGCAATTAGCAAAATATATTGGAGAAGTAGATGAACAAGGAAATTGTCTAATTGCAGTAGTGGTTGACGGTGCATGGTCTAAGCGGTCATATAAAGTTAATAAAAACGCTTTATCTGGAGTAGTTAATTTATATTTTAATATTATAACGTGTGATCCAAAAACAATGTTTCTAAAGTAAGCCATGACCGACACAATTGTGAAGAATCCGTCATGCGTGATTTTTCCATGGTCTACTTTAGAAACATTTTCATATTTGACATAACATATAAAAGGATTATTTTTTAATGCATTTATTTTTTACAGGCTTGCATTATTGGGGCAAAATCTGGAAAAGTTTTGTATGTTTCTTCTAAAAGTAAGTATTGTCCTATCTAAGCTCGAGCTTTAACTAGAAACATAAAAGCTGCAACTCATATATGTTCAAAAAATACTTGTGGCACTCGGGGACTGCCACGGTAAAGCTATTGCATAGCATTTTTTATCAACCTATGCAATTATAATTATTTATTAATTTAGTTATGCAGTATTTTTATTTCTTTGATAATAATTCAAATTTTTCGATTTTCGATTTTTCGATTTTTTGATTTTTCGATTTTTAGATTTTTCGATTTTTCGATTTTTCGATTTTTTGATTTTTCGATTTTTCGATTTTTTGATTTTTTGATTTTTCGATTTTTCGATTTTTCGATTTTTCGATTTTTCGATTTTTCGATTTTTCGATTTTTCGATTTTTTTAACGCCGCACCGCTGTGCCGGTCGGAGTGGGGAGTGTTTGGTTTTTTTCGTTACGGTTGTTACGGAATTTCTTGATTCGGCCGCCGCGCTCAAAGCCCGCGATAAAAGCTATGCAATAGCTTATAAAATTGGGATGGTTTGTCGACTTCTATGGAATGGAAACTAATTTTAGAAGGATTCCGTAATAGTATAAAATGCACAAATTAAAATATATAAAAAAATTTGCTTTGAGAGACCCTACGGAAGAACAATGGTCTGCAAAGTAGAATGCATAAACTATCTTCTCAGGAATTATTGCACAAATTTGCGTGATCTTGCGAAAAAAAAAATACATTTCAAAAAATAAAGGTAATTTTTGCGAAGACGCCCTTTTCTTAAAAATACAAATTTTTGTTACGAAACTTACATTCATTTTAGGCTTTTCAAATATACCACCGGAAACCCTATAATTTAATGTTTTTTTTAATTGCATATTAAAGGCTTACGAGGATCATTAACTGATCATTTGTACAACCTTATTCATAAGAATTTAGAATTATATCTGTTATGTTATGTCAATTCAAATATTCGCGGTGTTGCCAAGTGTAATTAAAATCAACGGAAAATAAATTACCCTATTTTTTAAATAACATTTCCATACACTTTAAAAAGCAGTTTAATATATTTTCAGTCACATCTGATTGAATTTTTGTGGTACATAATAATTAAATATTAATATTACATCATCTATAAAGTAATAAACAAGTACTTTTCGAAAACTTTTAAACATAATTTTACTTTATATTAGGCATTTCAAACAAAATGTTTCCTCGTTTAAAATAACAGGCCACTGACAGGTTATAATAATATGGCAACACTGTGGGCCTGGTGATTTGATAGGGTCAGTGCTATAGACAGTTATATAGATTGATCATCCATGTTTTTCAAAATAAACATAAGCTTATGCCTTGAAGTAAAAATCTGATGTGTCCAACACATGACTTTCCTATCTAGTTTTTATAGGCTTTTTCCGGTTATTTTGTACAACCTATTGCAGCATCTCTATAAATGTTTAGAGGATAAACTAAATATATACATTGTCCACAAACAACTTTTAGTTCAACAATTTTCATAAAAATCAGAATTTTGCACATTTTGTCAAATTTCTCGGATACGGACCATTTCAGGAAATTTTAACATAAAACAAAAATTAGAGATAATAATATTAGAAGTAACTTTTATTTGAACAATTTTCTTCTCCAAACATAAATAACGGATATATTCCATAAAATATAAAAACGGCCTCCCATAAAGTACCCCCCTAGATGTTCCGACTTTGGTGGTAATAGGCTAGTTCAAGACAGCCACAGTTTATTATTAAACATGACTAATAATGCAGCAGGAACATATAATTCAATCATAGCCAAATTTGTTGGAGGAAAGAGAATTAGTTTTGCAGTAAAAGGGGGATATGTTCGTTGTACAGCTGCAGCCATTTCTTAAAAAAGAAGAGAACTATATTCCCACTCTTTATAAAATGCAGTCAAAGAGTGTTCCTGGGATTCACACACAAAGATTGGTTATTTAAATGAGCAGACGTAGATGTAGTAGAAAAGCCAGGGGCCCTAAAAAAAAAACGCAAAAGTGGCGCACCTAAAGATAGGGACTACGGACTTCAATGCGATGATGATAACGACGATGTTTTGGAACAAAAAAACTGATATTTTTGGATAGTTTACCAAAATTACTAGATGATATTTGTAAAATTGAAGTATCTACTAGAGGTCAGACTAGTAATGATTTGTGGAAAGAACATCGTAGTAATATACTCACGTCTTCAAATTTTGGAACCGTCTGTAAATTACGCAAAACAACAGATCCAAAAAAGACTGTTAATAATATATTATTTTCATCTTTTTACGGATCAGTCGCTACAAAATGGGGACAAGATCATAAATCTATTGCGCTAGAAAATTTTAGAAATAAATATGGAAAAACGGTATATGAATGTGGATTATTTATTTATGAAAAACATTCATACTTGGGAGCAAGTATAAACCGCATTATTAATATTAATGAAATAATTGAAATTAAATGTTTATATTCTTGTTCCAAATTGACACCCGAAATAGGAATTCAAGAAAAAAAAAATTAAATATCTAGCCAATACAGATGGCAAAATTAAATTAAAAAAAAAAATGATAATTATTATTATCAGAAGGGAAAATGGCTGTAACGAAAGCCAAATATTGTTATTTTATAGTTTGGACCCCACTAGGAATGTTTGTTCAGAAAATTAAGAGAGATGACAATTTTTGGTAATGTGCTGAATCAAAGTTAGTTGATTTTTATTTAAAATATTTAACAAAATAAATTGTAAGAAGAAATTGATGTAATTAATTTTTTTGTGATTGTATATTGTTATATGAAATAAAATGTCATTAAAAATAGTAGTTAAATAAAGTATTTTTTTTTAATTTAAGTATTTAATTTATTTTGACCAATTTTTACTTCCAGTGAACGAAGAAAAGATAGAACAATACATTACATTTTTTTATGAAATTAAAACAGAACATATATAATGTATACAATAAAATATACATGCATACGATAAAATAGTCTTCAAAAAATTTTTCGTCCACATTACAAATTAATTGTGAGATTAATGCAATTTTGTTTAAAAAACAAATAGTTTATTGTACGTACCACTGTATATTAAAACACTTTCCAAAAATCAGTTTCTTACTTTAAATATACCTTAAATAAAGTGATCCAAATTTTTCAACATATATGTAACATTAAACTCAAATTGTAAAAAAATAGAATAAGTTCACTTTCTCTGTTAAATCTCCTTAATTGTGATCCTACCCGGGTCCTCTTGTTAGTCTAAATCACTTAGATAGACCCAAAAGCCTAATTGTGTCCATGTGATATCCCAAAAAAAAACAAACAAAACAAAAAAAAAAAACACAAAAAAACAAAACAAAAAAAAGGAAAAAAAACAAGAAAAAAAAAAATAAAAACAAAAATAAACAATAAAAAAGAACTAAGAAAACAAAACCATAAAAAGACTATATAATCAATTTAAGATAAACAAAACTAATAATTGTAAAATTGAATTTTCCCGATATTAAATCAATTAAGGAAAAAAAATAAATTAGTTTGACAAATGGATTCAGATTCCGCAGCGATAGTTCTCGAATTCACACACACATCCAAAGCTTTCGCGCGGATACCAAGCGTATATTAAAAATCCTTTACTATTTCACCTATATAAATAAAATCAATTTAAATGTTTTTATTCATTTATTTAAAAAATAATTCCACTAAATGAAGAAAGAAAACTTTTGAATCCGTCGTCGAAATAATAAATAAAAATATTCTCTGCAAAGAATTACTATCAACACAATAGTTACAATATACCGACAAATTGGGCCAGCCCGCGTTTCAGGTGGAGAAAAAGGTGGGCGTCCCATTAGACTGAACGGAGAAAGATAGAATTATTACACGTACAATTGTCTTTACATAAAAAAGAGAGGGTTGCGTACAGAGATATTCCGAAATGGATGAGGTACCTCTCAACTTCAAACAAACGGAAAGCGGTAGAACAGCCTTAACAAGAAATAGTAGAAGTAAGAATGTGTAAATCCAGACTTGTTTTTTCGCCATTTCAGTAAGTGCAATGTATTAGGCACACAAACTTTTGTTTACGTATTTATTTATTATAGTACATTGACAGCTTAAAAACGAAATATTCGTGGGTATGAGTGTGATTTTAGAATAAAAATACCACAACTACTCAAGTGTTTCTTGTTGCCGCAATTACTCGTTCTATTTGAGGAAATTTATGTAAAATATATTTTAGTAAAGTATTTCCAACATTCCAGTGATTTGAATCGTTATAAATTGTGGGAGCAGAGGTGATAGGAACTTGTCTGGTGCTTTGTACTTCCCTCTTTTTCTGTGTATCCCAGCAGCAACATGTCTATATTCAACCCATTTACATGTACATGATATATCAATTAAAAGCAGAACACGGTAGTTCTCCTCAAAATTAGAAACAACGCTATAAGAAAAATTGTTCACGTATGAATTCGTGTAGAGGGAATTATAGGAACAATTAGATAATCGAGATTTATTATTTTTAAGGGATTTATATCAAGTATTATTATAATAAAATATAATATTTTTATAGACCAGAGCATACTGGCGCATTCGTTTGCAAAATTATTTTAATTCGTAATTTTTTTTTAAATATCCGGAAGGCTTGCCTAATTATAAAAGTGTAAGATGACACTCGATATTTGTTGATGTTATTGTTTAAACAACGAAAAATTAATTAAGACAGAAAAAATGCATTTTTTGAAATGAATTAATTTTGTTTATATTCTTTAGGATATTTAAAATAAAAAAAGTCCTTACGCCCATTATCGTATCTTCAACTCTTTAATTGTTATGAATTTTTTAAAATCCAAAATTGACGAAAATTCTAATTTTCTTGAATTAAATAATATACCTTAAAACTTAAAATGCTATAATTTTAAATTTTTTACCGAATATTCAAACTATAAAAAACAAAATTATCTAAATAAATTTTTAAAATTTTGTTTGTTGTTATGTTTTTTTTTACGTTATAACAATATGCTTCACTAGTATTTTCATTAAATAACAAATTAAATCGCACAGTCACGTTATCGTTTCGACGAAGAGTTGCATTTTTTAATTTTAAATATGTAACAGGTTTCGGACACTTCACTAACGCCTCGCCATGATCACAAAATAAACACTTTTTGTCGTTAGATAATATAATTTTTTTTGAAATTAAAGAGAACGACATTATTATTCAGAAAATTACACGACTGCAAAGTAAACCAGTAGATGTATAATCGAGCAAGACTGATTAACAACTGAAAAATAATTTTCAAAACGAGCCAAAAATTCTAAGGTAGGGTTGAATTTTCTATTTGGAAGGTTGTAAAAAGTGTTTATGACAGGAAAAAAATAGAAGAAGAGTTAAACGTACAATTTTTTCAAAATACGAAATAAGTCCCTTTACCTATTTGTATTTATAGTGCAAAAGATGAAAAGTCATAAAAAAATTTCATATTTATAGTACTTACTCTCAATATTAGAAAAAACATTTTTTTTTTCTTATTATTGTTAAATGGAGAAAAGCTTGTATATTTTTGAAATCATAAAATTTTATAACCCCAGTAAGCCTACTATGTTCATTGTACCAGGTAGAAATTTTTCACGGATCACGACAAGTGCATTTGACCTTTTTATCGTATTGAAAAAAAAAAAAGGTTGAAGAAGATTTTACTTCTCAGGCAGTATCTGACAATAATTTTTTCATGAATAAAAATAAATATTAAAATTAAATGTTTCTGTTAACTTTAATACATAAAAAAATTATCAAAATTATCTAAAAAAGTAAAAAAAATCACACGATACAAAACTATTAATCGGCAAATATAACAAAGTGTTATGAAAAATGTTAATAATAATTGTTTTAAACTTATTATCTCTGAAAAACAGCAAAAAATTGATTCAGAGCGTCATCGGGCTTTCTCTTACCCATCTTATACATTGAGTTGGAAGTGAGATAGAAGTACTTCTCTCTAAGAGTACACGCGCGTAGGAAGCATATTGTTATAACGTAAAAAAAAATAACAACAATTTTCAAAATTTATTTAGGTTATTTTGTTTAATATAGTTTGAATATTCGGTAAAAAATTTAAAATTATAGCATTTTAAATTTTAAGGTATATTATTTAATTCAAGAAAATTAGAATTTTCGTCAATTTTGGATTTGAAAAAATTCATAACAATTAAAAGGTTGAAGATACGATAATGGGCGTAAGGACTTTTTTTATTCGAAATATTCTAAAGAATATTAAAAAAATTAATTCATTGCAAAAAATGCATTTTTTTGCCTTAATTAATTTTTCGTTGTTTAAACAATATCGAGTGTCATCTTACACTTTTATAATTAGGCAAGCCTTCCGGACATTTTAAAAAAAAAAATACGAATTAAAACAATTTTGCAAACGAAAGCGCCACTATGCCCTCTATTAACATACTAATAATTGTGTATTGAAAAGCCCGTACCAACACAAAAAATAGTTTAAAAAATATCAAACATCAATCATTCACTGTTTCTGTTTTTCACATTTTATAGTAATATCCAAATACCATATCATGTGAATGGTGATGTAGGATGACCGTACAGCTATCTAGTAAGAATAGGTTGAAATAAATATTTTGGTATGGTAAATTTTAAAAAATTACAGTTTTCTGAAGGAGGTAATCTATAATAAGATCATTTTAAGTCTAGAAGTTTTACTGGAAAGTTATTAAAATATAATATAGTAAGTAGTAACCATTCTTAAGTATATATTATATTATATATTTCCAATTCCTTGTAAATTTCATATTTTTGGATCCGTTTTAAAATAACGAGTGCAAATAAATTAAAATTGATTTTAATATGAATTTTTTTTCTTTTTTTTTTTCTTTTTTTGAGATTAAGGTAAAAAAGGAATAAAATAAGTTAACCCAACAACTTTTTGTTAAACCATAAACAGTTCAAACATAAACCTACAAGTAAAATAATTAATATAAGGGGCCATAAAAACGCCAAGAAAACCACTCGCAATTCTAGCTTTAGCTAATAATATTAAGCTACTTGAAATAGTAAAAATGATTTATTGAATATTGAATATCACAGCATCATTAATTATATCATTGACCCTGTCAAAGCCCTTCTGTGACCATTTGGAGAGGTCGATGGAATTCCTAATAACGGTTGTTGCCTATACTGGAATATCTCTGAGAGATTCTGAATGTTCTTATCTTAATTGCATTTGATGTTTTTAGTTGAAGTAAAAATGCATTTTCTTTTTTTAAGGATATTAAAAATACTAATTTTATGGTAAATAATTATTTTTTCTATTTGCACCCAATAGAGTGAAGAGGAACAAAAATGTTTTGAAAAAATATTGTTACGCAGCTCCCTTCAGCGTGCTGCGGTCCTCACAAGTAAAGGTACGATTAAAAGAAACAGAGGGAATATTCAGGGCTGGTATATCTAAGGGGGTCGCGACATAGGAGTCCATTTTGGACGCCATTTTTTTCGAAATAGTAGTCGCCCATTGATCTAGCAACGTGGTAACCTGTAGTCGCCAGGCTTACCAAGATAAGAAAAAAAATAAATGTTTTCATTATAAAATGCCCATATTTCTTAGGTTAAAATATTTTAATTTAATAAATTATTAATAATTTCACATGTACATAGAATACGTCGTGAAAAGTAGATCACTTTCAATTTTGTGCTGTTTTGGTTTATTTGAAAAGGTAATTGAGGATATGAAGACAATTTTCTTATAGATGGGGATGCATAACAAATTATGGCTTCCTTTTTTAGAGCTCCAGTCCCCTAAGTCTATTTATTTTAGGTATTTTTAAATTGTTGGTGGGTATTATTCACTTCATTTTTATGTTTTTATTTAATTTAAATAATTTTGTGTAATATCTTGCGATTTGTTTTCTATACATTTTAGCATGCATTTGTAGGCTACATCTTACAAAGGATGGCTTTGAAATACCTTTACAACAGAGGTAGGTACTTCACTAAAACTGGCCGAAATTTGAAACTGAATACAGTTCTTAGAGAAAATCTTTAGTAAAAAATATGTCTGCATGCAGAATAACAGCATAGATTAACAAAGCTGACCAAAGAGTTGGACAAACCTTTGTCAAGCTTTTTTAATATTTCAGGACAATAGTGTTAACAGCAGACCACAACAATAACAACCAAAGTTTAGTAATCAAGCAAAATATTTCAGTATCTCCAGAATTATAAACGTATGAAAACTATAATAGGAAACATTTATGGCTTCGAATAGGAAATTACCTAAATTAGCATATCTAGTGAATATTGTATTTAAAGAATATATTTTTGTGCTTCTACTCCAATACTAACCATATTACCATATAGAAATGCATATGCATTTTATAGTAATAAGCAAGATTTGGATCAAATGTACTCACAATTTATAAATATTATTAAACTAAAATAAAACATTTCAAATAACACCTGTTTTTTATTTAAATAAAACATGTTAAATATATGTTTTAATTAAATACATAAATTAGTCTCAACCACACATTTTTTTTGTTTTTACTTCTAGTCTAAAAGTGACTACTAATTCACAGTCTTTCAAGTTTATTATTTAAAGAGACCAGCTACTACAAACTATTCTATTGATGATAACTAATTTCTCTTTAATAATGGTGCTGCATTTATCAACATTTCACAGCACTGTTCATATAAAACATCTATTTAGCTCTTAATTAAATCAAGTAATTACATTTTCATATTCAACTTGTACGTATTCTTATTAGAACTTAGTCACTTTTTTTTTAGTTTGAATTTTTTGACTGTGGTAATTGAGTCCATTCACCAAACCACAAACTTAGTCACTTAAAAATGTTAAAAGAGATTGTCATAAAAGTAAAATTCCTTCTTCTATGATGTTTTCCATGCAATTTAAGGTTACAAACACCTTTTTTACAATTTATCGCAAGCAACACTATAAAAGATTTAAATCCTGGATTTACAGCATTCAGTTTTGAGATGAGTACAGCCACAATGCAGTTTCAGAGATAATTTTCACATGAACACTTATTTACCACAGCACAAACGCATGTACCTATTCATATGTAACATTAAAATAAAGTGGAAATAAATTGCATAATTCGGTATAAAAAAAAGTACAAAAAACTACGAGGAAAAAAGTGGTTCATTCCACTTGTACCATATTGACATTATTTTGCACGATGCAGGACAAATGATAACCGTGGATTTCGCCAAACGAACATCAGAAAAGTGTTGCCAACTTAAGCTGACTACTGTTTCCCCCCTAGCCTCAGTCACCCACTCATCCATTTACTGGGTCTATGTCACGACCCCCTTAGATATACCAGCCCTGGGAATATTTGAGAAATGATATTCCACGTCAAAAAAATCTGGGCAGTTCGAAAAGGTTAGAGAAGGATCAAGCCAGCTACATAAGTCGATGATCCTGAGGTCACAGTGGTCAGTTTTATGATAGACGTTATACGTTAATGTAATCAGTTGAATTATTGTTAAAGTTGATTTGAAATAAATTGAGTTAACAAAAACCTGTGTAACATTGGTAACAGCAGTGGGATTTAAAATAAAAGTTACCTAATAATTTTATTCATGGTAAATAGATACACTGCGCACGAGACAGATATGGATACTTCAGGCTCACCAGCATCGTTTATTTAAATATGGAAGAGGAGAGAGTAAGGCAAGAAGAGGAAAAGAAAAGGCGTATGAAGAAGAGGAAAAAGAAAGGCGTAGGAAGGACGAAAAAGTGGAAAAGGAAAGGCGCAGTAAGGACAAAGAAGAAGAGAGGAAGGAGTGGCGTAGAAAAGAAGCGAATAAAATTATGAATGGTTTGCTACAAATTAAGGAAACCTTCAAGCAAGAGGTTGGTCAGCTTAAAAATAGAGTAGATCTTTTGGACAACAACAGGAGATTTTAAAAACTAATGTAGAACAACATCAGGAGAAGTTAAAAACTAATTTGGAGCAACAACAAGAGTACCTATTTAAAAACTAATTTAGAACAACAGCAACATGATTTAAAATAACAATTAAGAACAGCAACAAGATAATTTAAAACAACAGGAAAAGGCACGAGTAAAGTTAGAAAGGTAAATAAGAACTGAAGTAGTTGAGTTAGAAAGAAGAATTCGTGGCAGAGCTTCGATAAGCAACAGAGGTACTAAAAACACTACCTCGTCCTTATCTGTAATCAAACAAAGCCATATTCAAAACACAGTTTTACAAATCCATACCAGCAAAATCATGAAACCACCCACGTTTGACGGTCAGTCAACGTAGAAAACGTATCGCCTCCAATTTAAAGCTGCAGCTAGAGTAAATGGCTGGGCTGAAAGAGAAAAGGTCGCTGCGAGGACAGGCAGCAACCGTTTTACAGTTACTCCCCTTAGAGGAACCCAGTTTTTCGTCTTTCGTTCAAGCCTTGAAGAGAACATATGGTCAACAGCATTTGAAACGGGTATTCCAAAGCCAGCTAAAGGTTTATAGCACCTTCAAAGAACCTGTAGAAGCATGACTCGAAGCCCGTCACGAAGTCTAAGAAGAAATAATTACATTAGTTACGCGTCCCGAAGAAGCCAATCACCCACACTGAGCCGGCTTGCTAACAATGACCAGAAAGTAGAGCGTCGATGAGGTCTTCATATATTTTCTCCGGGCGACCCTGTTTAGAAGAACAATGCCAGTACGGTAAAAAGCTCGAAGAACGAGTGGAACCGGTTAATAAAGTTACTCTTCAGGCAACCAGTATCAATCCAGAGGGCGACGCAAAAGAAATCACCTTTGAAAGCCTGAGAAAGGGACACAAGAAAGACAATGAGTTAAAATTTGTCCGACAATGGCACAAAGATATCCAAATAAAAGGGTACTGTCAGCGGAAATAAAACCAAGGTAGTTCACATTGGAAAGTTAGCTCCATACCGTGGTCCAGATGCTCTCTGTTAGCTCTGAACAGGTTTTAGTAATCAAGTTATTCGGGGCGATTAACTAAAGAGGAGGGATCAATGTTACATAGCACTCTACAGCGTGCTGCGGTCGTCATAAGTAAAGGTAAAAAAGGGGGAATATTCGAGAAATGTCATTCCACTCAAGAAAAATCTGGACAGTTCGAGAAGGTTAGAGAAGGGTCAAGCAAGCTACATAAGTCAATGATGGTGACGTCACAGTGGTCAGTTTTATGATAAACGTTATACGTTAATGTTATCAGTTGAGTTATTGTTAAAGTTGAGTTAAAATATATTCAGTTACCAAAAACCTGCGTAACAATATTATCATATTTTTAATACTTAAAGAAAAAATTTAAAACCAGATTTTATTTTATTTATTTTATAAAATTATTTTTATCATTGTGTTACTTAGAATCATGTAATATTGGGCCAGCGATATGTCAGTGTTATTTTAGGGGTGTGTATTGTATTATTGGTTATACAGATTGTAGAGCGCCGAGATATGCTGATTCTTCAGGGTGGTTCGTAGAAGCCAAAGAAGGTTACCCAATCAAACAAAAGAAATAAAACGTTAAGGTTTATTAACTAATATTATTGTCGAACACAACACCAAAAACAAATTTATTATTTAGGTCCTTGACCTAATACTTGTCAACAGAAAATTGTATTAAAAATCCGAATACTAAAAATACATATTACGTTAAACCGGAACTATGTGTGACTTATCTTCCCTGTGTCACGGTTCAATGGCCACTGCCTGCCAAAAATGCATCTTCCGATCATCAGGTGATCTATTGTCTACCCCTCTCACTGCACTTCGCGCCCAAGCCAGACGGACAGTCGGCTCCACAATTAAAAGTACAATCCATATCCATATACACATTTTTATATTTACTATTTAATTATACGGCCGGACTAAGAATGGAGTGCAGTTTAGTTAATATTGGTACCTTACAAGATATATTACAAATCAAGTTACCTGACTTCAATTTTTAACATATTTATTGAAAAATCTAACTAAAAAAATTAATCGTGATAGTAACGATAACAACTATTACTCTACGGCATACTTACTAGTTATTAATATTTCTAATTTTTAAATGTTAATATAAATTTTTGTAATATATATAATTTGACAAGTTATTTAAAAAATGTGTAATTTGTGTTTTAGTTAATGTGCAGGTACAAAAAGTATAGTGTGCTACTCGTATCGAAAACGTATTTTACCCACCGTGTGGAATTGATTACTTTCTGCAATTGTAGCACAATATAATATTGTAATTTAGGGTGTACTCTCTGTTAAAATAGTAAAATTGGCTCATATTATTTTTCTTACATTGTATTATACACCGTGTCCCACGTAAGGCCGGCAACACAACTTTATGGAGAATACATTAATTTGTATTTTCGCCATTTTCTGAGTATACATAATCGAATATGCTCTTTTGAATTAAAATAAAATGAACTCTGTGCAACTTCCGGTTATACCGGAAGTGACCACTAACTTCGTTATTTTAAAGGGAATACCCCATATTCTTTTTTTAATTTTAGATTCAGCATGAAATTCTGTAAACAACGATACCCCATTTGCCTATTCTAATTATAGCGGATTTACGTTATTCATTTTTTTTTAATTTTTAGTCGTCGCGCCGGTAGGCATTTTCTTAAAGTCGACTGTCTCAGGTACTATTTCTGTTGGATACTTGAAATTTTAGCCAGAAGTAGTAGATGGGATGTACTTTTAAAAACATTTACAGTTTTCTGCAACAAAATATGTCGTTTAAAAAGTTTAAATTTTTTTAATGATAAGGTACATACTAACTAAAAACAATTTTTATTAAAAGCACATGGTTTAAAAAAATCATTTTATCAAATGTTCAAAATGCCCCCCGTTAGCTTCTAAACATTTTAACAATCTTTTTTCAACATGATTAGTTGTTGCTTTACGAATCATTTCACCATCTAACTCGTTAAAGGCATTCCGAACTCTTTGCTCTAATTCTTCTTTAGTATTAATTTGGGTAGAGTACACTAAATTTTTAATATGACCCCATAAAAAAAATCAACAGGAGTTAGATCTGGCGATCTTGCAGGCCAAAGCCAAGGACCATTTGGACCTATCCATCGGTCTTCAAAGAGTGCTGTAATTTCTTGATTTACATGGTATGTTGAATGTGCTGGGGCACCATCCAACTGGTACCAAAAATTATTATTTGGTAGCTGGTTTAAAATGTCGGCAACTACTTCTCTAAGAATTCTAATGTATCTTTCTGAGGTCAGTCTTTCATTATAAATGTAATAAAAAGCTCTTCCAAAACCGATCACTGCAAACACATTAAAACTAAATTCGTACTGAAATTGTGCTTCACGATAAAAATGTGGATTTTCGTTTGCCCAGAAATGACATTGCTTGCGATTGATGATCCCTTTACGTGTAAATTTCGACTCGTCTGACCACAAAATTTTGTTTAAAATCTCGGGATCTTCTTGAATTCGTACCAATAACCATTCGCATAATTCAGTTCGTCTTATTTGATCACCATCTCGCAACTCATGAACTTTTCTTTGTGCATAGGGATGCCATTTATTTAGTGCTAAAATTCGTTGTATTGACCCTCGACTTATATTTAAATTATCTTGAGCCATTCTAATGGAGGCGTGAGGATACGCAGTAAAATACCCTAATACGTTAATTAGATTAACTTCTTCATCTCGGACATAATGTTGACGGTTTCTTCCCGGGTTTTGTTTAAAATTATTCAAAAAGTTAGCTTCGATTCTATCAAATTTCTGTCTGTTTATTGGTGGTAAATGAGGGTATCGTTCATTAAACATGTGGCAGGTTCTACTTTTGATTCGATTACATTCTCCATGAATGTAAAATAAATTAAGAATATCTTGGTTGGTATATTCTTCAATATTTTCCATATTTTACATATTTTGAACGCAAAAAATACACAAATACACATAGAAATATGACAATTCAGTTTGTTGACAGATTGTTGTTTAGCATATTTCCACGGCATACTAAGATAAAAAATTAAAATGTAAAACTATACTATATTATGTAGGTGCATGCGTAAAATTTAAATTTAAATTTTCTTAAAATTGGCGAGGGATAATTATAGGGAATTAATAGTGCAAATGAAGATCAATGAAGAATAATTTTCTGAACAAAATAAAATATAAATATACAGGATTTTCCATTTAAAATAAAAAATGTTTTCATGTTTAAAATATTTATTTTTTAAAATAATTTCCAAACACACAGTCGAACAAACGATGTACAAGTAAATTTAAAAAAGCAAATGTCTGCCGGCATATAAAAGTTTGTTTACAGAATTTCATGCTGAATCTAAAATTTAAAAAATATATAGGGTGTTCAATTTAAAATAAAAAAGTTTTTTATGTTTAAAAAATTTCATTTTTAAAAATAATTTGCATACAACAAATAATGAATAACTAAATATTCTCAAGAAAAACATCCCATCTACTACCTCTGGTTAAAATTTTAAGTATCTGATAGATATAGTACCTGAGATAGACGACTTTAAGAAAATGTCTACCGGCGACTAAAAATGTAGAAAAAAATTGAATAACGCCAAATCCGCTATAACTAGAATAGGCAAATGGGGTATCGTTGTTTACAGAATTTTATGCTGAATCTAAAGTTAAAAAAAAATATGGGGTATTCCCTTTAAAATAACGAAGTTAGTGGTCACTTCCGGTATAACCGGAAGTTGCACAGAGTTCATTTTATTTTAATTCAAAAGAGCATATTCGATTAAGTATACTCAGAAAATGGCGAAAATACAAATTAATTTATTCTCCATAAAGTTGTAATGCCCGCCTTACGTGGGACACGGTGTATAACTATAGAGAACTAGCAGAAATAATGATCAACGAAATTGTACATGTGCAACATCGAGTCTTTTCACTTGAATGATTTAATGAGATGATAAATGGATTTGTGTTAGTTGAAAAGAACACCAAGGATCCTTTCTATCCAGTGGTTCTGAATAATTCAGGTTGCGAAATAAAAATCTCTTTCCGAATCTTTCACATGTGCTCGTCCTTCTTAAAACTACCGCTAAAGATTCTTTATCAGATATGTTTAAAGGATTCAAGGTAGCGCACCGATTATAATATTGGTAGTAGAAAACAATAGTAGCACAATTCATTTTTTTATAATTACCACAATTTTATTGGTTTGATCTATACCATACTTTGTTTTTATTATTAATGGTGAGGGTGACCTACCTTTACTATATAGGTTATGAGCACCATTTGTATTCTAATAATCCCTATATTTACCGTCTATTCAAGCGATTAACAGACATCCAACGTTGGAAACCTCTTACTACTTTTGTACGAGTAGCATTGTCGTCCGAAGTACCAGTTACTTCAGTAACTTTAGTAATGCAACTAACTTTGACAAGGTCGTATCTGAGGTGTTTTCTTAGCATAATGAAAAGAAACGAGGTTTCTTCATTTAAGCTACATTTAACATATAAGTGAAATATTTAAATAAATAAATTTATTAGGTTAAAACATCCTGCAAGAATTTGGAACATGGACGAAACATCATTTTACTTGTGTCCAAAAGGAGGGCTCGTATTGGCTGAAAAAGGTCGTCCAGTATATAATACTTCGTCCAGTTTATACAAAGAAAACATAACCACATTGATTGCAGCAAATACTTCTGGATAAATGGCACAGCCCCTTACATGCTATAAATACGATCGGCTTCCTGAAACAATTTTTAAAAATGTACCTTCAGAATGGGGAATTGGAAAATCGCCGAAAGAATGGATGACCTCCAAATGTTCTTATGAATATTTCTCAAGCGTATTCATACCCTTCATTAGGGAAAATAATACTGAATTACCAGTAATAGTTTTTTTTAAATGGCCTCTCGTCACATCTCAGTTTGCCTCAGTCAGTTGGGCATCGAAGATAAAATAATCGTTGTATGTTTGCATCCTTACCCAAAACACATACTTCAACCTCTAGATGTAAGTTTCTTTTTTGCATTGGAGAAAAAGTGAAAAACTGAAGTAAAAATGTTTAGATTCCATAATGGCGTAGATGTAAAGAAATATGATGTTCCTCGACTCCTTAAAAAATAGTGGATGGAAATGATTTTAATAAATCTTTTGTAAATGGTTTCAGAACATGCGGCTTATATCCTTTTTCCCCGGATAATGTAGACAATTCCATAATTACTCTAAAAGAACCGAAACTCGTACCTTACAAAATCAAATTTCGACTTTCACATTTACAATATTTAGAGTCTAAAACTTATTTTGAAAGAGTTCAAGGAGTCAAACTATAAGACTTCAGATAAATGTTTATATGATATATGGGAGGTAATTTTAGAATAAGGATGCTTTACTATGTGATTATTTCCATAATTAAAAACAATTAAACCTTAATGACAAGAACGATCCTCAAAGCCAGTTAGATAGTTAGGTAATATAAGTCTTATAGATTCTATTACATTTGACGTACCAGAAACCAATATTATAGATCCAATTAACAACTTTACCGATGCTATTGAATTTGACTTCCCAGAATACAATCAATCTTCTTTTAACCCTTAACCACGGATATTTATTTTTATCACACAACTACGGACAAGGAGTCTGTCAGACTCCAACTCGAAACAAATGTAATGTGTTTTTTTATACTTTTTTTTCTGTAAATAATTATTAAACAATGTTTATTTTATGTAGTTTATTTGAAAAAAATATACATTTCTTACAAAAATATAAAGAAAATGGAAAAGTAAATTCTCAAAAATTTTTCCAACCTCAAGTCAAATTTAATTACACAGTATGTTTATACACTAAAAAATCGAAAAAGAGAATGCAAAAATATGAGTGTATCACTTATACAAATTATAATAAGTAAAATGAAATTCTTAAGCAAAACTATAAAAAAAAACGTGCAAGTCAAATTTTTAACATAATTTTTTTTGCTTAGTCTCGTTCATTCACACAGTTTATGCAACATTTTCTCGAACATTGCAGACAAATAGGCTTTCTACATTGTTTACAAGTAAATGCAGTCTCGTCATTGTCAGAAACTTCGATATTATAATTTTCATTATCAGGCAAATAGTCCTGCTCGTCGTCACTAGCTTCTTGTTCGCTCGCAGACTCATGATCACTTTCTAAATGCACATTTTCATCAGCTTCGATGTCACTATTATCACAGTCTGTTTCATCGAACCATATTATCGCTTGTTTTTCAAAATTGTCATCTAAAATATTCACTTTCTTCGATGGACCAGGCGTAGGATTTGCCGTAGCGTTAAATTTTTTATAACGTAACCACGGACGCGGAGTCTGAGGGACTCCCGGTATGCAAAATCAGAATAAAATAAAATTTCACGATACTGCTACAAAGCAGCAGCAGCAGCAAATATCAGTTGTGGTGGGAGTAATGGGGTAAAATGCACGCCGCAGAGTCTGATAGACTCCCTGTCCGTGGTTAAGGGTTAATGAAAATGATGGTTTGTTAAACGATATCACCGATATTTTGATAGCCCAAGAATTAGCAAAACAATCAGAAGCTGAAACAGAAAACGAATCATTAAATATATTGGAAAATAGTGGCTTGATCAATAAATTACTTGACCCTCCTTCAATTTCAAGTCCTACATTAACAGTCTCAGCTACAAATACTAATATCATTTTTAGGCCGAAAAGAAACCCGATAGAAATTTTGAGTAATATATTGATTTATGCTAGTGAGGAAAATATTTCTAAAGATAAAAGAAAATGCGAAATTTTGCCTTTCGTACTGACATCTACTAAGTGGTTGGAAATTGCAGAGGGTAAGTAGAAGCAGAAGGAACTGGAAATGGCAGGAAAAAATCAGGAAAAGGTATCAAAAATAAAAATAGACAAAAAAGAAAATACAGAGATAGAGGTATCAGAAAATATTGAAAATGAATCAATAAATGAAAGACATACCGGCAATGAACAAATTGAAAAAAAGTCATCTGATAAGTAAAAAATAGGAAAATATTTAAGAAATTATAAAACGAAGAAATTGATCCTAAAATGATTTTCTGGGAAAAAAGTGAAAGGAAGAAAATTTGAATATTGGTCACATGTCCTACTACAGCTGTAAATATGCAATTGTAAAATATGAAGAACAATTTTTCCCAGGAATAATTACAGATGAAAAGAAAAACCAAGTAATAGTTAGCACAATGGAAAGTTATGGGAATGATTAGAAATGGCCCGAAAAAAAGGACAAAATCTGGTATGAGAGAATTAATATTATTGAGGAAATTCAACCTCTTTAAAAAAACTTTAAGATGTTACTACTATATTGAAGAAATAAAAACATTTATTTGTCTTTTAAATAATAATGGTAAAGTGGCCATAAATGGATCCTAAAATGGCCACACTAGGAACAGAGTGGTCATAAATGGAAAAAAATCAATAATTATGTGAACCCTATTGTTTAGATTTAATACCATTAAAATATAAATAACAAAATATTACTACTTTGCTTTGGTTAATTTTCAGACTCGTATGGTAATTTTATGATTTTTTCAATTCCCATGATACTTTAAAATTTCCATAAATGGTACTCCTACCCTACCCTTTTTATTTATAATTTTAATAATAATAATAATAATAACCATTATTAATTTTTGTAGTATGTTTTTTTATATAAGTGCATTATAACAGTCATTCTCAAAGATATCAGCAACAAGGTAAGAATGTAAGTTAATATTTGGGAAATTTTGATAGAATAAATTTTTTTTTGTAAGAGTATTTTTACTAGTCATTACTGACTAACCTACAATTTTAATCTAAAACTCTTATAACTAATTACTTATCTAAGAAGTCCCCGATGGGCTGTCTTAATTGTTTCTATAGGAAAGCATCACAAGTTGGTGTGACGATTTATTACACTGTTTTACACTAGCACTAACATTAACGTTCACTGCACTGGCTCAAATGGCTTCTTCCTTCTAAGCCTTCTGTTAAGTGTAGAGTTGTCCAGCAATTGCAGCGCTTCTTCGTTGACGTGGGAGTGAAGTCAACCCTCATGTTTCGCAGCAAATCTCTTTATTTCTTCTTCGATTGTTGGCATCTTCAGGTTTCTATGAAGATAATCGTTTGGGTAGAACCAAGGTGCATCAACAATGCATATTAATACTTTATTTTGGAAAACTTGTATCATGGTGATATTATTCTTGCTGGCACATCCCCATAGCTGTATGCCATAAATCCAGATTAGTTTTAGGATTTGTTTATGAATCAGCAGTTTGTTGTGCACTGACAATTTGGATTTTCTTCCTAGGAGCCAATACATTTTTTTGAATTTAAGTTCTTTACTTTTTTTTATGTGCTCTTTCCATTTAAGTCTTACATCTAAGTTTATCCCCAGGTATTTGGCCAAATCGTGATGCAGAATAACGTCATTGTTTATTCTTATTTGTTTTTGTTGTTCATTTGGTCGAAGAGTAAAATCAACATGCACTTATTTAGTTTGATGTATTTTTATTTTCCACTTTTTTGTCCAATCGATTAATTCAGTTGCAGATTTCCTGAAGTTTTTTGAGGTCTCTGTATTAGTTCCGCTAACTGCCAATATTGCAGTGTCATCCGCAAATGTTGCTATTTTAACAGATTGTTGTTGAGGGTTATCGCTGGTGTTTAATAAGTAAAGAACCGGTCCTAACACACTGCCTTGTGGGACACCTGCTTTAATTTCTTTCATTTCGGAGTATGCCTTGTCTTGCTTTAATCTAAACATTCTTCCCGTTAGATATGATTGTAGAATGTCGACATATTGTCTAGGGAGTATTTTTTTAAGTTTCTGTATTAGGCCAGCGTGCCAAACCTTGTCAAATGCTTGGGCTACATAAAGAAATATAGCTGAGTATATATATTTTTCTTCGTAAGCTTTTTTGATGATATCGGCTATCCTGTGTACTTGATCTATTGTCGAGTGTTTGTTTCTAAAACCAAATTGGTGCGAAGGGACCAGATTTTTATTTTCAATTATTGGTTTTAGTCGTTTAGCCGTAGTTTTTCAAATAACTTAGATATTGGTAACAATGATATATGTCTATATGATGACACTTCATTCAGAGGTTTTCCTGGCTTAGAAATTAGGATAACTTCAGCCATTTTCCACGCATCAGGTATATATTTAAGGCGAAATGCTGCATTAATGAGGTATGTCAATTTAACAATAGCCTTCCGTGGTAGTTTCTTTAATATTTCTCCAGTAATAAGGTCATATCCTGGGGCTTTCTGTGAGTTGATGTCTGAATTTCTTTCATAACTTCATTGGGAGTAACTAGCTTAATTTCAAGTTATTCCATATTATGGATGGTCTCATTAGGAGTGTCTTGATTTTCATCTAATTGGAACGTCTTTTGTAGGTGGTTAGCGAAAATATTAGCTTTTTGTTGATTGTCTATTGCCCATTTGTTATCTGCTATTCTGATTGGAGGACAGTGTTTACACGAATTTTTGATCTTTTTAGTTGCCTTTCAGAGTGAATAATCAGGTTGTTTATCATCTGTTAGCCCTGCTAGGTATCTGCTGAAGGATTCTTCTTTGTGATTTAGGATTTCTCTTCTCAGTCTTTGGGTAGCCCTATTTAATATATTTTTATCTTCTAGTGTTCTTGACATCTGCCATTTCTTTTTTCTGCTACCACTTCTCTTATCTCAACAGGATAGTTTTTTCCAGCTGTCATTCTTCTTACTTTTGCTGGATTTTAACTATAAACCTTTCCAGTTCTTCATCTAGCTGTTTTTTTGTTTTAAGTGTTATGGTCAGTTAAATAGTATTTGTTAAGTCCTCTTGAAAACCTTCGTAATTAGTTTTCCGATTTGCTAGGGTCAGTTTGGCTTCTTGTTGAATAACATTATCATTTAGAATAAGGATTACTGCAGAATCGTCTAAATCCATATCAAAGTTTGGTGAAATTTTCCTTATAATAAAGAAATTCAAAAGGTCTGAAATCTTATTTGGGTCGGTGGGCCAATAGGTGGGTTTTTGAAAAGGTTGGTACGTACAACCAAGTTCTGATGCAATTCTTTTTCTTTGACTGTGGTTAATCTTGAACCTCAGTTGGTGTTTTTTGGAGTTGTAACCTCCACCGGTTATAAATTTATTACCTAGTTTTTTTGAGTACATTGAGATAATTTTCTTTTTTCTGGTTGTATCTTGGCAAGCAATAGATTGCAGCTATTGTAATTTTGCCCTCGTTAATGTTATTGGTGCTAATGGTTACCTGATTTTCTGGCTCTTGGATTCCTGGTTCCTCATAGTGGGAAATGTTATTTTTAATAATTAACGCACTTCATCTTCTTGCTGCATTTGATGAATGCATAGTGTGAAAGAAGTTATATCCTCTGAATTTAATGTATGACTCTGTTGTAAGGTGGGTCTCAGAAATCAGACATATATCTATTTTTTGTACGTCCAAGAAAACTTGGATATCAGTTTGTTTTTGGAAAATACCATTGGCATTCTAAGTGGTTATTTTAATATCTCTTTTGTCCATTAGTGGTTTTGTTATATTTTTGGGATTTGTTTAATTCTTCTAGCTTCTGGAGCCTGTCAGAGAGTGAATCTATTCTGGTTATTATAGTACTTTCTGCTAAGTTGGTTGACTGTGCAGTATGCTGTGCAATTTGTGGCGTGTGATTCATGGCTGGTTGTGACCTTTGGATTGGTTGCTGCTGCGAGATTATTACCTGCGAATATGTTATTTCATTTCTGACAGTAGAAAAAGCGTTTATGGATCTTTTCTGCCTCGTCATTATTTTAGGTTTAGTTTTTAGTTTCTGGAGAGGAGTTGGCTTTTCGTTTTTTTCTTCTATTGTTTCTGCTTTCCGCTGTTATCCATCCTACTTCTTTGTTAATTTGATCGCCGATTTCTTTTGCCCGTTCTTCTTCATCAGTTTCATAATTCGATGGAATTTTAGTTTTTTCTTTGTTTAAAATATTAATTTCTTTTGCATTTGTTGCAATGCACTTTCTAGTTGCTGTTCAGCTTTTTCCTGTATCCAAGCATTGTACAATGCCTGTGAATTCGGACTTCTAGCTTGATTTTAATGAAATAAGGCCTGATATTGTTGGGCTAGGAGATTTTTTCCCACTTCCGTTGTTTCCATATTATTTGTTAGAGTTACCTGAAGCAGGTCCTGTTTTTTTTTGCTCCAAAAGCACTTTGGCAGGTGTCGATTCTGTTTTATTATTTTTTCTACACATTGTAAACCTATTTTTAATGGCACATTATTATTTTTATTTTTGTTCTTAAACATTACGTTTAGCAATCATTGTTGATTTTTTAAACCGTCGCGATTAAAAATATTTACACTACATACACAAACGAAACTGACCTAGTTACGGAGTAATGTTAATAAACATACATCCTCACCTATCGACAGTCGAATATAAACTGATTAAATAATAATAAAATTATCTTGCACCCTTTATATCTAAACATTTTTATTTGTAACTGTTAGATGCACTCCCATCTGATTGAATTCTGACGTGACCATCTAAAATAAATAATAATCGGTCATCGAAAGATATTAAAAATTATATCGTTCAGGAATAATATTTTAGGTGTCCCAAAACTTTATGTATGGGACAGATAGTGTAGCATTTATTCCAATCAGCCAGTACATTAGTTTGTATTTGATTTCCAGTTCGTTTTCTGTTTTACTTCATATAAACCTTTAAACGTTTACCCTAGCATTTAACATAATATCAAAGTATTTTGGTAATTCGATTATATACTCTGATGTTAAATGGTGGTATTATCTATAAGAAATGTTTAACTATGTCATCACCAATAATATCTCTTTCAAATTAATGGTAGCTACAGTTCGCAAATATGGAATAGTACATTATCAATTTGTAAATAGAAGACCTGTTAAATAAATGGCTCCAACATGCACAAATGTTCACTGAAATCACATATGCATATATTCGCATGGATTGTCTACAGGATGAAGTTATATCTCCTCTATTGTGGAACCTAGTGGCAGATGAACTGCTAAGAGCATTAAAAAATCACAGGTTGAACGTCCTACGATAGATCTTATCTGAGGGAAACAACAAACCATTCTCTCAAAGTCAATAAAAGAGCTCTATGACTGACAGAAATGTAGAAAAACCTCTTAACAAATCTTCACATAGCACAATGTATAACCTTTATTTGGAAAACAAGATTAAGGCTGAAAAGAACATACCAAATATCTGGGTGTAATCCTAAATAGCAAACAAATTGTCTCATGGAAATTAAAACCAAAAATAGTTTAGTTGGTAGTAATAAGACCTATGATTACCTATAAAGCGGTTGTTTGTTTGCAAAAAAAACAAAAACATCCTCCAATACTCTCTCAACGATACAGAGGGTGGCATGGCCTTTATAATACAGTAGAGCTACTTACAGTCTATATGAAAATAATTCTAAATATCCCACTTCTTGTGTCTATCAGAAAAGGAAAGGCCAGAATTAATAATTAGAGACTAAATGACTCGAACCTCTGGTACCTACTGTGAAATATAATTCATGCCAAAACAATACATAAGGTAAATGATAACATATTATTAAATACGAAAATAAGACTACACTTAACCTCTAATTGGCTCTTCCAGGTCGACTTTATCTGAAAGGGGGTAGAAATACTTGCTTATGGGCCTTGTAGAGTATACGTATGGATATAACAAGAGCAAAAAATCATTAACGTCTTATTGAGAAAATGCGCCACTCTATTTGGAGTTGAAATACATGCAATTTATTTGTCTGTAAGAGAGAACCAAAGAAAAAAGTACAAATAACAAATCATCTTAAGTATCTCAAACAACCAAGCAGCCTTAAAGGCTCCTGGTTCAAACAAGTCAAGCTGGTCTGGAACTGCCTTGGAATTCTTAATTATCTGACAACCCATAATAGGGTAACACTAACTTGAAAACTGGGATATAAATGTATGCAAAGAAATGAAAAGGCTGATGAAATCGTCAAAGAGAGATCAGAACTACCATTCACAGAACCCGAACCTGCGCTTGGGATACAAAATTCCTGCTTGACAACAGGCAGTAAATTTATTGATACTATGTAAGAGAACACAGCATCAGTATTCTTAACATAAGGAGATGAAACCGATGCATGATTGCTGAGGTACTACAGCTCTCAAAGATATACACCATTGTGATCTACCCAATGATCTACGTGTTGACTCTTGACGCAAAAAACAAAAAACGTTTGGGTTAGTCGATTTAGTTTAAAGGAGGACAATTTTTTCTAATTGCAGCATCGGTACTTCAACCCTAAAGAAGGGAAGCGAACAACCCTTAAAATTTAAATAGGAGAATACCGAGAATGAAAAGGTATTTTGATGGAGAATTCGGCAATGATAATATTCATTGCGAAACTTTTTATTTTAGCGCTCTCTAGTTTGATACTAAATTAATAGGTATTGTAAAGTGTGATACTTCATTTGAAAGCTAATTTTGTTGCTAAATTAATCCACCACATAACATTAATCTAAATATTTTCATACTGCACTTGCAACAATCTAAAAATTAGTCATTTTTGCATTATTGCTACTTTGTTTTATTGCAAGAAGAATGTAGATAAATTTAGATTATTGTGATTGAAATTAGCTTTTAAGTGAAGTGTCAGACGCAATGAATAGTTTTATTGCCGAATTCTCCATTAAATTACTCTTTTAATGATGTATCATCCTTGGTACTTTCCCTATTTAAATTATAGGGTTTGTTAACCCCACTGCTCGGGGGTTGAAGTGCTGATGATAATATTAAAAAAAAGTGTGCCCCGCCAAACTAAAATCGACTTGTATGAACGTTCCTTCTTTGTTTATTGCATCAATATGAAAAAATCCAAGTGACAAGTTTTTAGTGGTCCACTTTGTTTTTTATTATATCAATACATCTTCACCATTGGCAGTTAAATACCCATTTAATAGGAATTTATCAGAAATGTATTTATTGAGACGTTGCTCATTTTCTATGTGAATCAAGAACTTCTCATTTTTGTCTTATTGATATTTTTCTTAAATGAAACTGAGAAATCATAACCTTTGTTTGCTTTGAATAGAATCTTTGGTTAACGAACGCATAGGGTAATCATTGATATACACTTTGGGCTCCCTTCACATCAAAACCTTGAGTCCTTGAGCCACATCCAAACATATTTTAGAGTATTTTATCTTTTATTGTAAATTATAATTGGTTAAAAAAAGTAACGTCAATTCTGGAAACAAATAAAAATCATAAATTTATACTTACCATCTAGTGGATGAAAATATTTATTTTTTCGTCACATATTTACCTGAAACAAATGAAATAGTAAATTAAATATCTTTACTGCAAAGGGTTTAAAGAATATTGTGACACAGAATTTTTCGAAAATAAATATTAGTTTATATATCGTAATGCATCTTTTTATAATTTTGACATTTATAGAGTGCCATTTTTTGTAATCGTAGCAAGTGTTAAAATGATCTATTTAATGTAACCAGTTGCATAATGTTGAAATTATGAAACTGGTTTCGAAATAGCCACTTATTCAACCAGTTTCGAAATGCCTAAATATTTTTTCTATTTTTGATTAGATTATTTATAAAATTATGTTTTGGTAAAACATAACGGACATCCAATATTACTGTCTTGTATTGTTAGTAGCATTCAAATTATTTTATTGTCAAATAGAACATCTTATTAATCATTTATTCTGAACAAGTTTTAGTTTTAATGTTGCTTATTAAAGGTATTTAGTATTTAAAAAAAGTGGGTTACTTTGTAATGTTTTGTGTTTTAATTATTTTGTGCTGATTTAAAATGGATAACAGAAACCAAAACAAAGGGTTTTCAGTATGAAAGAGACCGCTTTGCTTCTCCTATAGTCTGTTTAAATCCAGGAGGAGCTATTTGAAATTGTTGGTAATTCTGGAGACTTCTGATTGATCAGATTGCAGTCACACATCACTTTTTGCATTAACATCAGCTGATAACTGACATTATTGACACTTCTAACATTTAATTTTTTATTTATATTTTTAGTTCTGTTATTGCTTTTAGTTTTTGTTTGATCTATTATCATTATTACTTAGTTTTCCACTCTATTTCTTTAAAAACCAGTTCTTTTCAGAATTTCGGTAAGCAATTTAAATTATTGTTATTGCAGTACATTGTATACACATCCCATTAAAATATTTCTTAGAAGTAGCACGTTTATACACATTACATGTATGTAACAAACAAATGTAACAAAATATTCATAAACGTCTAATAATGGGGCCAAATCACAAATAAATGTTTCTCTGTTGATATAAAAACATCACATAATCGCCCAGTTATGTTCTATGCTCTCTGGGTATTTGCCCTTTAGTGTATTAACTATAAGTTAACACTAAATAAGCCACATATTCATATTACTCACTGGATGAATTCCAGTCACTGTATAATCCAGAGTAAAGAGTACTGTGTGGTAAAGGGGTCTAAGTCACTTATTAACTTGTACTTAAGTTGATACCTACAACAAATGTACCTATCATTGAAATGTAAACAGATCGTATTTTTATATTTTATACTAACCTGCATCTGAATATTCTATTAACAATTTTCTTAAATAATCAATATCCATTTTAAAAAGAATAAAGTTAGTCTTAAAAAGTCGATTTTCAAACAAAAATATATAATATACTTATATATATTTTTATTTCTGATAACCTATAACATCAACAAAGTCAAGAGCCATATTTAGTTTCAATTTTCAATCAATTGACACTATTGACAGTTAGTTTTTGCCCAAGATCACAGAAATTTACTAATGTTGTCTGGGACCAATAAAAAGTTGACTCCTAGACATATTTATTCGTGTCTTGACTTCTCATTGGCCGTTGGCTGACTAGGACCAGTTGGACCGATAATGTTAGAGATTTTGAATGCGACTATTTCGGAACACGCTCTTTAGTAACTAATTTAGTTACTTTTAGTGGTGTGAGTAAGGCTTTTCGAATTACTCCTGGTTTTTAAACAGACTATACAAATATTTACTCGTTACATAAAATATGGTATTCCGTAACTGGTTTCATAAAAAAGATAAACAGCGTTACCATTCAACTAAGTAGTAATACCCCGTGAAGAAGCTTGAACGGCTTGAATTTAATAAAATATTGGTTCGACCTTCTGTGCCCAAATTCCTGGAGTCTTTCATTCTATTAGGTAGATTTTTTAGATTTTCTGCACGTTTTCGATACGATCAAAACAGATTAAGGGTTTCAGATGTTTTCCTAGGAGGAGTTTATTTTTTATTTTCGGTCAAGCCATATAGGAGTTTTATTAAGAGTTACTATCATCGATAAAAGTTCGCAGCATAAAATACAAAGATTGCTCTATGTTTTTTTTAATAGAAATCTCTTAAATTATGTCTATAAATATGACTTTATAGTCTGTAGTTGATGCGAGATAGACGAGAGAGTATTGATAAATTTTTAAGATCGACATAAATTGTGATTGAAACAAATTTTATGGTCTTGCGGCTTCTAAATAATGTCGATAGAATTTTAGTTTCCACAAAAATGTCTTTATTTGATGAAACGACAAAAACTTTGATATCTACAGGGAGATTCAAAATATCCAACAAAAAATGACAATTGTCATTTATTTAAATTCATTAATTTTTTGTCCTATATCTTGAATCTCCTTGCATATCAAAGATTTCTTCGTGTCATTTTAATAAGTGTATAACTGTGGAACTTTTGTCTTAATAACCCCTTTAGACCTGGTGTCCATTGTAATGGACATCGATTTCAAATGTTTTTACGGCCAACTAAATCTAAAAACTTCAGCCCAGACCTGTATTCAACTCATTCTTGGCATTGTATAAAGAACTATATAGTAGGATAATCGCCATGTAAAATTTATTGGAGGCAATTGCGCCCGACATCTATTGGTATAATCATTGAACTAACAATTTTATTTACTGGTTAGATACGCCCTCTACGTCAGATGTTAGAACTTTATAAGTGACAATTTCGTCAAATTAATTCAGTATATATTTTTTTAGTTATTTAGATTAAATATAAATAAAAATTAGTTATTATTCTAAAGAATCAATATATAATAGCATTCCACAAGATATTCGTCTATATTTAGAAATAAACTGAGATTTTAATGAAACTAAAAGCAGTCTGATTTTCAGCTTTAAAAATAAAAATTTTTCATAAGTCTTCATAACGAAAATTTAGAGTACTTGTCTACGAATCGAAGGGTTCCGAGTTCAAACCCCTGAGTGGATACTTTTTTTTTATTATTTAATTTTATTTTCTAAATTGGTAAAACTTAAATTAATTTCAAAACATTAATTTTACGTTAATAACATCTAACTCTTCATGCTCAAATTTCGTCTTTTTGCTATGGCCACTCGGAATCATCAAATTATAATAGAATATTATAAGGTCCGGTAATTTTATTTAAATCTTTTGACAATGAAACTAAAAATGTGTGTGTCTAAAGGAGAAATATACCAAAAATAACAAGTATTTAAATTTTGCTAATAAATTTGTATTAGGTATGTGTTAAAATAAAATACATTATTTTGGATTTGAATATACAGTGTGTCGCAAAATGTATGCACCAAGAAAACGCACAAAATTACATTTTTCTTTAATCTACGTAAAAAATTGCGAATTAAATTTTTTTTACTGAAAATTTATGGTACCTAACAGGGTTATTCATTATAAATTATCCTCCCTTTATGCTCTAATTATTATTGACCGAATTTTGTAAATGTCATCAAATGACCATATTAGTGGTGTGCATATTTCACAAGATTTAACATGAATATTTTTTAATAAGGATAGCATAGATATATACAGGGTGTCCCAAATTATTTTACCCAGGCTATAACTTCTAAACCCTGCAAGATAATCGAACTGGACAAAAGTCATCCATTATAATTGGCGGTATACTTAAAAACAAATTAAAATTTGATGACCCACCCTCAAAAACTACCCCCTGGAACAACACCCTCAAAAATTATTAACGACATCCTAATTTTTTTTCTGCTCATTTTTGTAGTCGCTACTTTTCTCTGTATAACTGTTTTTAAAATTTTAAAATCGCTCCATAAATAAGTGAGAAATTAAATAAAACTGTATGTCAAGTTGATGATAAAAAATACTTTATTAGGTGACACATAATTAAACAAATACATTGAAACAAGAAAAGGAGAAGACAAGAAATAAATATCAACAAACAAAGAGTAGTAATGACTTATAATAAGTGCTCAAATTGCCCACCTCCCACTTCCACACATTTGTCAAACCTTAACAATAAATAAATAATTATCATATTGGTGTACTCGTTGGAACTAAACAGATTAGGCATTTTGAAATAATTTGTTAGGACTTGAGAAACTCTAAATTATTGCAAACTTTATTAAGTAAAAACTGCTAACTTTATTGAGTGCACTTTTGTTTGACAAGAGACAGACTGATATAGTATTGTTTATAATGCGCTAAAAAACTTACCATGAATTTGACAGCAAGCAACTTGATGAAAATGAAAAAATAACGAATCTCAGTTATTTATGGAGCGATTTCAAAATTATAAAAACAGTTGTACAGAGAAAAGTAGCGACTACAAAAATGAGCAGAAAAAAAATTAGGGTGTCGTTAATAATATTTGAGGGGGTTGTTCCAGTGGGGTAGTTTTTGAGGGTGGGTCATCAAATTTTTATTTGTTTTAAAGTACACCGCCAACTATAATGGATGATTTTTGTCCGGTTCAATTATCTTGCATGGTTTAGAAGTTACAGCATGGGTAAAACAATTTGGGATACCCTGTATATTTTATTCAATTTTCGAAATGATCTTTATTCTTTTCTGATTAATTAAACGTCAAATATCATAGATAATCTGTCGAATATCTTATAAATATTTACAGTTTTTCTTTCTCACTGTAAACTACCTATTTGGATTATTTTATTATCAAACATAATAGTTGTGATTTTCATAGCTTTTACTTTAATAATCTTAACTTTTTCATGTTTACATTATCAACGTTAAATTACTCGAGAACAGACGGTATAAGATAGAGTTATCAATAATATACATTTGTAAAATTAGAAAAAAAATATCCCAGAAATTTAATAACATAGAGGGTTTCCCATTTAAAAAAGTTTATTTGTGTTGTATTCCGTGAAATCTGAATACGTGTTTTTATGGTATATTTAAAAAAAGTCAGTCATATTCACAAACTTTTATTTAAAGCTTTTTTTGAATATGTAATAGTGGTTATAAAAGGTGTCTTTAATAATGAATATTCTTGTACATGATCTCAAATAAATTTGTTGAAATTAACTTCATTTGTAAAAATGTCACTTCCGCTTCTCCCGTATTGCTAAAAAAAATTGTGTCCAGGTCCAGGATTTGATGGTGGTAAATGTTAATTCTAGATACATTTTTCAAGTAACATTGTTCTCCTGTTTTTATAAATAAAGGTTATTGTTTAACCAAATTCATATATTTTTTTGGACACACAGTATGTTTGTATAATATTAAAAACTTTCCCTACTAAATATTTTGGCTCAATCAAAGTAGATATCTTAAACTGATTATTGTTAGAAAAAGTAGAAATAATATTAAATATAATAAAGAAATTAAAAAATAATTTAATTTAATAATTTGATTTAAAAATTGAAATTTTGGGTTTATATGTATAAAAAATTGTAGATTTTAACTGTTTTTTTAAAGTTCTAACTTGATTTTTTGGGAATGCCACACCCTCCATCTCCCTCTAGGGGATGGTGGTGGTAAGATATTTATACAAAAATGTTGCAAATCATTTCTATTGTAAATATGCCAAAAATAAGATTTTTATGTCGTCTGTAACTATTTTTAAATGCCAGCCCCCACATCCGAACTATGAAGATTAAAGTCGAAATTCAAGTTAAAAAAAAATTTAGAAATTTTTTTTCAAAAAAAATTGGAATTTTGTGTTTTTATGTATAAAAAATCGTAGACTTCAACTGTTGTATGTAATTTTTTGGGAATGCCACCCTCACCATATCAGATAGGGGTGGGGAGGGGTGAATTTTTTAAAGCGATTTTTATTTTTATGGGATAATACATCCATATACCAAGTTTAGTTTCAATATTTCGACCCTATCCCCCAAAGCCGAACCCCAACCAATAATCCTTATAGAACCCATTGTGTTTACTTCAATATTAAGAATTCATTTATATTATTTACCAACCATCTTAAGTGTTTTTTTATTACATTGTTACGCACCAGATTAAAGAAATAACCTGTTGTTTATAATTACTTATGCTAAGTACTTAGGTATTTAAATTAAAAATACAATTTTTGCAACACTTAAGAAATGTATTATTATTGCTATTATTAATATTATATAATTTATTTTAAATTAATTCGGATAAAACCTGTAAAGAAAACGAAAAACAAAAGCATATTTTCTATTTTATTAATTTTAAAACAGTTATAAATACACAATTTTTTTTTTGGGATCTCGTCCTTTATTAACAGTAAAATAATTCAGTAATAAAACATAAACACAACTGATTCACAATACCTACTACCCGTAAACGCACTAACGCACAATAACAAACATTAGATAGAAAATAGTCCAAACATTCAATCGCGAGTGTATAAAATTTCAACCAAGAGCTAAAAATAGAAATCCATCAATCGGTCTCAGTCATTCTTAAAAATTTCTGCTGGACCCTCAACTCCGCCCACTGCAAAGGAATATTGACTTATCCATATTCACTAGCGCCATCTATTGGTAGTATCCATTTCGCTCCAATGAAACTTCCATAAGGTGTGACTACTATTTAGTTCTTCATACAATGTTCTTGGGATTAGTGGCACCATTTAGTGTCAAAAGAAAATATTATTCGCCATAAGTATCTGTCAAACATAACCAAGCAGTACAGCTGCCGGTAAGTGCATATTTATTTGCATTTTCTGAGTTACTTCCTAACAATATTGCTATAAAACTGTTGTGTAATCCATAATAAGGATTTATAAAATAAGTATTTGCTATAACTAAACCAATTCTGCAATAGTTTCGCTTATTATTTGGTTTAAAAGAAGATGTCCATGGGCCTGAACAAATATTACCAAGCGCTAAAGTTGTGTGTCCTTTCTGATGTAGATGTAGTATGAAGCGTTGTTAGAAATTCCATATGTCCATATACGTTTAAAATTTTACAAGATGAGTAACCCAAAAAAAAATATTATCTCGAAAACCCGAAAGATGTGCAAGAGCTAATAGATATTATTGAAAATGGAGATCTCTCCGATATGGAAAATATGAGCGTAGAAGGGCAGTCGAGTGATGAAGAAATAGAGGAATATATCTCACAGCCTACAAGAAGAGTGGGTGCGGATAACCAAAAGAAGAATGAAACGGAAGAAGAGATAGCAGAGACAGCAGACATGGACGTGAAAAAAATTTCAGATTTAAGTGAAACCGAAAGAGAAGAAACTGAAATACCCGGCTACTAAGTCAAAAAAGAAGAATATAAAATAGAATAGAAATACATTTACCCCTCTAGAAATCACATGGACCCCTTCAACTAATACTGCCAATCCCGGTGAACCCCTACATCCAATAGATTATTTTCTAAAATATATCAAGTCTGAAGACTTCAAGAGTATGGCTTTCCTTACGAAACTTTATCCTGTTCAGCAGGAAAGAAACTTTAGACCAACTTCCGCATCTGAAATACAAATATTATTTGCTTTGCATATAATTATCGGGTGTCTTAACAAATTTCCGAAAATCAGAATGTACTGGGATCGGACACTTGGTTTTGGAGTGTTTTTGTAAAAAATTAGTAAAGACCGGTTTTTCCAACTGCGATCCTGTTTGCATTTAGTGAACAATTTAGATAAACCACAGAATTTTGTAGACAAGCTTGACAAAGTCCGACCCATAATAAATTCGATAATAAACAGGTACCACCAACTAAATATCAAAAAAAACCTCTGTATAGATGAGCAGATGATTCCATTTAGAGGAAATTTATCTATCAAGCAATATATAAAAGGAACACCATATCCGTGGGGAATTAAAATGTTTGTTTTATGTGGAAAAAGTGGACAACCTTATGACCTGGTAGTGTATCAAGGTAAAACTACAGGTCTTAACGATGAATACTTGAAAAAATATGGACTTCCTGCCAGTGTAGTGCTTCATCTAACAGAGAGAATATCAAAAGGATGACATAAATTGTATTATGGCAACTATTTCTCTTCATATGAGCTGTTGAAGGTTCTGAAAGAAAAACAAATATATGCAGCAGGAACAATACGAATGAACCGATTTTTTAAGCCTGATTTACTGTCTGACAAAGAAATAAATAAGAAAGAAAGAGGTTTTTCAGATGAAATTGTAGCCGTGAAATCAGTATGCCTTGCATAAAATTTTATTGAAAAGGACAAGGAAGATAAAGTGAGACGATGGGATAAAAAAAAAATGAAATATATTGAAATAGATAGACAAGAAATAATTAAGAATTACAATCACAGTATGGGAGGAGTAGATGTATTGGATCAGCTGATTAGCCTTTATCGCATTTTTATCCGCTCCAGAAAATGGACGCTGAGAGCGATCATGCATTTTGTTGATTTTGCAGCAGTCGCGAGTTGGCTAGAATATAAAAAGGACTGCGAAAAATGCGGCTATCCTAAAAAAGAAATTTTGGATTTGCTCTAGTTCAGAATGCGCTTGGCGGATGGCTTGATATTAGTTGGCAAGCCTGTTAACAAAATCAACAGAGGAAGGCCATCTAATTCGCCTACACCTCATCCATCATCACCCATTTTTAGACGAGGAGAAAAACGACCAATTGAGGAAGTTCAGTGTGACAGAGTTGATCATATGGCTGACTATAACGATAAAAAAGAAACAACCATGTGCAAGTTTCAGAGCTGCAAAGGCAAGACCCATATTTTTTGTGACAAATGTAAGGTTCATTTATGTTTTATACGAGGTAGAAACTGTTTTATGAATTTCCATAGGAAATGAAAGTTAATTTTGTATTGTAACCGTATGCTGTTTTATAAATAAAAGATAATTTTGCATTGTATCTGTATACTGTTTTATGACACCCCAGCTTATTTGTCCACTCTAGTGGACATCCTGAAATACTGTAAAAATAAAAACAAAAAGTTTTTTCATGTTTGCTTATCCTAATAATATACTAAAAAAAAATTTTTTTTTAAAAGTATCAAATTCGGGTCTGAAGAGGTTAAATCAGCTTTATTTCTACTACTGTTTAGGAAATATTAATACTGTCCCTATGAAATAGTAGAGAACCTGTAGTGTATGTTCGGTCTAAAAAACGCGTTATGTATTATTTTCATTAAACTGTTTTTAAAATATACATCGAAGTTTCGTGTATTGATTTTGTGGGAAGTTTTACAATGTTAGGTTAGTATATATCTGGTATAAATTTTTTAATGAACAGGAATAATGGTCGGACATGTAATTCAATCTTTAAAGGAGATAGCACAGTTAGGTAACAGTTCTTCAACAATACCCGAAATCCAGGTGATCTGATAACCATTAAAAACCCATCGAAAGGGCCTGATTTGACGTAAAAGGAACTAAACTGAACTGTCAGTACTGTCAGAAATGTCACTGGCGTTCAAATGGGGATTGACGATATTTATATTATATTTGTTTACATTTTATCAACACCTTTATTTCATTTTTCATTTAATATTAATAAAGCAATTGGTTATTTTTAGAGATTATAGGTGGCTTAATTATTTTCTGTTGGTAAAAGTGAATGACCCCATATAATTTATTTCAGGTAATGTTTCCACACGAACCAAATTATTATTTTTTTTTTTTTTAATTTGGTGTCATCGGCGTCGACTACTACGGCCATTAGCCTCGTGTTCTGTGTAGGCTTTGTTACTATTTCCCATCGCCACTTTAGGAACAGCACTGTTAATTAGAACCCAACAGTGAATGGTCGAGTGGGGAATCCTACCAAGGCATCAGAATTAATTTTAAATAATTAAATTAAATGAAAAAATTCTGGCCAACGGTGGGATTCGATCTTGAGACCTTCCGATCTCAAAGTCATGATTCTAATCACTGAGCCAACCCATCCCCCACCAAATTATTTTATATTTGTATTTGTATTCGAACATTTGAGGTGATTATTTTTTGTCGTCATAAACAAATACTTGTTCAAAATTATAGAAAAGGAAAAAGCTCTAAAAGGCTCACAGTAATAGCAAAAGCTGTTGAAGATGGGCAAATTCACATGGTGTAAATTCCTATTAAATTAGTAAAAATAAGAAAACCTCAAACAGGCATGAACACTGTTTTAAAGACTGACTCTGACGAGTGAAATGCAGATTTGTCGCTAAGAACTAGCCATAAAGTATTGAAAACCTTTCTCATAATGCATCCCCCATAAAATTTTCGATACTAGAACAATTGTTTTGCCTTAATTTTGTTAAACCTACTTATGGAATATTACAGATGGCTCAATTCAAAATCGTTTGTGTGACGTTTATGAACTGAAGCATCTAATGTGATCTAAGGTAAATGGGGCAAACATTGACATAACTTCATAATTTATTTTTTATTAGATCTCAATTTGTTTTTTTAATCTCTTATAATTTTTTTGTGTTTTCAGTCCTTAGGACTGATAAAATTGAATTTGCTAAACTTCTTTTAATATCTTCTGGTGTAGTAAGACAGGGTATCGGTTCTGCTATTTTATTCCTTATGTTGTAAGATGTCGACGGCAACTGGCCATTTTCGCCTGAGTTCCCAGAAGATGTGGATGGCATCTGAGCAGAATCCTCACCGTTAACAATATCTGCCATCTGAGATTTTTTTGTCATTTTTTCTAAATACAAACGGTAAATGCCCGACCCGTCAAAGCCACCTACCGCATTACTTCTGGACAAACTTGGAGTGTTGGCCAATTTTTTTCATTAAAGAAGGGAATATAATTTTATCAACATTTTTATATCTCGATTCTTGATAAAAATCTCCAAATCGCCTTAACCGATTTGTAAACGCCAACATCCAGAGGCTGAACTAAATGGGACGTGTGAGCTGGTAAACAAAATATTTCGATATTCTGTTTTGCGGCTGTTTCTACCAAGTCCAAAGACAAATGTAAGTTATGCCCATCCAAAATAAGAAGTTTAGTGCCCTCTAAATCTGAAGTTGAAGAAATAAAACAGTTAGTAAATCAACCAAAAAACTGAAGGCACTCCATCCAACCAGACGCTGAACAATTATAACGACAATTCTCCGGCTCGTCCACGCACCAAGTGGAATAGAGGTAAAGTCCTTTGTAGTTGATAAACATTGGTAAGAAGTCTCCAACAGCATTGCAACACATAAGAACCGTGTACGTAGCTTTTGTGACGCTACCGACTAATTTGTTTTAATTTTGGCTACCCCTTTTGCACAAAACTTTCTCTACAACTGCATCGGTTTGAAAACCAATCTCATCAAAGTTAAAGATGTTCTGTGGCTTTTTATCCAAACCGAAACGCTAATAGACAGCTTCCAATTTATTATAACAATCTTCCATTGCCTCCCGTGACCCCGCTACAGCTCTATTCTTGGGAAAATTTTGAGCCACTCGTCTACTTATTTCTTTAGACCATCTTTTTTCGAACATCATGCACCAATCAATACCTGGCATTCGATTGCGGAATGGATTCGGTCGATCAAGTTTTTGCACATAGCCTTGCACACATCTTTGGAGTTGTAGTCGGTCGAATCCATAGCCCCATTCGCCAAGCTTAACTAACGTATGCACCAACATTTCCTCTTCTTCATAGGTTAAAAATGTAGGATGTCCAACAGCTTTACACTTAAATCCCTTAAAATGGTTCATTAAAGTTGTCCGGTTTATGCCATAACGTTGAGCGGTTGCTTTAAAACTGTCACCTTTTTTAAATGCTTGTAGAGCTTTTTGCATAGCCTCGGGATCATCGGACATGTACTTTCGAATATTAGGCCGTCTGGGTTTCTTTGTGCGTGCCATCTACAAAAAATTTTGAGAGTCAATGTTGGCCTAAGGATTACATTGACCGTGTCAATGTTGGACTAGGGGCTAACATTGACACTGTCAAACATAACCTTAAATTAATTTTCATAAACTTAATATTTAGTTTTACAAAATCACTAACGAATAAAAATACTGATTTTTTATATTAAAATTAGAACTTAAATTACCTTTAAAACCAAAACTTCGGGCCTGTTGACTCAAAATTCACAAAGTGTTCTATGCAAATATTGAGAGCACGTTGAACATCAGCTGTTAAAAGCAGCCGTTATGAATCCACATGTTGGCTGCGGAGCATGCGCATTACTTTTATACAAAGCCGTCGGATGGTAATAGAGCACCATTAGGAGAAAACGGTTTGGCTACCAATGCAGTCTAATTTTCGATTGGATTTAGAAATTGTGTCAATGTTATGCCAATGTCAATGTTGGTCCGCGTTACCTTATATTAAATGAAATACAAAATATAACTGATGAGAAACTGCATATTGGGTTCAAAAATAAACAATTGATGCTTGCATTGAAACTGGTGGTAAAGATTTTTAACACATCACTTATTCTCCAGAATAATGACACATTTCAAAAAATTTTATTTTTCAGGAGAGCAATTTTAATTTTTTTTTTTTTCAGAAAAATTTAGAACAACTTTGAGAAACTTTTACCTGCAAGTGTACTGATACTAAATTTGGCTTTAATAAAGTGTTTTATTCCTTATTTAAATAGATGAGAGCCATAGCTAATTTGTAATTTTAAATATTTTGAAATTTTTAAAAATTTGTATGGAATATGTCATTATTACCAAAAAATATAAGATGAGTCACTATTCCAAAGAAAAGTATGCCAAAATGTGGTTTATTATTTAAAACAACAGGTAATAAAAAGAACCTTTATTAATAACGAGGCCTATGAACTACCGTTAAACGGGGTGACTTCGGCCATTTGGGGTCGCTTCGGACAATAGGTAGATTTTTTGAATATGCATTCACAGCGGCAACAGTGTAAAAGATAGCCCATATTAGTACGTTACCCAAATGTTTACAACTTAGTTGCCGTTAGATGATGGTGTGTTGCGGTCGCACGTCGTGATCAGTTTTCCGTTTCACGTAATTTTTGTTTTGGTAAGAATTTCTTAATTCAAAAGATACTGAAAAGTAAGTTGTGCCCACCTCATTTGCATATTTTAGTACAATTTTTGTTTATACTAGTAGGAAGGGTGATGTTTTGAGAATATTTTAGCCAGGAGTTCGTTTGTTTATCTTTACACACATTTCATATACAGGGGTGATAACAAAATTATATGTTTTTAGGGGGCGACTTCGGACATGGGCCGAATTTATAAGAAAGTGGTAGGTGGTAGAAGCTACCAAAATTATAAACCAGAAAAACTAGAAAATGCCATCCGTGATGTGAAAACCCACAGGAAAACCATACGGCAATCTGCTGAATATTATGGTATTCCTAAATCGACTAATAGCGACAGAATTAAGAATGTTAATGTCAAAAAAGTCGGCGGCCAGACAATACTATCGTCAGAAGAAGAAGGAAGGCTGGTTGTGGCCATTAACCTGGCGGCAGAATGGGGATTTCCTCTTTCTCCGTACGATGTCCGAATGATAGTCAAACAATATCTAGACAGGAGAGGGGTGAATATAAAAAAATTCCGAGATAACCTTCCGGGACACGATTGGGTAAAATCATTTTTATCCCGACACCGTAATCTTACGACAAGATTTTGTCAAAATATAAAGAGATATAGGGCACAAGTAAGTGAAGGCACTTTAATGGAATATTTTTGTGAGCTCCGAACATCCCTGGAAAATGTTGACCATCGCTAATAATTAACTATGACGAAACTAATTTTAGTGATGACCCGGGTAAAGTCAAGGTGATTTGTAAAAGAGGATCAAAACATTGCAATCGAATAATGGATTCGTCTAAATCCAGCGTAAGTGTAATGATGTCGGCTTCAGCAAGTGGCGACCTTCTTCCACCCTTCGTGGTGTATAAGGCTAAGCATCGGTATTAAGAATGGGAAGAAGATGGACCGAATGAATATGGTTACAGGATGGTTCGATTCAACAACTTTTTTGGAATGGTTTCGCCAGATATCTTTACCTTATTTCAGAAAAAAGGATATGCCGAAAATTTTAATTGGTGATAACTTGTCCAGTCACTTAACATTAGAAGTTATTGAGAAATATGCACGTCAGAATATAAAATTCATCCTATTTCCACCAAATGCCACCCACCTTTGCCAGCCGCTGGATGTTGCTTTTTTTGCGCTCCTTAAGAAAACATGGAGGAGAATTCTGAGTGGAAGTCCAAAAGAAAAGGTCCATTTCAGAAGAAAGATTTTCCAAAACTTCTCAGGAAATCTTTAGAAGTAATTGAAGCAAATTCAAAGAAAAATGTGTTGTCCAGATTTCGCGCATCGGGTATTTGGCCCAACAATCCACAGGAAGTTCTAAAACGTCTGCCTCAAAGACTTATGACTAAAGATAATCCCCCAGGCGATGAAATAGATAAATCGCTACTGGCATTTCTTAAAGAAAATAGAAACCCTGAATTGCAAACAAGAACAAACAGGCGCAAACGAGTCAATATTCCACATGGAAGGCCAGTCATCCTTGCAGATATGAATGTTGAATTCGAAAACGAACCACCAGAAAATATTCCTTCCACGTCTGGAGTACAAAAACCTAGAAAGTGCCAGAACATTCCATCTGATTCCGATTTATTTGATGAACATTTTTTACCAGCTGACGCATCTGATTCGGAAGAAGAAATGACTTCCGAGAAATCAAGAGACCATTCTTTAAATGAATATATTAAGATAAATGATTTTACCCTAGTTAAACTTCCCATAGAAAATTCTTTAAAAAGCAAATTCTTTGTTGCACAAATTTTAAACGTAGAAGGTGAACATTACCTGGTAAAATTTCTTCGACAAAAAAATTTTGGGGCTGATGTTTTCTTTTCTTTTCCAAACGTGTCTGATGAGAGCATTATTGGAAAATTTGAAATTGTTTAAACGGTTTTTCCTTCACATTTTCGAAGAGGTTGTTATAAGTTTTCCAATTTACCTGATGTTGTTATAGAGTAGATTACAGTTGTATTTATGACATAAAAAATTACTTTTCTAGAATAACCTGTTTAGTTTTGTTATATAAGAATTATTATGTTTGATTTTTAAAATAAATAAATCTTTTTTATGATAAAATGATGTTTTTCTTACAACAAATAATTTTCCTACTAGTGGTCCGGGAGGTAATGACAGATTTCAATAAACCATTTTCGCAAGCTTTATTTTTAAATATGAGTTATTTAAATAGCATCTAACAGTAAAATTATCGTCTTCCATTCCAGTTGTACGACAGGGGGTTGCGGGAGGGTTGCAATTCCGGTAAAAAAATTATAAAAAAAAATCATTTTCGCATGGATGAAACTTGGTGTACATGTTGATATGAACATAAAAATATTAGAAAATGTCGTCTTCCACCTGAATTGTACAACAAAGTACGTCTTCCATCCACATAAACAGGCGTAAAAAAATAATAAAAAAAAATTATAGTCGCAAAGGTGAAACCAAGTGAATGCTTATTTTTATAGTAAGAAAAAAAAAAGTAGTCTTCCACCAATAAAACACAACGAAGGTCGTCTTCCAAGCTGATAAAGGTGTTTTCGACAGCTAGAACGTAGTATCTTTACGTTTTCGAAAAATGATCATTGGTGTAAAATTTTAAAAGAACTATTACGAAGTTAATATTTATGTTATAAATTATTCATTCAATTACTATAACTGCACATTTTATCGTCAAAATCGAAATTTTAGTAAATAGATGAAATACGATAAAATTCTGTTGTAGATTTAAAAGTATGCAATACATTAATTATTTGCAATATAATTTAGAGATAAGTTCGAATGGAGTATTTATAATTTCTCTAGTTAAAGTAAGTAAATTTAAAAGCACAAAATATATGTATTTTATTGGAATTTTTATAGAGCTTATTATCAATTTTTTTTAACAAATTACCTAATAATAAAATTAAGACTAAAATGAAAACACCGGATACATAAAAATGTAGCAGGAAGAGAATAAAATTTAAATGTTTTTTAAATTTTAAGAGAAAAGGAACAAAATTCAAAAAGTATTAGGTACTACAATGACAGAGATAAACCTAGTTTAATTTAACACATACTCATATTTCTTCTTTTAAATTTAATTTTATTAAAATACAAAAAATATACATCAAATCTCAAATCATTCTTTGGCCATATAGGATATTGTTAAAAAAAAATTATTAATTAAAATTTTTTGCAAAATAACTACCTCTTTGAAGAAAAATTTTAAAAATAGAACACAATGAAGATTTCATAAAATTCTTTAATACATTTCAAAATAGACTGATCTTTCAAATTTTTAAAAACCAAATATATTGTACTTTTGTAGTACAAATGAAATAGCGTAGCACTAGTTCCAGATATTATTGGCTAGAATAGCTAATGATATTGAAAATTTGATTAATAATGGTCAAACACGCTTAAAGAATAAATATGATCACCAGCAGTAAAATTTGATTTCCCACCCACTGCAACAAAACCCTTTGAACACATACATTTAGATATATTTTACATTTCTAGTAAATCATGTTTGACTATAATTGATTCTTTTTCGCGATAGGGTCAGGCTTATTCCCTAGATTGTATAACAGGGATATCAGTCGTAGAAAAACTCTTTTTCACATTTCACATCTCGGACTACCACAAAAAAATACTACCGACAGTGGAACAGAATTAAAAAATTTCGATTGAGAAGATTTCTGTAAACTACACCATATCCAACTATAGATCACTACTACAAAAAAATAATAATACAAATTCCACAGTGGGACGGTTTCATTCAAGTCTATTAGAACATTATAGATGTTTACAAGAAGAAAACAAACATTTCACACCAGATCGACTAATTAAAAAATCTGTATTTTGTTATAATAATCTTCAGTGACAAAGTTCACGCCATATGAAATAATTAAAGGACACATTGATAATCCAAATCCCTTTGATTCAGACGATCACTTAATAATTTCTAATTATGTACAAGATCATAAACAAATTAGTAAACAGATGTATAACAAAATTAAACAACGTAACGAAGAAGTAAAAGAAAATTTAATAAACAAATTAAATAAAAAGAGATCTGGACTAGATAACTATTCCAATCAAAATTCATGTTTTGTCAAAACAAAATCAAGCAGTAAAAAATTACTAAAATTTAAAAAGGCAAATTTCATTGAAGATAAAGGTATTTTAATAAAAACGGATAAGAGAACTTATCATAAAAGTTTTGTTAGAAGATCGAAAAATAATTTATAAAAATTGTTACAGGATACCAACGAAAATGAAATCCATTTTGATAACGACGCTGTTCCAAGTACAAGTTCTACAAGTAATTTATGTATACCAAATACATAGTACATCTTCTGATATACAGATCCCTTCGATTGAAAATTTTATGCTTCCTTTTCAGTTAGGAAACGCTAAACTTATATATTTCAAACATACATTTTTACATTATTTAGATTTAGAAGAAGTAGTTAGATAAGTTAATAATTTAGTTAATCATTTTGAATCGATAAAACATAGTATAGTTCATGTTAATGCAACTAATCCTATATCTTATCATAGCTTATCGCAAAATAGGTTAACAAGAACAGAATATCTAATAATTACTCTTTAGAAAAAGATTAATAATTTAATTCCTCATGTAAGACATAAAAGAGCTCTAATAATAAATGCAATTGGAAAAATTAACAAATGGGTATTTGGGAATCTTGATTCTGATGACGAAGACAGATATTAATACTATCAAAACATTACAAGTAAATCAAAAAATATTATCAGTGAAACAAATCTTCAAATTTCGTTGTACCAAAGGCTTGTTAATCATTATAATAAATCAATCACAATGTTAAGCATAATTCAAGAAGAATTTAAAGTTGATATGTAAAAAATTCAAGCAGCTATTTATAATAGAATCGATATACTTGAAAGTTATATTAGTTGTCAGGCTATTATATCACAAATTGATTTAGATTGTCAAATGGTAATTTATTTTATAGATAATTTAGAAAATGCCACAACCTTTGCAAAATTTGCAAAAAACATAAAATATTTACATAAAATATACGAGTATGTTGATCAAATTCCGAAATTTACAAATTTATTAACGTATTATCAGTTCCTAGGAACGCAAGTATCAATTTCAGAATCTAAGTTAATTTTTGCAATACATTTTCCTATTTTTAACAGCAATACCTTTGAATTTTATCATTTATTCCTAATTATCCAGAACCAAAAAATATATACTCCTTTCCCCTATTTGGCACGAAAACATCAAGATATACAGTTTGAACGAGAAGAATGTCCATCCCTTGAAGAAATGTATTATTGTCTACAGAATTTCATTCCCAGAGATAATAGTACTCACCAACTTCTTGAAAGAAAAACTTTGACAAATTGTAATATTTTAAATGTTAATTTAGAAGAATCAGTATTCGAATAAATCGCAGTCGATGAAGTCTTAATAATCCCGTCAAAACCTAAACAAATTCTTCCAAAATGTAACAGTAACCAGTATATCTACATAGGGTTACCTGTATTAATCAAAATACCTAAATCTTGTGAAATTTGGACCAACGAAAGAAGATATATCAACAACATTCAATTGAGCAAGAAAGCCTTTCATTCTACCAAAGCTCGACATGAAGAAAATTTCAAAACTTATCTTATCAATTTTCTTATACCTATACTAAATTAGATTTTATTGATTTATATGAAATTAATCAAATTTCTAAATAATTAAGGGCAATTAAAGAAATTTAAAAAAAAATTTAATTATTCAAGGACTTTTGGAACAATTTTTGCAATTTTTATTTGCATAATTATTTTAATACTAATTAAATATAGAAGACAACTTTTAAGAAGATATAAAAGAAAAAAGACGAAGACATTGAATTAGAAAATCCCTCAGAAGATGTTTTGAAAAATAACTCCATATTTTTTAAAACTTAAGCAGGGAGGAGTTATATATTGTGAACATAATAGACTTTTATGTCATAATTTAATTATCTTTTTAAATAATCATTTTTAGTTTATAAATAGGAGTCAAATCAAATCAAATCAAATTTATTTGTTTAAATATTAAAGTACATTACCTAATAGTAAAAAAATAGTTATACAGAAAAAAAAATTTTTTAAAGACATCTGATTGAGCATGGAACCTAGGCATTTCTGCCTGTTTTGCTTCTGATCAATCAGATGACTCTATTTATGTACATATTTTTTTTAGAGACAGGTATTAAATTTTACATATAATTATTTATTACTTAACAAAAGATACAATATTTAAAAATTAGAACACGGGACGAAGAAATTCGACAGAATAAACCGATAAATAAAAAGATAAATAAACAAGAGACAGTACCTTAGGAAAAGTAGACAAAAACTACGATGGTCCTTTTGGCTTTTAATATGTTTTTTATTTATAATATGTTATCATTAGATCGTAAATTTTTTTTTTGTTTGTTATTAAATATTTTTTTATTTCAATTTTAAACTTTTTTGTTTTGATTATTTGCCTGAGGTGTATCGGAATTATGTTAAAAAATTTTGGACCAAAGAATGATAATGACCTTTGACTAAGTGATTTTTTGAAAAATTGTACAGGAATCTCCATATTAGCGACTGAGCGTGTTAAGCGGGTATTTTTTTGAGTAAAATTTTCAGCATTGGTATATATTCTCATTATACATTGATAAGCAAAGAGTAATTTGACGTTTAGTATGTTCGATTCATCGTACAATTTATTTGTAGAAAATAGTCTCTCTTTTTTTAGGATAATTTTTAAAATAATATTTTGTGTTGTCTCTACAATTTTAATAGTGGTGTTAAATGCTCCACCCCATGCTACTATGCAATACCTTAATATAGATTCCACTAGGGAGTTATAAAGTATCATTATATTTTTCTTTGAAAGAATGTCCCGGAGAACATAAAATTTGTGCATTAGGGCTCTCAGTCTATTACTAACATGGATAATATGCTCAGACCACCGTATGTATTGATCAAGTATTACACCTAGGTATTTAATTTGAGAAACTTTTTCTATCAAGGGGCAGTTACAATCGCTTTTTTGACAGTCACTACTATGCAATTTTATACAAAAGCTGTTAGGTTGATTAACGATGGTTGAACTAAAAGTAATGCATTTTGTTTTCAATACATTTAAAGTTAGTAGATTGTTATTTAACCATAAACTTATCTTTCTTAGGGCCGTTTCTCCAGCGAGTTTAACCTCTTCCCATTCTTTTGCAGCGAAAATAATTACCGTATCATCCGCATAGCATATGATATTCCCAGATAAGTTATTAATTTGTGTAATGTTGTTCATATAAACCAGAAACAGAATTGGGCCCAATACTGTTCCTTGTGGGATCCCCATCTTTACTACTGATTTAGAACTTCCACTGTTGCCAATTTTTACGCTCTGGGTTCTATTAGATAAATAATCCCTCAGGAGCCTTAATGCTAAACCCCGTATGCCATAGTTATTTAGTTTGTCAAGTAAAATGTTATGGGAAACGGTATCAAATGCTTTGGCCAAATCAAGAAATACTGCAGCACATTTTAATGATTCATCTACAGCGTTAACCGTCTTTTCCAAAAAATCAACTACCGCATTTTTAGTGCTTGAGTTTTGTATAAAACCGTATTGACAATCTGTAATAACATTATGATTATGAAAAAAATTAATTAATCTACTTTTTACTGCATTTTCAAAAATTTTAGCGAAGTTGTTGATAACAGAAATTGGCCTATAATTTGTAAGCTCACTAGGGTCTCCGGATTTGTATACAGGTGTGACAATTGATTCCTTCCATTGACTTGGAATTTTTCCTGATTGAAAGCAAATATTAAGGATATGCGTTACAGGAAGAATAATATATTCATTTATATTTTTTATTGTAGTTGCTGTTAATTTATCTGGACCAGGTGCAGAGCTATTTTTTAATTTGCTTATTAAAATAGTTACTTCATTTTTTGTTACGGGTTTAAAGAATATGTTGTTTTCAACTTTATCATTTTTAAGAAAGTTTACTGCTGGTACTACCTTATGTATTTTATGTGCCATATTTTCACCTAAATTTGTAAAAAAAATATTAAACTCTTCGGCTTTTTCTTTGTTATTGTTTATATTATCATTATTTTCTGATTTTATAGATATGTTTTCAATTTGCTTAGTTTTTTTTGTACTACCTGTTATGTCATTAATGATTTTCCATATTTTTTTATAATCGTTTCCGGCTTGTGTAATTTTATTTTGATAATAGTCATTTTTTGTTTTTCTTATTAAGGAATGAAGTTTGTTTCTGTAATTTTTATACTGGTTTTCAAGTTCTAGAGTGTATTTTTTTGTTAGTTTTTTTTTTAGAAAGTCTCTATTTTTTATTGAAAGTATTAAACCTGTTGTTATCCATGGTTTCAGTTTAATTATATTTTTTGTTTTAATTGTAGATTTGGTGCATTTTTGAATTTGTTGATTTAGCTTATTGAAAAATAAATCGTATGCTTTTTGTGGTTCAGCCGTATTAATTACATCATTCCAATTTTCTCTGCTTAGATTATCAAAATTTATTATGGTCACTTTGTTTATTGATTGGGGTTCCTCATTTTTTTGTGTAGGAAAAGATATTAGTATAAAAGGAGAATAGTGATCTGTCATATCTGTGTGAAATATAATTGGCTCAAGTTCGACGTTTTTTATTAGGTTTTTATGAGTTCTAATAAAAATATGATCAATGGCAGTTTTTGACTCATTTTGTACTCTCGTTGGTTTATTTATATATGATTTAAAACCTTTGAAATTCATTATATTTAAATATTTGTTTGTTTCGTTAGTTTCTTTTTTTAGTATATCGATGTTTATATCACCTACATATATTTCTAGATTTTGATATTCTATAGAATTTAGGTATATTTCTAAATTATCTAAGTACATATTTAAGTCGGTTGCCGGAAGTCTATAGAAGGCGGTAAGCCCAATTGGGGCAATTTTTTGGCAAATTACTAGAAGTTAAAATAGCTCTAAGAAATTTGGTTTCATTTACAGGTACGATATTAACATTCACTGATATATTATTTCTTACATAAATTATGGAACCGTCGCATTTGTTAAATATTGCCTCGTGAATTGAAAACTGAGGAATAGAAAAATCATGAATATTTTTTATTTTACCTGTTTCTGATAATATAATTACATCAAGTATATCTTTAGCCATTTCAACATATACCAGTAGCTCATTAAAATGTTTTTGTAAGCTTCTAATATTAAAGTGAACAACTCCCAGTCCATATCTGTTTTTGTCTACCCTTCCCTGTATAAAGTCTTCGAAATTATTAACGCATTCCGTCTGAATCTCTTCATCGTCTAAAACGTTCAAAAATTCTATCATATCATGTAACTATTGAGCACCCTAAATATTTTGTAGAAATTACATGTTCATTTATTTTTTTTTTTTTTTACTTAAAATAGGAAATAACGAAATATTGATGATAAATAAATTTCAGAAAGAAGAATACAAAGAATCAAAGAATATATTTAGAATTAATTTAATTTTAAGCTTTTAATCAAGATGGTGCAAAGGAATTTTTTTTTTATTTTTTTTTATTTTGGTTTTAGTTTAATAGTAAATATTCATTCAGCTGTAAATACAGTATTAAAATCATTTCTGTTCCTTATAATATATACTTTACTGTCCTTGTTTACGTAGATTTTGCCATGTTCTGTCCATACATTTTTTAACCCTTGTATTCTGATGGCCTCGTTTAACAAATTCACTCGTAAGCTAGTAAGGTCCTCTCTTATGACGATTCCTGTGCCCTTTAGTAGTTTTTTCTTGCTATATATCATTTTCTTAGTTTCCAGATCTTTTAATTTTAAAAAAACACCTCTACTTTTCTTTTGTTCACTTTTCCCAATTCTGTAGCACAATAGAATATCACTTTCGATGAGATTTAGAGACATATTTTTATTTAAAGTTTCTATTAGGACTTTTCTGGTATCTTCTTTGGAGGTCTCTTTCATACTGAAAACCCTTAAGTTAGAAGATCTAGTAGCTTGGTCCATTTGATCAATTTTAGACTCCATTTCGTCTCTCTCACCACTAAGTATATTTATTTTATTTTGTAAATATTTCGTTTTATCTTCAATTTTTGTATTCATTTTACCATAATTCTCTTTTAGTTCCGCCACTGAAGTTTCGATATTTAGCAGCTTATTTTCCATTGTTTGTATTATTGCTACTGTTACTTTTTTTGCAATTTGACTGATAAGCAAATCATTTTTAATAGCCTTGCTTACCGCTAATTCAATTTCTTCGCGGGTTTCTCTTGTTAATACCATGATTCAGTTATTTTTTTTACACTAACTTATTGCAAAACAACACTATAAGAACTGTATCACGTTTTTATTATTTTATTAGATGTAATTCTTGCTTTAACTGTATTTATTTCGGGAGCTCAAAATTTAACTGCTATTCGATACCGGCCATAGGCGTATATAAAACCTTATTCTTATTATTGTTATTTGAGGTAGCTTTAGTGTAGGCATTAGTACAGAGTTGTCTTAAATATCTATTTAAGTGTATTTTTGCTTAATAAAATTTTTAAAAATAAAAGTTCCGTTTTGGAATTTATAACTAGCACGTGCCGTATGTGACGCGCACCTTTATCAGCTTGGAAGACGACTTTTGTTGTATTGTATGGATGGAAGACTATTATTTTTAGCTTTCTTATTATAAAAATTAGCATCACACTTAATTTCAGCTTTGCGAATATAATTTTTTTTTCATTTTTTTTTTGCTTATTTAGGTAGGTGGAAGACGTATTTTGTCGTGAAATCCAGGTGGAAGACGATATTTTCTAAATTTTATTTCTTTAAATTAACTTGTACAAAAAGTTTCATGCATGCGAAAATGATTTTTTTTTATAATTTTTTTACTGTAGTTGCAACCCTCCTGCAACCCCCTGTCGTACGGGTGCGTCGGAAGACGTTCATATTAGAGTTACATATTACTTGCATAACTCATATAAAAAAATTTAAACTTGCGAAAATGACCCGAAAATTTCTGTCGTTACCTCCCGGTCTATAGTGTAGACGATTAAAAAAGGAAAATGTTTGTCCGAATTAACCCCTGCAACCGTTAAACATCGGTTTTACGTAGTTTTAAATGGCCGTCCGAAGTCACCCCACTCGATGGGATGACTTCGGACAGTTTTTAATAAAAAAAATATAATAACTGGAAAAAAAGTAGAAACATTTGACATTGTCAAAATGTAACTAGATGTTAGTGGCATCTTACCCGAAATTTGCAGAATTTTAGTTCTCTTGGTTTTTAGTTTGTGATTAAGAAAGTTGCAAAAAGTGTCCGAAGTCCGAAGTTTGACGGTACTCTACCCCAGTATAAAGACCAATACAGTAGCGACAGATCATTTTTTATGAGGGGTCCATATTTTTCTGCGCATGTCCGAAAATAAGCGACAAAAACGTCAACGTCAATAGTGTCAATGCGATGTAAATATGTCATTATTTTTGTTTGTTTGCAGTGCATCTTTTGAGACATTTTTATTATTTTAGTTTTTCATTTATTGTGTGATATTTTTGAAATGGCTTCTGCACCTGATCAGAAAAGAAAGAGATGTGTCTATCGCCCTTGTCCATCTCAAACAGAGTAAACAGACAAAGGGACAAGTTATTTTGCATTTCCCATGGAGCCAGAAAGGTATGTCTTAAGAAAATACTTTCAATTTTTATATTTGAAAACCAAATATTTATTTGACAACCAAATATTTAAATGTCTTGAGGACAATTTTTACAATTTCAACAAAAATAATGTAAAAAATATATAATTTCTGAACTACCGTCAATCTAAACATTTGTTATCAACTTTTTTATATTTTAGGGACAACATGTGGTTAAGAGCTTGTAATAGGGAAGATTTGAGTAACATAGATGTGAACAGTCTTCATCGGAATTACAGGTTGTGTGAGAAACATTTTGAGAAGAATTGTTTTTCTAAAACGTTGAACCGTAAACGTTTATTGCCTACTGCTGTTCCCACATTTTTTATCCATCTAGGTCATCAGCCAAATGTCTATCTTCTCCCTAGTACATCGACCAAGTGCTTCCTCTGTTGAGACTATCATTGAACATGAAAGACATTTTTGAAAGCGTACCATGTGCAACCTTTGGACATTCTTAATCAAAAATCCTACCTCCAAATTATTATAATGAATTAGATGTTCTTTGATTCACTATGTCCATTGATTAAAAATGTTCTGATTGACTACATCTAATCAAAATATATATATGTATTTCTTGTAAAGTAGCAAAAAGAAAACAAAAAAATGTATTTTGTGGTGTTATTATTTTAACTTTTTTTTAATTTTTGATTTGTTTCATTTATACAATATTTAAGCACTTAAACAATAATATATATAATCTTATAAACAGTTGTATGATATATACGTTAGGGAAATTAGGACAAGGATGTTTAAATTCTATTTCTTTCATAATATCAAAAAAAGCTATGCGATATACCAGACATTACACAGGTATTGCTAAAAATAGATATAACATTTTTTTATAATTTAAATATATAGATAATAAACTTTTCATTTGGAGTTTTTAGGCCTCCATAAGTGCTTTATTTGCAATCATATGTTAAAATCTATGAACTATCCAAATCTTCACATTCTTTTGAAAATTTAATAAATGTATCACATCCATGTATGCCTAAAGCTTTTTTGATCAAATAGCCACAAACATATTTAACTGGATTTTGAACTATTATATCTTCTGTCCTGTAGCTGTAATTAGGAAGAAAAACAACTTCTCAAGTGTTTTTATTTATTTCAGGATACAGAGAGACAATATTTTTTACATCTAATTGTAGCAAGTGCTTGTCCAGGTCTTCATTACAATTCATGGAATTGCAATGAAGATAATTTTGACAAAAAAGTTTTTTAAATGCCCTTTCGAATTGTACAGGTGTTGGATTAATTAAATTCCCACCCTGTTGCCTAATGGACCCAACAAATTTTTCTAGACAGTCACTGTTGATTCTTCTAGCCATTAAATATTTAAATCCCGCAGCAGATAACCTTTCCCATACAAATTTTAAACCATAAAATCGTTAAATATAAACATCTAATTTTTATGATGTGACGTTAATAGTATTTAATTATATACATAGGTAATATAAGCAATTGGGCAGCATTGTGCTTAACGGGTGACTTACAACAGGCATTTGCTAAAACTCCTCTGAAGTCAAAAATTTGTACGTAGGAACAAAAATTGAAATAAAATAATTCTTGTATTGTAAATTCATTAAAAACTTACTAATTTGTAATTGTGTGTTTTAATAAATATTATTGTTATATGTTGTTTCACTTCTAAAAAGATACCTACATAACCTCATTTTAAATAAAAAAAATAAGGTGCTGAGTTAATTTATTAGTGCCAGGAAGAAACCAAAAAATGTTTAACACATTTCATACAATGAATGGCATACAAAAGTAATTTATTTTAATCTAATGATAAAATTTTAAAATTGGCACATCTAGATTTTCAACGGAACTCATTTATTTAAGTTACACAATATTTTGATTAATTTATTTGCCTAGAATATATTAAAATGTTATATGTACATGTTTTAATTTCTTTCTAAGTGTACATCGCTAATTTGCAATTTTAGAGTTTACTTTTCTCCGTGTAGAAATAAGCGACAAAAACGTCAACTGTCATTGAAAATCTGACCACCCCGACATCAAAGAAGCCGACGCAATCTGTCGCTACTGTATGGTTCTTTATACTGGGACTCTACTGTTAAGAATACAATCCTGAATGATTATAACAGAAACACCAGTTACAAATTTGAATAAAAACCTTCACAAAATTTGGGAATAATGTTTTTTTTTTACCAAACCGAGTAATCCACTTTTCTTTTTCTCGGAAATTGACAGTTTCTGCTATAAGCTTTTTTAAGGATCACATTGATATTTGAATTTGAACATAATTTTATGTTTTTGCTACTTCTTGTAGGGATTTTTACTATTTAAAATTTTTGAAAATCTTCATGTTTATAGGAGATTTTATAGAAAAATGCACCAGCTGAGCTACTTCGAACTTGTAGAATTTTAGCTTCAGTTAATTTAAAATTTTCATTTTCTGCGTTTTTTGAAAAATTATTTCCCATTTCAGAAGCCAGCGATTTTAGATCATAAAACGATTTAAAAGTTAGTTCGTGTAATTTGTAGGATTTATTGATTTCAGCAATTCTAATTAGGTTAACATACTGATCTGGTGTAAATATAGATTTTAGTGATCTTTTTATACGTATTTCTATTTGAGTGGGCGCTATCGCCTTCGTTTTGCGTATGCCCTTTTATTAAAAATTTGTGAGTAATAGAATATAAAAAGTTGAGTTTAGAAATCGAGTATAAATACAAAGCAATCATGTAATGATTTTTCTGTTGCCCGCAACAGTTATCGGAATCGTATATCACGTCTATTTTTATACCATCTTGTACTTTTTCCTGAAGGCTTTCTAGGTATTTGAATAAACAGGAACCAATCTCATTGATACCGCGCATTCCTTGACCTTCATGCCGGATGAAACACTACATCGTTTGATTTTTATGTCATATACAGTAAAATTGATAGTATTTAATTTATTGTTAGATACATAATAGAAGTTTGATACTTCTCCCCGGGGACAAGGCAAGGTCCCTTGTAAATCATACATGGCAACAACGCAGGTATAATCGGTATTATTCTTATCGTGCTTTTTCTCTTCTTGGTGTTCTTCATATTTTTGTTTAAGTATGGCATTTTCTTCTTCGGATGCAGTGCAATCCTCGCACTGGTCTTTTTTTGGCTGAAAGAAGTTGATGTTATATTCAGAAGTAAAAATTCGATGATATAAAACGTAGTTGCCATATAAAACATTTCTTGCTTTACAATTAGCAACATAATCTCTGTGTAGATCGGCAACACTTTTTCCGCCATCAATATAATCCTTGGTGGTGTCCGCCCTACAATAATGGCTTTTAATTTAAGGTATTGATTTAATATGTTGACGGATATCAGTTTTAATCAAAGTATCAACTTTTTTATGATTCCCGTGCTTACCTCTTTGAAGTATTCCTCCAGGGGAATCTCTTCTTTTATATAACATAGTTCTTATTGGACGATCAGTGATACCTAAAGTTGATCTAAAAAAGGTTTGCATACTCGAATTCTTCTCTTTTCAACCAAAAAATAAAATGCATTTTTTCTTGACCAATCAGGGGCATGTCTGTACTGGTATTAAGGTTTAACTGTTAATATATTGGATGAAAGAAACTCACGTTGTCTTTGCAGATCTCCTAGCTTCCAGTAAGCTGTGAAAATGCCCATTCGCTGATCGTGAGTAATATTTGAAAAGCATTTCTGTTTGGACTTTTCAGTGCAAGGAGAACCCATTTTTCTTTCAGGAATCATAGCTTAATTTTTTTTTGAGTTTGATAAGTAAGCTAACCCAGAGTTTCTTAAACGCTTTGCTTTTTCCTTAATTGCACTCAAAGGATCGGCTTTCCTTTTTCGCCCTCTTTTTTTAATTTCTGTTTCATTTGGTGGTATATTGCCAACTTGTTCTTTATTTTCTCTATTTGAATTGGATGATGATGTTGATCATTCAGACGAAGTATTCGAAGAAAATGATGATGATCTTTTACACTATCAAAAGAAGAGAAATCAGTGTTTGCCTCATTTTCAATCTCCCTGGGCAATTCGTTTCCATGCTGAGATTGCTGAGCCATTGTACTGTTCATTACTACAACAAAAACGTTATTTGCTATCACTGCTACAATCTATATAAATCAACAACAATGTAGAAAATGCATTTACCTTTCATCAGAATGACATTATTATCCTCAATACTTGTGTTGGGTGGAATATTTCTATAACATAAATCTGCTTCATCAGTTTGCTTATAGTTGGATAGTTCTGTTGATAGAATTACTCCATGTAAACAAGTATTGGGTACACATGTTTTGACTTACCTTCAAATGAAAGACTAACGACATGGCTACTTTCAGGAATTATGTCCGCCTCAAAAGGTTCCTCAGTAATAGGAGATTCTATCTCTAAAAAAATATTTATAATGTTCAATATTCTATGTTTGTCTGCTACTAGCAGCGATTGTTCTTTAATCTTTTTTATAGATTTTGCTTTCTTTGCATAAGATAATCAGTATATACCTTTAACTTTATTGATATCATTTTTAGGAACTTCACTGTTAATTACTATAGTGGCCTGAATATTTTTAGAACCACTTGGTTTTTCTATAGCTACAAGATAATAAATAAAATTGTTAAATAAACGGTCCGTACATAAATATTAAAAAATCATCCCATAGGTTCCCCTAGCCAATTCTAACATCAATTTAGCTCTAGAATGTTCCATCTTTGCCAAAAAAATAAAATTTATAACAAAAAAGGAAAATTTATTATTATTAAATTTAATTCAAGTATACGCATCAACGAGTAATTTTTTAAAACGCACAAAGATTTTTGAATTAGAATTTTTTAAAAATTACAAAAACATAATATTTTTTTCAAGAAGAATGGCACATTTCAAAATATAACCGTAAATTGTTTTATATTTTTAAGGAATAGTCACATTATTACACAAAGGTCGTTAATTCTCATATTAAAAAGATAATCAACATAATTTTTGTAACAAGAATAATGGCACATTTTATAATATGACATTCTTCTAGTAAGTTTAATAATAAAAATATACTTACTTTAGCAAAAAAAGTGTCACTTTTTATTTTGTGCCACTATTTCTAATATTTATGCTAAGAATTCACCAAACTCATGCAAATCCGTTTATAAATAATGACATTATCGCCATCTACCTGGCGGACTTTGAAATAACGTTATAAGACCTTGTTCCTGATAAAATATATGTATTTTTATTATAAATTTTTGAATAATCCCCAAATCGGTATTTTCGAAAATGTGTCACTATTCTGGAGAACCAGCGACATACTGTGAATTAGTATCGTTTGTCCACCACCGATTATCATTCAACATCCTTTTAAATAAAATAGTTGTTAATATAATTTACAGTGAGAAGTGAGAAATGTGAGGTAAAAAAATATGTGCTTGTTACATTAATATTAATATTATTTTTTTGTTAACATATAAGTAATATAATGTATTTCGTAAATGGTTTAAACCCTGTAACAAATAAACAATAGAACACAAACTTAAAACATTATTTGTTTATTACTTCCCATTGCCCAGGTACAATTCCAGTATGTTTTAAATTTGTTTTAAGCTATAATACTACCATTCTCGTCTGCCTATTGTATTTAAAGTTTTAGCCATAGCTGAATATCTTATAGTCAATCTAAAAAAAATAATTTTTTATTTTATTCATATTTTAATGCATAACATTTTTTGTCCATAACTTTTTTGCGGCCTGTTCTGGTAAAGGTTTTTTTTGCAATAACTAGTACGAACCATATTTCGTAATTTCAGTTTATTATTGTTTTCGTTAAATATAAACTAATAAATAGCTCAGTTTGTAAGGTTATGTCAATTATATTATAATTTTAAAAATGAGATTTTTTCATTTAAATAAATCTAATTAAAATATCGAATTCTAACATCAAAATACAATAATGTAAAGAACCTCTGATTAATAATATGATTTTTTTGTTGTAATTCTAAGTTACCTAACTGAATTTTGTTCCGATAGTTGCAGATCATAAAAAAAGAAGCTCATCTAATTAGTAATAAAATACCTACGACACTGGCTCACATCAAGGGATTTTTACTTTTATTTTCAACAACAGCTGTCATGACGATTTAGTCACGTGGGTTTCGGGTATTGTTGAAGACCCAGTACTAACTCAATGAGCACATACTCAATTTTTTACACACTATTCTAAAGAAAGGGCAATTTCTTGAAGTGGGAGTACCACTAACCAAACGATCTCGCATTAGAAATTTAAATTTCATTTTATTATTACCTTCTGCTCGTATCTGGTGGTGTTTTGGCTGTTATAGTGGTAAGCATAAAAAGTATAATGTCTTTATTAAATATCTCAGTAGAAATACTATTCAAACCTTTTGTAAATTATTAGTTTTTTTAATAGTAAAGTTAAATATGTTTTTATGATTCATTCTGGTTGCTAGAACGGCACAATATGTATAGTCACTAGTTTTTATTATCTATTGGTTCATTTTTTTTTTAAAGTAGATGTTTCAAATTTATATATCGTACAGAGCCACGTGAAAAACAAAATCTATTTTTGTCTAGAAAACGAATGAAATCAGCCATAACTCAACCGCCATAACTCAACCGCTGTAAACCACACGCAGTAAGCCACACGCTGTAACCCTCAAGCTATAACCTACACGCAGTAATCTACACATTGTAAATTGATCGAGCTGAGTTAATGGGAAAAGCGACAGTTACAACTCGAAGATACTAGGAAGAAAGATTAATCGACATAGGCGTTGGTTCCAGAGGGGCAGAAATCTCAACTATCTACAAATGAAGTGGCTAGCAAAAAAGAAAAAAATGTGGTAATTACTAGTGACTAAAATTATTTATGACCGAATCACAATTGATACCTGATAAATTGTAAATAATTTGTTTTCTGAACGGTTTCTTGTTATCTGAATAAAATCGTTAATTTTTATAAGTATATATGTTGAATGTTATTTTTTAAAGGTTACAAAAATTCTCTTTTATTCACACTAAATTCTGTATAAGTTTTTATTAACTTCTTTTTATTAATAAAGCTAGAGTTTATAATTCTCACTAGCTTTTAAAACTAAAAAAAGAGAATTAATGGTGCCCAACATTACCTAGAAAAATTATTACCCTAAAATTGTCTATTTGAAAAGCCGAATTCACGACAGAGAAAAGGTCAATGTGCTCATTTATTTTTTTTAATTTTTAAGGTAAGTAACATTTACTATTAAATTTAACTGATCTAGTAAAAATCTCTATAAGTGTTTTGAAATTACATTTATCAAAAAGGTAACGAATAATATTACAAAATGGTGGGCAAAGTGTCAGGGTATTATTGCAAAATAACACTGAAACCTGGTCACTAGACTAGTAGCTGCAGACCAGTATTTGAATCTCAGTATGTTGAAAGATTACTTCCACCATGTTTCTAATGAACCTTCAATTTAGCGTCGTTGATGTTGGCGGAAAAGCTATGGACCAGCAAGTAGTCTTTTGGAACCATGAGAAGTTGTTGCTTGGTTGTAACACAATATCTTGCTTTTCCGTTTCCTCCATATGCACCCATAAATTCTTGGAGCTGGTTTACTTTAACTTCCTTTTCATAATCACCCTAAAATAACGTCTTTCTTGTTATGGTCACCTTTAAATGAGGCCAGCTGGTTTTGGTGCACTACCTTCGGTTTATCGTTCGGGATCTTACTCATAGGGTAAATGACATAATTTATTTTTTTTCTGATCAGGTACGGACCTTCCCAAGACCTTTGAAGCTTCGGAGAATAACCCTTATGTCTTTTTGTGTTATGGAGCCAGACTTTATCGCTTTCCTTGAAACATCCATCTGTGACTTGGGTATCTTATTGCTTCTTTATTCTGTCGCTGTCGATTTGAAGATGCGGACGAACTAACTCATGCATGATTTTGTAGCTGGATCACATAATCTTCACCGGCTATGTCTTCTCCAGGTGTGCATCCAAACTTGAGGTCGCATAGTAGTCTCATTTCACGCCCAAACAGGACTTTTGCTGGTGGTTGGCTTGTTTATTCAATAATAGCGGATCTGTATGCTATTGCGAAGAGCAAAAGATACAGAGCCCAATCTCGCTGATGGTTGGAAACCACTTTTGACAGGTATTTGCCAATGATCTTATTTATTTGCTCTATCATTCTATCAGACTGTTGCTGTAATGCCTTAGTTCTGGTTTTCTTCATGCTAGTCTGTCACTTATTACTCGGAAAAGCTGGCTTTTAAAATTTCTGTTTTGGTCACTGTGGATCTCCAAGGGCACTGATAAATTCATTTATCAATACGTCTGCAACAGTCCACCCACTTAAAATAATCCATAAACACCATCATATATTTATTACCATCCTCGGTTATGAGGAATGGTCCAGGTATATCTAAGTCAATCCTCTCAAATGGGCTACGCAGTACTGCTTCATGGGCGCCTTCTTTTTTGTTTGGATACATTACTTATTGCACAGGTGGTATATTTCTTACACCAGTCTTTTACATCATCGGAACTGTTCATCCAATAAAACTTTTTACGAACACTGAAATATTTTCTCAACACCAAGATGTCCTCCTGAGGAATTGTCGTGTTACTGAAGAATTACTTCGGCTTTTGGAATGACCAACTCGCTTCTATTTTCAGAATCATTATCACTCTCTAGTACTCGCTTTAATAGGCCTTCATCCAGTATGAAGGAGTCCCACTGAGCCTAATATGATTTAATTACAGGAGAGAGTTTCGATACTTCTTACTAAGTAGGTCCGACAATTTTTCTCTTTCCATTGTCACATCTGCTTCAAAACGGAATCGTTTCCTTGTTTTTCCTTTAGTTTGGCAGAAGCCCACTTATCGTTGATAATCGTTGTTCTTGGTACTATAACTTCTTTAGCAATTGTGGCCAACCCCTTTACAATCACATTTCCTTACCCAACACCTTCATTGCGCTTCGAAGGTTCCAACATGACAGGCGTTCCTTGCAACCGCGTTACCCTTACGGTTTCACATCTATCAGGCACCGCCGTTCATTCTTGTACAGCCACCGGCACAGTTTTTCGATTCGTAGTGTTCTTAGGGCTTTTGCGCAAACTGCTTACATTTGCCATTTTACTGCAATTCCAGCACTTAATAGTTTTCGGTTGCTTCTCAATAAGGCTTTTTATCATGTGTAACAATTGGTCGAATGTATTTCCCTGTTTTTTCTCTTTTGCAATTTTTACTTCACTGTACCCACCACAAGTCAGCGTAGCCGCTTCATATTCAAGAGCAGTAGATAGGAAATCGACTAATGTTTTTTTATAAGCTAAACCAAGTGTTCTTTGCATTTCATAGTCACGAAGTCAACAAATGCTTGAATAGCCAAACATTTAATCATGTAATCTGGAGCTGATGGGTAGGAAAATCACACCATCTTCTATCTAATTCGTATTCTGGTAGGCTCTCATTACGTTTCTGTTTGCGATTCTTTACCTGTAATCAGTACAACTGCTCCAAGTGTTCATGGCCATGTCGCATGTTAAGTCTCTTTTTAATAGGTTCAAAATCATGTGTCTTTTCCACAGGTATAGCCTAAAGGACATCTAAAGCATCTCCTGGAAGGGCTATGGTCAGATGCATTGCCTTTTCTTTTTCAGATCATTCGTTTACTCTGAAAGCTGTTTCAAACTGTTTAAGGTAGTTGATTCATGACATCTTTTCATCGAAAGTTGGGGCTTTAGCACGGGCATAATTTACTACTCCATCTAATTTTAACTTTGACTCCACCTTATGACAGTTAATTTCACCGTCCGTAGCCCGTTTCGTATGTTCCAGTTCTTGTATCTTCTTTTCCATCTGTTTATTTTTCTCCTCTACAGAAGACATCTTGTTTTCCACATCAACCGAAATTTAATTTTTTAGAGAAGACATATCAGAAGAAATTTCATCTTTTAATGAAGAGATTATGTTTTCTAAATGGAATGAAATTTCGTTTTTCATAGAAGACATTGCAGAAAACACCTTTTCTTCTAAGGAAGAAATATCATTTTTATAGAAGAAACGTCAGACGAAACTTTATTTTCTAAGTAATGTCAAAAGAAACTTTCTAATTAAGAAACGTTAAAAGAAATATCGGTTTTCATATCAGAAGATATTTAAGAAAGATATCCCACTTTCCATATTAGAAGAAATTGAAGAAATTATAGCAGAAGATGAACAGGAAACAGATACGTTTCTTAATCCAAACCTTAATTTTCTAGTGCTTTTTTAAGTCGTCTCTAGTTCAAGATTTTCTAAACTTCGACGTAACTCAGCCACTTTTAATTTACACAATTGTTTAGAATTTTTTGTCCATCATTTATTTACAGTTCCAGAATGAAACGATTAATTTAAAAATATATATTATTTGTTAAAAACAGTTTATTTATAATATATTACTAATTAAATGATTTAAAACTTAGGCACTATTATAACCCCCAATTCTAATTATTTATTACAATTTTTGTTTACTATACAACACTTATATCAAAATTAACTAACTATCTACAAAGAGTCTATATATTACAACTCCAGGCTTGTGTAGAACGACCTCGTAATGCTGCATCGTTGCGTCGGTGATATTCAGACGATTGTGGACAAAGCAAAAATCCTTGCTTCTTGTGCTTCTTTTGTGAGTACGTGTACAAAGAGCTTTCTGGAATTCTCTCGAATGTATCGATGAAGACTGGGTGTCACGTTGTAGAGCAGGACCGGTCTCGTATGACAATATGTTGAATGTATTTCAACATTTGTAGGGCTCTATATTTTAATATTAATGAATTTAAAAAAATGTATAAAGCCGTACGCGATAAATACGAAAATACCCCACTGTATTACTTAGAGTTGTATTTGTTTTTTAGATTGTTCATATTTACTTTTTCCAGAATGACATTAATACTTTTCAAACAGCATTTAGGTATATAACCCCTCAATTTTAATGGAAATGTTGCGAAGTAACACAAAAGAAAAGAAAATTTCGTTCTTCGAGAAAAGTTCAAAAGATCGTCGACTTTCATACAACTTTGTGTTTATGTTTAAAGCACTTATAAAACTAAATTCTCGATTATGAGGTTCTTCCTTTACAGCGTAGTTTCGCCCATTACCACTTCCATTTGTATTGTGTTCCAAAAACAAAGTCTAGAAGATTTAGTGAGCGGTATTTTACACCATAAAACAAAGTTCATCCTTTAATGGAACCCAAGAAACAAAGAAACGGCCGATTTATCGTTAATATTTCAAGATAAATGACTCCTACCACTTAATTAACTAATGTAGTAGAAGGGCCGTCTTGATATTATAAAGCTAAGTGACCATAATTCTTGATCTTAGGGGGATGCTTACCGATTATAACAAGAAAGAAAAATATAGAGTGAAGTGTCAAATAGAAATTATTTATAAGTGAAAAGAAATTAGAAGTCGGTAAAGGATTTAACAAACAAAAGATCTGGCGGCTGAAAGTAAAATGTTCAATCGAAATTTTAAATATTGGATGTTTTAAGTAAACTAAGAAAATAATTTGGTAAACTTAAATAAAATTAATTAACTTTTAACTAATACCGGTGAAATTAATATTTCTTAAATATTATCAAAATCGTTCTTAGTTATTGTAACCCCTTCCTGTTCTTAAAGAAGGGTTGTACAGATTAATTGTGGTCCGATAAGTTAATTTTTATTAATTAATTAATTAATTAATTAATTGTAAAGTGTGGGTTCGTTAATAATATCTTTGGGGACTGACTTTGGGTAAATATTATAACATAACCACTAAAACAAGTGCGCCAAAATGTAGGCAACACGTAATAAGTGATCAAAATGGCGGAGTTTTCTATCTCCTTTTAAAAGAAACTCAGAAAGCTGCGCAGTGGGACCATTCTCCGTATAGTATGAGAAAATCGAAGTATGTGCCTTGACGTCAGATAATCCCTTTTTTTTTGACGAGCTTAGTATGTATTTGACGTCAGATAGTTCATGTTTTGACGAGCTTTCATTACGTCAATGACATTTTATTTTGTTGTGAAGAGATGGCACTTCAAAATGTCTCAGAGCGACACATTTCTCAAAGTATGTTCCTTGCCAATTTCATGGAACCTAAAAGTTTGATGGCATTGGGAAGAAAAACTAGGGAAACCAAAGTGGGCCAGAAGAAGAAAAACAAAAAGCTGCCCAACAAAAATACTAAGAAAAACATGACGTTAAAAAAAATCGAAGCATAATTTTTTGATTTTTATTTAACAACCTTGTTGAATTCATTTTTAAATAAACCTAAGGAAAAACTAAAACAAATTGTCTTTTATAGGGAACTAGCTACGGCCTCCGAAGAAATAGCAATATGAGGTGCCCAATATACAAAAGACTCATAGAGGAGGCCAGAAAAAAGGAAGCGAGACAGAGACTACCCAGCACTTTCTAACCAAGTAACAACAGCAGCGAACAACAACTACACAAGCAAACAACAACAAAAAACACACAAGCACCAAGAAAAAGGGGGAAATGCAAAGGATATGGATTTTACAAACAAATCTTGGAAGAACCAGGGCAGCACACGATGCAGCCTACTCTACAGCATCAGAAATTGACGCTGATCTAATAATCGTTAGTGAACCCAACAAAAAAATCTGCGCAAAAAGAGGCTGGTTTGTCGATAATCTAAAAAACGTCGCTGTTTACATAAAAAATAACCGTCTTTGCATTAAAAAAATAAACTCCTACGACCACTACCTTACAGTTACATTTCCAGGCTTCACATTTTACGCAGTCTACCTTTCACCAAATATATCCTATCAGGACTACACAAATAGCATCGACAACATCATGGAAAACGCCAGACACTGCCAGACAGAGCTAATTATCGCAGGTGACTTCAACGCCAAATCGGCCGAATGGGGATCGCCTGTAACTGATAGAAGGAGAACATTATTTATGGACTGGATTACATCACTAAACCTCAATGTACTTAACAGAGGCGACAAACCCACCTTTGTGAGAGGAGCTTCAAAATTCTTTATCGATGTCACATGTGCCAGTCAGGAAATATGTAAATCAATAGGCAGCTGGCAAGTTCTGGAAGACGAGACACTAACACAACACAAATTCATAGAATACACTATTGATGGAAAACCAACAAAAAATTGTAGAAATCCCGCAGCCGTAGACTGGGAAGCTTGCAGGGCCCTTATTGACTGGCACACAAAAGAAAGAGAAACCGTAGACAAAGACGAATACAGTGACATTATTAACAAAATATGGAAAGGGAGCACCGTAAGGAACAAAGCAGGTAGAGGGACACCCTATTGGTGGACAGCTGACATTGCAAATAAAAGGCGCGAGTGCATAAGAAACAGAAGAACTACTAGCAGAATACGCACAAATAGAAGACACAGCACAAGAGAGATAAACTACAGAAAACGCCTACAAAGCTTCGAAGACAGAGCTGAAAAAACTAATATCCACTTCAAGAAAGAAACTCTGGCAAGAACTACTGCAGCAACTTGAAAACGACATATGGGGGGATGGTTATAGAATTGTAATGAATCAGCTTAGAGCCTACATCCCGTATGCATTACCCAGGGAGGAGAAGCTCAAAATTGTTCACGAACTATTTCCTAAAGGCACAAACAGAAATATCAGAAGGAAAACCAGTGCAGAAGTTAACATTTTTAGCACAGAAGAGCTATCGAAATGCTTAAACGCCCTCAAAAATAAAAAGTCCACAAGAATAGACGGTATACCCCCAGAACTTGTTAAACTAAAAGGCAATGAAAAGCCGAACTGGCTCTTACGGTTTCTCAACGAACTCCTGACCCTACAAATCTTCCCCAGCGCATGGAAAATAGCGAAGCTGGTCTTGATACCAAAGAGCAACGTACAAAACGATCCAAACAGCACGAAATACAGACCAATCTGCCTACTAAACACTATAAGCAAAGTATACGAAGCGCTAATCAAGGGCAGATTAGAAGCATATCTGGACGAAGAAGGGGGGATATGCGAAGAACAGTACAAATTTCGCAGGAAAAATTCAACCATTCGAGCAATAGAGAAGGTCATCTCACTGACACGGGTAGAAAATAAAAAAAATGGGGACTGTTAATTACTTTAGACGTAAGAAATGCCTTCAACAGTGCTTCATGGGACAAAATAAAACAATCTCTGGCGAGACTAAACATCCCACAATACCTGCAAAACATAATCGATGACTATCTACACGACAGGGGTATAACTATAGGCAATAAAGAGGTCATAAACATCACAGCGGGCGTCCCTCAGGGATCGGTCCTTGGACCAACCCTGTGGAACATAGTGTATGACGGGGCACTAAAGTGCAGATTCCCGGAAGGGGTTAATGCAGTAACTTTTGCCGATGATTTAGCTCTCACGGTATGTGCAAACACAAAATACAACCTCATACATAAAGCAGAAGCAGCCCTTGATATGGTAGAGGTATGGATGAAAGAACATAAGCTTACCCTAGCAAAACACAAGACTGAGATGATAGTTCTAAAGGGCACCAAGAAAAGAACAAACCTCATAGTACGCATGACAGACACAGAAATAAGACCTGCAAAACATGTTAAATACCTGGGAATAACTTTAAGCGAGAAAGGAAAGTATGGAGAACATCTGAAAAAAATCACCAGGAAAACAGAACAGAGAATTTCAAGCCTGTCTCGCATTATGCCAAATCTAGGAGGCCCAAGCAGCATGAGATGAAAGATTCTTTACGGCTTGGTCCAATCCACCATACTGTATGGCGCACAGATATGGCATCAGATGCTTCATATAAAATACTATAAAACCTTACTATATAGAGTAGAGAGGAAATGCCTATTGCGAACCTGCAGCGCCTACAGAACGGTATCAACAGACGCCTTAAATGTCGTGGCCGGGATTATTCCTATACACCTGATGGTAAGGGAAAGATTCCGTTTACACCTCAGTAGAGAAACCAATAATATAGCCAAAAAGGAAGAAAGGCAACGTACCCTCGAGATGTGGCAGAATAAATGGAAGCAGACAGAAAAGGTCGCTCAGTGGACGAAGGCACTAATACCAGACCTGCAGAAGTGGTTAAACTGCAAGCACCGGTACACAGACTTCTACCTCACTCAGGTACTCACAGGCCATGTGGAGTGTTTAACAAATACCTGCATAGGTTTAAAAAAAAAGAGACAGAGGACTGCGTATACTGCGGAGCTTTAGATACAGTGCCACATACTTTGTTCGAATGCCCTTGATGGTCGATACAAAGACAACGGACACACACCCAGCTAGGGGTAATATTGGAAGCAGACAATTTCCTGGAAAAAATGTTGCAAACGAGGGGTAAGTGGCAGATAGTAGACCAGTATATAAAAACAATACTGAAGACAAAAGCAGAGGAAGATAGGCAGTAATTAAATGCACAGACCAGAGCTGCCCAGAAGATATGCCACCATGGCGATACCTGTTCAGATCTTTCGGAGGAGGTGGTTTTTTAGTTGGTTAAAGTCCAATTCGCGCAAAGAACGTGTCCATGATAAATTTTCCCACCTCCGGAAAAAAAAAGCTGTACCAAGCGAAAAGTGGAAGGGTGCAAAGAGATGAAAGGGTAAAAAAAGCTGTAAGTTCTTACAAAAAAGTGCAAGAAGAAATAATAACTTAAACTTTGCAAATCAGGTGCTACACCTGATGAATATCACCAATATTATAACAATCTACCTGTATCCAATAATGTTAGGTACCGTACCTGAATCTTTTATTAAAGATAATGATACATACATTGAATATTATGACCTGTATGTATGATTTTTTGTTCAATTTTAAACTTTTTAACAGCGTTTTCTTGAATCTCTATAAATGTGAGTTATCTTGTTTTTGCAGTAACCCGACGGGATACATTGTTTGGTGTTTTTTTTATTAAATGTCCCCACTAACTAATTTAAAGTGAATGGCCTAAAAAATAGAGTCATCATCCAAAAATATTACGACCCGTGTAACATAGAAAACGTACGAATATGGTCCGAAGGAAAAAAAGGTTGAGTATAACTGGTCTTATCCAATAAAGTTTCTGGGACGTCATACACGTTAAAAATTGTCCTCAAAAAACGTTAAATTAACGTCTTTAAATGTCGTCTCTGGTTTGTGATATATTGACGTCATATTTCACGTAACAATATTGGTCACAAGACAGAACAGGTGCCCAAAAATCACTTCATAATAACATGTGGTTGCTAGCTGGGATGCCACCTTAGAAACATCTTTTAAAAATACCCTGCAGATGCGGTATCGCTTAGCTTGAATATATTCTATAAAAAGACTGCGACAAAATGTATCTCTTTTTAAACTACCGTTACCGCGTATGTAATTTGCATTGTCATTTTGCTGAAATAGAAATAGTAATGATTTTTAAATTACCACATTGAGCGAAACACGCAAATAATGTCGAATTAGCATAATAAAAAACAGCAAACAGAATGGACTAGAGAATGAAAACGTAAAATCTAATAAACAAAGCAATAATAAAACAAAAACATAATGGTTAGTTTAGTTTTACAGTCATGTTAGTTTTAAAGCGCTGTAATTGTGTTACACTTTGTTCAACTAGTTATACTCTCATGAGGAATACGCCGCCTTCCACGTTCCTAACGTAATAAAGTAATTCGCTTAGAAAGGGAATTTTTTCTCAAATAATCTTTTCCTGCGACATATGTAGCGATTACATCGTGGTAATTGCTCAATTACTTAGAATGACCTAGCGGTTGACGCGGCCTTTTTCAATTTGTTACCGAACATTACCATAGAAATGGCCTCGTAACAGCACGTGAACAATATGAATCAGTGGAGGATCGCAAGTGAAATTTGAATCACTAAGGAATTATGTTCATTATGTTCATAAAACGTGAAACCAAGGGATGTAGATTTAAGAGCGTGCGAGGACAGTTAATGTTTTACTGGGGCTGCAGCAAGACCGAGGAAATTTTACTTTAAAATTATATTTGTTACTTGTAAATACTCGTACAAAATCTATTAGACTGTTATGCAAACTTTTTATTTCTATTGTGCTTTCTTGTAATTAATTTTCTTTGGTGAATTGTAAAATCTATTCTTTATACCAGGACCTATTTTTGTTGCGACACACTTTTAACGATTTCAAAATTTGGCGGCAGACAAAGAAAAAGATAAGTTTAAAAATTATTTACTTACCTATAACACTCTGCTTAAAACAGTTTATGATAAAAATTTCAAATGTGCTAAATAAAATAATATGTTCTTTAAAAATAACAGTACGTTTATTAAGGGATTAAAAACAAGTTAATAATAAGAATACTTTTATTGCGAAATTTGAGATTGATGTTTTTTGATAATTTCATTTATATTGGTCGTAAAATTAACAATACTACTCTCATATCGTCTTCTACGTTTAAAAATTTTGATCCTTTTTAGTTTTAATGTTGGTTAATGCTGAAAATTCGAATTCACACAAATAAGATGTGGAAAATTGTAATAATATGTCTAAAGCTTTTTTGGCTCTCATTGGATAATCGCATATAATGTTAGTCCAAAATTAATTAATTGAATTTTCTAATTGTTTTAAAATTAAATCTTGATTATTGGAAATCAAAATGAGTTCTTCCCCTTCATTAAAAGTGAAGTCAAATACAGTAGTATCCGTAATGAGAAATGGATTACGAACCCAATCAAATTTCTTCATATCTAATTTTGGGAAATAATGAATAATTCTTTCCTCTAATGTTGTCAAATGGTCAATAACAATCATTATTTTAATGGTTTTATAACAGTCTTTTGGAACTGAGTGTTTACCTTTACTCTTGCTTACCGAAGCTAGGCTACGAATTTGCCTTTTCAACTCTACTCTGGGCGTTTCTTGTTGTTTTAAATTCTCTTACTGTTACTCTTAATTAGTTTTTAAATTCTGTTGCTGCTGTTCTAAATTAGATTTTAAATGCTGTTCTTGTTGTTCTAAATTAGTTTTTAACTTTTTTTGCTGCTGTTCTATATTAGTTTTCAATAGCTATTTGTATTACTAGGGAGGAAAGTGCCACTTTTCCTCCCGCAGGATGAAGTTTACTGCCCGACGCGAAGCGGAGGGCAGTAAACATCCAAGGGAGGAAAAGGTACTTTACTCCCAACTAATACATATGATTTTTCTGCCTCCCTTAAATACAAGTCATTTTTAAATAATTTTCTTCGGCGCATTGCTTGAAATATAAATACTGTTTTTCGTATTTTTCTTTAGATTTTTGGGGTAATAGAGATTGTACTGTTGCATTAACCTGTTCCAAAGTATCCGGTGGTGTATTAATTATATCTTCAAATTCGCTAAAATCACTCATTTTTTAAATATTATTTTATATTTTGTAGATATATTATAGCGTAACACACTTTGAAACTGATCTGTCAATCGACCATAGCATGCTATATTATTTATGTCCTAAACTCGAAAATCGGATGAATCTATGAATTGAAGTCAAATTATTATTGTAAAAATCGTTAAATTAAAATGACAATTTACTGGTTTTTACTATTTTGCGAAATACAGGGTGTTCTATAAATAAACGGTAAAATTTATACTTATATAATAGAATATAGTTTAGGTCGTCAATGCCGTATAAGCTATTTCATTTATGACATACCATGACGTCACTTTTACTTTTCCTCCCTAGGGAGTAAAAGTACTTTTCCTCCCTAGGGAGGAAAAGTACGACTTTGCTTCCTGCAAAGAGGCCAGAAAATGTATACTTTGGATAGAGGTAGGCGGAAAAATATTTTGTTGTGCTAAAATCTGCTCTAATAATAAGCGGACCAACCTCTTACTTGATGGTTTCCTGGATTTCTTTTTCCTCTTCGTGTCTTTTTACTCTTCTTCTTGCCTTTCTTTCTCCTCTTCTTCGTCATTCTTTTTCCTCCTCACCTTTCTTTTTGCGCCTGTCCTTTTCTTCCTCTACCATCTTCAAAAACCATGCTGGGAGACTGAATTATCGATGTCTGTTTCGTACGCAGTGGATCTAGTATTTACCATAAATAGAATGCTTAGGAAACTTTTATGTTTAATCTCACTGCTGTCATCACTGTTGTATTTTTGTTGGTAACTCAATTTATTACCAACTTAACTTTAACAATTAAACAATCAACTGTTAACATTAGGATCTATTATCAAACAAATTCTGACGTCAGAATCATCGACTTATATAGGTCCCTTAAACATTATCGAACCTTCTCGAACCGTCCTGATATTTCTTGACACGAAATTACATTTTTAAACATTTCTAAAAATTTCTAAATATTTCTATAGAGTTCCAGATATTTCTAGACATTTCAAGACATTTCAAGACATTTCAAGACATTTCTAGAAATTTCTAGAAATTTCTAGAAATACTGTTATTTTTAAAGAACATATTTTTTTATTTAGCACATTTGAAATTTTTATCATAAACTATTTTAAGCAGAGATATTTCTAGATATTTCTAGATATTTCTAGATATTTCTAGATATTTCAAGATATTTCTAGATATTTCTAGATATTTCTAGATATTTCTAGATATTTCTAGATATTTCTAGATATTTCTAGATATTTCTAGATATTTCTAGATATTTCTAGATATTTCTAGATATTTCTAGATATTTCTAGATATTTCTAGATATTTCTAGATATTTCTAGATATTTCTAGATATTTCTAGATATTTCTAGATATTTCTAGATATTTCTAGATATTTCTAGATATTTCTAGATATTTCTAGATATTTCTAGATATTTCTAGATATTTCTAGATATTTCTAGATATTTCTAGATATTTCTAGATATTTCTAGATATTTCTAGATATTTCTAGATATTTCTAGATATTTCTAGATATTTCTAGATATTTCTAGATATTTCTAGATATTTCTAGATATTTCTAGATATTTCTAGATATTTCTAGATATTTCTAGATATTTCTAGATATTTCTCGATATTTCTAGATATTTCTAGATATTTCTAGATATTTCTAGATATTTCTAGATATTTCTCGATATTTCTAGATATTTCTAGATATTTCTAGATATTTCTAGATATTTCTAGATATTTCAAGATATTTCTAGATATTTCTAGATATTTCTAGATATTTCTAGATATTTCTAGATATTTCTAGATATTTCTAGATATTTCTAGATATTTCTAGATATTTCTAGATATTTCTAAATATTTCTAGATATTTCTAGATATTTCTAGATATTTCTAGATATTTCTAGATATTTCTAGATATTTCTAGATATTTCTAGATATTTCTAGATATTTCTAGATATTTCTAGATATTTCTAGATATTTCTAGATATTTCTAGATATTTCTAGATATTTCTAGATATTTCTAGATATTTCTAGATATTTCTAGATATTTCTAGATATTTCTAGATATTTCTAGATATTTCTAGATATTTCTAGATATTTCTAGATATTTCTAGATATTTCTCGATATTTCTAGATATTTCTAGATATTTCTAGATATTTCTAGATATTTCTAGATATTTCTAGATATTTCTAGATATTTCTAGATATTTCTAGATATTTCTATATATTTCTAGATATTTCTAGATATTTCTAGATATTTCTAGATATTTCTAGATATTTCTGGATATTTCTAGATATTTCTAGATATTTCTAGATATTTCTAGATATTTCTAGATATTTCTAGATATTTCTAGATATTTCTAGATATTTCTAGATATTTCTAGATATTTCTAGATATTTCTAGATATTTCTAGATATTTCTAGATATTTCTAGATATTTCTAGATATTTCTAGATATTTCTAGATATTTCTAGATATTTCTAGATATTTCTAGATATTTCTAGATATTTCTAGATATTTCTAGATATTTCTAGATATTTCTAGATATTTCTAGATATTTCTAGATATTTCTAGATATTTCTAGATATTTCTAGATATTTCTAGATATTTCTAGATATTTCTAGATATTTCTAGATATTTCTAGATATTTCTAGATATTTCTAGATATTTCTAGATATTTTTAGATATTTCTAGATATTTTTAGATATTTCTAGATATTTCTAGATATTTCTAGATATTTCTAGATATTTCTAGATATTTCTAGATATTTCTAGATATTTCTAGATATTTCTAGATATTTCTAGATATTTCTAGATATTTCTAGATATTTCTAGATATTTCTAGATATTTCCAGATATTTCTAGATATTTCTAGATATTTCTAGATATTTCTAGATATTTCTAGATATTTCTAGATATTTCTAGATATTTCTAGATATTTCTAGATATTTCTAGATATTTCTAGATATTTCTAGATATTTCTAGATATTTCTAGATATTTCTAGATATTTCTAGATATTTCTAGATATTTCTAGATATTTCTAGATATTTCTAGACATTTCTAGACATTTCTAGGAATTTCTAGATATTTATAGACATTTACAGACATTTATAGACATTTATAGACATTTATAGACATTTATAGACATTTATAGACATTTATAGACATTTATAGACATTTATAGACATTTATAGACATTTATAGACATTTATAGACATTTATAGACATTTATAGACATTTATAGACATTTATAGACATTTATAGACATTTATAGACATTTATAGACATTTATAGACATTTATAGACATTTATAGACATTTATAGACATTTATAGACATTTATAGACATTTATAGACATTTATAGACATTTATAGACATTTATAGACATTTATAGACATTTATAGACATTTATAGACATTTATAGACATTTATAGACATTTATAGACATTTATAGACATTTATAGACATTTATAGACATTTATAGACATTTATAAACATTTATAGACATTTATAGACATTATTAGACATTTATAGACATTTATAGACATTTATAGACATTTCTAGACATTTCTGGACATTTCTGGACATTTCCAGATAATTCTGGATAGTTTTTAGACATTTCTAGACATTTATAGATATTTATAGACATTTATAGACATTTATAGACATTTCTAGACATTTCTAGACATTTCTAGACATTTCTAGACATTTCTAGACATTTCTAGACATTTATAGACATTTCTAGATATTTCTAGACATTTCTAGACATTTCTAGTTATTTCTAGACTTTTTAGATATTTCTAGACATTTATAGACATTTCTACATATTTCTAAATATTTCTAGACATTTCTAGACATTCCTAGATATTTCTAGATATTGCCTAGACATTTATAGACTTTTCTATCTTTTTCTCTTACTTATAACGACCGCAACATACTGTAGGGTGATGGGTGATATGAAACTTCTTCGTTTATTCGTATGTTTCCTATAACAGCCGCAAGCTACTGCTGGGTGCAGGGTATTAATATGATACATTTTCCAGTACACTTAATTAGCGTAGAAATACTAGTCAGAGCAAAAAACTGATTATGTAAATAACAGTTTATCATCAGGTGAATCTAATGCAGTTACTCTTTGTCAACAAGTCTTATTTGATTTTAATTTTTTATCGGTAATAAAATTTAAAAATAATAACATTAAACGACGTAGAATGTGATATATTTATATTAATTTCGCACCTTCAGGGCATATCCGATCCAATCAAATTTCAGACCGGATCCCAACATTACGATGGCAGGTCGAAAAGTGTAAAAACCTGAAGTAAAACTTTATTTATGCACACTATTCGTGTTTCACTCGCTTGAAAGATATATAACGAAGACCACAAATTTAGTTAAAGCAATATTGTGCCTTATGTAAACAAAATATCTGCAGATCATATCGGACTAAAATGAATGTCTCAAAATATAATTATTTAAAATTTAATTTAACTTTCTTGTAGAGAGTTTAATATTGTTGTATATGTCTATTCACTTAGGGAATGTTTCTTTTTCAATAATTTTGGGTGCTTTTTTAAAACATCAAATATAGTAATTATCATGAAATTCAAATACAATATACGGTTATATTGATCACACTGGTTATAACGGTAACACTTCAGATTAGAGGTCCGTGGTCAAAGCGATATGTTTACTGCATGAATGTAGTTTCTCATCTTAGTAATAGAGAGTTATTGCAAGTTCACTTAACCCTTTCGAGCCTGTCGGTACACATATGTAACAAATATTCATATTTTATATGGTTCCTGTACGTACCGGTGCGTCTTCTATCTCCCTATATAACTGTGATGCGCCGAATTTTATTTGATGTTATGTGGTATTTGTTTATTTGTACCATGCCACGTTCTACGTGATATAAATGGCGCAAATTCTGTGTGTGGATTTGGTTAAGGTTAAATTTTAAAATATTACGACAAAATATGTTGCGAAACACTGCTGCAAACAACAAAAAAACAGCTGTTTTCTACAGCGGTACACATATGTACCAGCACTCCGTAACTGCACTAGATGTTGGTACATGTATGTACCGACAGTTTTCTGTATTGATTTTGTTTTTTTTTTGTTTCAGACGATGTTCAGAAAAAATAAATTAGATATGAATGAGTTGGACCACATCGCTGACCATTTGTCTGAAGTTTCAATTTCATCCAATTTTTCGTTGGACAGTAGCAGTTTATTTGATCCATCATCTGCAAAAAATTCGGGCGAAGATAATGAATCATTGTACAGCAATAATGATGTGGATTCTCAGCAGGTCGAAAGCTTGGAGAAAATCTTTGAAAGTGAATCAATGGATGGAGAAACTGCTCATGGAGAAGACTCTGGCGATTCCAAAAATCGTAGAATTATATGGTCAGATATAACACCAGATTGTGTCCTAAGAAAAAGTGTTCCACTTTCACGTAAGTGTTCTTTATCTTCAAAATTTCAAAAAGACATGAGCCCCATTTCATAAAAATTTTCCTCGCTCGCTTTATATGTACCTTGCATAATGCACCAATGCCCGACTAAATATCCTCAAAATTGCAGAAGGAAAGGGGAAAAACGGATTTTAGATACTGATATACGTGAAATACAAATTGTGATTGGCTCAGTTCTCATAATGTCCTATAATCGATTACCATCACTTACATATTTTTGGTCCAGATATCCATCAGTGGGAAATATAACTATAAAAAACGCTATTTTAAGGGAAAGGTTCAAACTTATTTCATCAAAATTATATTTTGTCCCTCCAGAAAAGCCGACCGCCTGCTCTAAAACTTATTATATTGTTAAGAGTGAGATTATATGCCTTTTTGACTGACCCTCAAGTCCACTCTTAGCGGTAACACACGGCTCCCTAGCCCTGGTTAAGTTCAGAAGGAATACTAACTTCCTGACGATGATTCAGAGGACGGAGAAAGGGTTTGCCCTACAGGAACTATTCCCTTGGGCAATTTTCTCTCTCTCTCTCAGAGATCGGATTAAGCCAATACTCTCGCCTTTGAATGATCGTAATTTTTCATGAACTAAAGAAAATTGAAGCAAGCGTAAAACAAATAACTGTGATTTATTTAACAAATAAAAACAACTAGTATTGCTTCCGCAATCACGTAGTCTTTACTGACTACACAATAACTAAATATAACTACTTAAAACTATTTACTTACATCAGCATTATGTTCTATCTGTTGGGCTGCAAGGCTGGCGGAAGCACACGTTACTTTTTTCACTACAAAAAGAAACAAACCGCGACCAGTGACTCTACTTTCAGACATAAAAAAAAGGAATCCACTTAATTCGAATAATATCGACCGCTCGTCAACAAAGACCAAAAGGAACTTCCCGAATATTCACTTGTAATGTTTCAAGAGTGCTCTTGTTGATCTTTCTTGACCCAGTACTTTAATATTATGATTTAATTAAACCTTTTCCAACTACACGTTAGATTATTTTACTGAATATTTGTTTAGCGCGCCTGCCCTTGGACAAAACTTTACAAATCATAACATACCTATTCACAGGGTATTATATTAATTCGTAACAATATTCATGACATCGTTCAATGCTTGAAAAACACGTTTCAAAAATCACGACAGGCAGCAATTTCCAAAGCAACAAAGTGAGGAATAAAAATGTGGCTCCGTTGTGACTTAGAAACAGGATATTCTTTCAAAATTTATGCGGGGAAAAAAGAGGGCAACCAAGATGGTACTTAGGGAGAAAGGGTAGTCAATACGCTTGCAAATACTATCCAAGAGACCCATGTTACACTTTGCTTTGACCGTTTCTTTACCTCTGTTAACTTACTTCATTCAACAAACTATGCAGCAGTAGGTACCTTTATAGCTACTAGAAAAAATATTCCGAAACAACCTGTAAATTTAAAAATGGGTGAATCAGTTTTCAAATGCACTAACAAGGGTCTAATTTTTGCAACATGGCAGGACACTAAAGAGGTTCTGGTTATTAGCAATTGCCATACGAATAAAATTGTACCGCTAAATAAGAAAAACAAAGATGTACAAGATCTCCTATAGAATGTCCAGAAATGATTGCCTTTTATCGGGATCACATGAGGAAGAGTCGACCGGGCAGACCAAATGACGAGATTGTATGAATTTGATAGAAAATCAAGAAAATGGTGGATCAAAGTTTTTTTCAGGCTCTTGATGATATCAGCTATAAATGCCTGGATAATTTACGAAGAAATATCAGAAAAAAATCCTTTTCTGGACTTTCTCGTACCATTAGCAGAAGCAATTCTAAACGAAGGTCAAAAAAAGGCTACCTTAGTAAAAGGTCCATCAACAAGTGGTCGTCCTTCCAAAAAAAGACTAAGTATAAAAAACGTTCAGGTGCACCTTCCCACTAAAGGTAAAACTCGTAGGAGATGTGCTGTACTGAAACTAAAATTCAGAAGAGAACCAAGACAGTATACAGCCAGTGTAGGAGACAGTCAGTGTAGGATACCATTATGCAAGAATTGTTTTGCTGCATACCGCACTCAACAATTTTTAGGTTTAAGTAAAATTTATAAAAGCGATTTTTGTAAGATATCTGATATTTTGATATACGTACCACCCTTAAAGACTGGTGGTACGTATATCTACCATCCACCCACCACTTTTTATAAATAAAAATTTCGATGCAGAGGTTTTATTTGATCGCCACTGACATTAAACCACTAAAAATCTAACCCCTAACCCTTAAAACAAAAACTCGTCTAGAAAGGGTTAAGGTTAGTCACTATTAGTAGCGTTCTTATTTTGACATCTGAGCATGCGCAAATCACTTACATTCTAGAACTGACTTTAATAAAGATTATGCCTGTCCTTAATTAAGGGTGTTTAAGGACAGGAGTTAGTGGCGACTTTATAGTTTTTGGGTGCGCTCGACAAAACATTCGTATAAAAACAAAAAAGATAAGCTGTAATTTAAAATTTTTAAAGTGAGGTTAGAAATATGTATAAGGACAAGGACTCTAATGTCAAAATTTCATGTTTGCAATAAGTCATATTTTTGTCTCTAATTACGTGGCTGACGTTATAGAAATTTTGCAAAATCTCTCTAATGTTTGCCTAAATTGTTTCATTATCGACAATTTATTGAAAAGCAAAATAAAAGCATCGTACCTGGTCTAATATTAGGATATTAAATTAATTGCATATGAAACAGTAAATAAAGTAAGTAATAATCACTTGTAAAACTTTTTATGGATTTTAAGGTAATAATATAACACCAATTTTTCTACTATTTCATTTCAAATAAAACCTGAAACATGGTTATTATTGTTGTTCGTATACAACGGTGCTTTTACTATAGATATTCTAATATTAAAAATATGCACTAAACATTATAACGACTACAACTGCAGCATTATAAAAATTACGACATGTCTTTTGAACGACCTACTACGTACTTACATCTCTACATAAATTATATGTTTATGACATTTACGAGGGTTTGTTGAATAATTTGTTATTTCTAATTATAGCAAAATATTATGTAGCAAAAATTTATAACATTGTGAATCATGTATTAAAAACTTTGCTACAGTTCATGTTAATTATTTCTTCTATAAGATAGGAAAGTTTTAGGGTTTATAAAAAATGTAAAAAAAGGTGAATTATCAAGGTTTTATTATTATTGGAAATTCCTGAAAATTTCACAAAATCGAACTAAAAATAAAAGTTCAGACGGAATTATAAATTTTTAACGTGTTTGGTTAGCTCTTAAGGGAATATTTTTGCTTTTAAAACCTATTTAACTTTAAAGCCGGTCATACATTGTAAAGAAACGTAGCGCGTAGTAATTTCGTAAAAGAACCGACATGCGTTGCCTGGTGCACTGTTGCCAGGCTGTATAGTTTATCCCTCACTAATAGCAACAAATTTTATTATTTAGAGTAGTTTCGAGATATATTGCGGCACAATAAGCATCCCCATCAATTCATTTTCGTACCTGGTGCAGTGTTTGCGTTTGCTACTCCGACGCATTGTGGGCAGAGTTGTTGCAATATTTACCGAAACATTTCTAATAGTAAGTCTTTAAATAAAATGACTTGTAACAAAACAGAAAACGTATAATAAAATATGTACAAAGTACATTTAGCTATTTTAACTGCTTTCAGCAGACTTGATATTTTAGCAGCACATAGATCATTATGCAGTGTATTTTTGTATCTATATTTTTTACATACATACGACTGTTAATAACAACTTTGCAAATACTAAGCTAAACTATGGCAAACACCATTAATATGCTTGTAAATAAATACATGGATTTTAAAAGCGTTAAACGTGACACCATCGCTATTGAAAATAACCTTGTTTTATTCATACTATACGTCACGTATAGTGTTTTATCGATAGATAGTTTGCAACGTTGCCATACAGTACATTATTCTATATCGGATGTTTTTGTTGATGTTTAGAACTGTTTGGAAATATTTCGGCTTATAGTTTTAGTGTAGAGTTAACAACATGGTCGCAATTGCATTTTGTGCAAAAAACTGAATAATGTGAGTGCTGAAATGTCTTTTCATAAATAAGTAAGGTTAGGTGGTGTATTGCATTGTTTAGTGGTGTATGTTTAAAGATTTTTGCGTAATATATATGTTTGCTGAGTTTTAATATCCACATCCGATGCATTTTTTGAATTTCGAGCGTTTGTTTATCCACATCTGACACATCGGTCCTACTGCATTACCGTATATTGAATGACGTGATCAAATATTTACAACATCTCAGATGCATTCGATGTGGATATTCAAACGCAGCATAAATCTACCTTTGTTTTACTATTATTTATTTCCTTCGATATTTCAACGTTGTTAATTTCGTAAAAAATTGTTATTAATGGAAACACTTTAGTATGGAATTTAGTAATAAAATAAATGTGCTTATGCTTGCCTTTTGATTCCCAACTAAAGTATTTGGCTATCACTTGTAGGACTTGATGTAAATAAAGGTGTCCGAAAAAAGTGTTATGCTCGGATCACATTTTTCATTGCGATATTTTTGAAAATCACGCACTAGATTTGATAAAGTTAATATTAAAACATAATTTTAATATTCGCATTCATTATGAGACCACAAAAAAAATTATTAATTTTTTTATTATTTATTCATTTTTATTTATTTTTATTTATTTTTATTTATTTTTATTTATTTTTATTTATTTTTATTTATTTTTATTTATTTTTATTTATTTTTATTTATTTTTATTTATTTTTATTTATTTTTATTTATTTTTATTTATTTTTATTTATTTTTATTTATTTTTATTTATTTTTATTTATTTTTATTTATTTTTATTTATTTTTATTTATTTTTATTTATTTTTATTTATTTTTATTTATTTTTATTTATTTTTATTTATTTTTATTTATTTTTATTTATTTTTATTTATTTTTATTTATTTTTATTTATTTTTATTTATTTTTATTTATTTTTATTTATTTTTATTTATTTTTATTTATTTTTATTTATTTTTATTTATTTTTATTTATTTTTATTTATTTTTATTTATTTTTATTTATTTTTATTTATTTTTATTTATTTTTATTTATTTTTATTTATTTTTATTTATTTTTATTTATTTTTATTTATTTTTATTTATTTTTATTTATTTATTTTTATTTATTTTTATTTATTTTAATTTATTTTTATTTATTTTTATTTAATTTTATATTTTATTTATTTTTACGATACATCCCCTTTCCTTAATATGTGAAAATCCAAAAACCTTGAAATACGTCATTATTTACTTGATGAGTGGCTACAATTCCAATTTTCAAGGTCCTACTTTAAAAAAACCGAAAGTCGCAGTTAAATTTTCACCTCCTATTTTTCTCGCCTAGCTCATTCAATTGTTCTAGGCATCTCCAGACCATTTTTGAGCTGATTACGTAAGAACTTAGCGCTTTGATGGCTGCTTGGCTATCGGACATGATGATAATCTCTTGTCTATGATAGTTTCTCTCGATGTTAAACTGGGTACACTTCTCGATGGCGTGAATTTCCGCCTGGAAGATGCTTGGGTATTTTCCCAAGCTTTCGTAGTGCTTGGTTCTCGGCCCATACACTCCTATTCCAGTTCCTTTTATGGTTTTGGAACCGTCCGTATACCACTGAATAGCACGTCTTTCGGTTGCAAGCGCGATGGATTCTTGGCTGCATTCTTTCTTGCAGCCCAGCTCTGTGGTTTTGAAGTTTTTCACAAAACTGTACTTCTTTTGCATTTCATCCTGGGGCATGTCCCAGGTATCTTTAGTCCTGAAGCAAGTAGACTTTCGTCTGATTACTCCGTTCCTGATCATTTTATATCGTGTCCTTTTTGCCACATTCTCTATCATCAAATGTAGAGGGGTGAGGTTTAAGATCACCTCCATTGCGGCCGTAGGACAGGTTCTCATTGCACCAGTAATGCAAACACAAGCTAGTCTTTGTACTTTTGAGATATTAGCTTTCGTAGTAACTAAACTAGTTCTGTTACTCCAGGCTGTAGCCCCGTAAGTGATGATTGGTCTCACTATTGCAGTACACATCCATCGCAGTATGTTTGGGTTTACATCCCCATTGTTTACCTGCAATGTTTCTGCATACCATTAGGGCTTTTGTGGCCTTATTTACTACTTCCTTCTCATGTGTGTTCCAGAGAAGTTGTCCAGGGTTAGGCATAGATATTTGACTTTATTTTTCCATTCTATATCTATCCCGTCTAATTTAACGGTTTTGAGATTAAGTTTTCTTTTCCTTGAAAAGGCTACTAGTGTTGTTTTTGTAGTCCCACTTAACGGCACCATCTTTTGGTATGTTCTAGTCCTCGTTGGACTATATCACACAGGATATTACTAAACTTGCCACTAGCAAATATGACTATGTCATCGGCATAACCTTGACAGGATATGCCGAGGTCAGTCAATCTGCATAGAAGTTCGTCTACGATTAGGCTCCATATTAGTGGGGATAGAACTCCTCCTTGTGGACATCCTCTGGTTGTGCAGATGGAGATGGTGTCCTGCCCTATCTGTGTCTCTGCAGTTCTCGTAGATAACAGCTGAGCCATCCATCTGGATGTGATTGTTGGACCAAATTATAAATGGTTACAAAATTTTATCAGAATCCGTTCAGTAGTTTCGGAGTTTATCGCGAACATACATCGTTACACGAAATTTTTATATATATAAAGAATAGTATTTACTGCAAATTATTAATCTTTTTTTTTACAAAAATTAAGGAATTATGATTTTATCTTTGATAAGATACGCCACTGGTATCTACAGACCTTTAGTTCGATATCTGTATTTGTAACGTGGGGAGCAAGGGTTACCCCCACGGTACTTAGGTCTCACTATGTCCATTGTGCATCCTCCTAAGACAATAGGCACCTCCTAGCTCGTGAACCAGCCTACAGATCAGACTTTTAGTTACGTGTAACAGCAGCGTTGCCAGACGAGATCTAGTCTTCTTTCAATCCGCATAAAATATCTTCTTTCTCTTTTCCAATAATTGGAACCAAACAGATGATACGTTATGAACGAAATGCTTCATCTTCTGTTTGTAATAAACTGTTTTTAAGAATATCTCGATTAATTACAAGACGATTTTTCAAAAGCATATGCCATTTTAATCTAGATCAAAATCTACCATATCCATCCACTACTCAAAAATTTATAAAATGTCGACAAATGCCAGTTCAAGTAAAAATTTGTTTAATAAATAAAAAATATGGATTACAAACAAATTTTTATTTCTAAAACTATATAAAAAAAGAAGTTTTAAACAGTTGACTACTGTTTGGACATTTTGTTAAATTAAATTAATGTAATTTTCCTGGATTTGTTAGCAACAGAACAAACGAGGTTGACTTTAACTCCTAAACTTTTAATTTACGAAAATAGTTTATTTAGTGCGAAATAAAACACTTTCTATATTATGTCACTTGCATTATAAAGTTTGTATTGTCGGAAGTAATAATAATAGTGAATTGTGTTCTAAAGGTACTTATGATGAGAGTAAATGAGAATTTTATGAAAATGCTTGTGGAAATTGCGTCGACGGCTATAATTAAAGAACATTCTGTGCAAGAGAATTATAAATAATTTTCATCATTATATAGCTAAAAAGCCGGTAAAGTTTTATGTACTTAAGTACTGTTTTATTAAATAAATTTTGGAGAATTATTACATATAGTAAAATTAATAATTTTCTAAAATATATTATCTTGAAATGAGCTATCGTACACGTTCTATATTCTCTATATTCTTGCAATAATACGATACACTTAAAATGGTGGTTTCTTGTGCTTTTTAAAATTTGAGAATTTTGATATTTTTCTAATTTTTTTTAGCAGTTGTAAAACCTATTTATTCGCTACATAATTTTTTTGGAAATGTAAAATATTATTGTCCATTCCCTTCGTCATTATGCTATAGTTTTTACAAGTACCCACTGCAAAATTTGACATTTTATAGTTTTTTATTGTCACAATAATATGGATAAAAAACTTACAGAATAAACTTACATATACTTACATATACTTACAAATACTTTAAAAATACTTTAAGTCTTTCAAACACTTTAAACACTTTAAGTCCTTCAAACACTTTAAACACTTTAAACACTTTAACACTTTAAACACTTTAAACACTTTAAACACTTTAAAACACTTTAAACACTTTAAACACTAAACACTATAAACACTTTAAACACTTTATACACTTGAAACACTTTAAACACTTTAAACACTTTAAACACTTGAAACACTTTAAACACTTTAAACACTTTAAACACTTTAAACACTTTAAACACTTTAAACACTTTAAACACTTTAAACACTTTAAACACTTTAAACACTTTAAACACTTTGAACACTTTAAAACACTTTAAACACTTTGAACACTTTAAACACTTTAAAACACTTTAAACACTTTAAACACTTTGAACACTTTAAACACTTTAAACACTTTAAACACTTTAAACACTTTAAACACTTTGAACACTTTAAACACTTTAAACACTTTAAACACTTTAAACACTTTAAACACTTTAAACACTTTAAACACTTTAAACACTTTAAACACTTTAAACACTTTAAACACTTTAAACACTTTAAACACTTTAAACACTTTAAACACTTTAAACACTTTAAACACTTTAAACACTTTAAACACTTTAAACACTTTAAAACACTTTAAACACTTTAAACACTTTAAACACTTTAAACACTTTAAACACTTTAAACACTTTAAACACTTTAAACACTTTAAACACTTTAAAACACTTTAAACACTTTAAACACTTTAAACACTTTAAACACTTTAAACACTTTAAACACTTTAAACACTTTAAACACTTTAAACACTTTAAACACTTTAAACACTTTAAACACTTTAAACACTTTAAACACTTTAAACACTTTAAACACTTTAAACACTTTAAACACTTTAAACACTTTAAACACTTTAAACACTTTAAACACTTTAAACACTTTAAACACTTTAAACACTTTAAACACTTTAAACACTTTAAACACTTTAAACACTTTAAACACTTTAAACACTTTAAAACACTTTAAACACTTTAAACACTTTAAACACTTTAAACACTTTAAACACTTTAAACACTTTAAACACTTTAAACACTTTAAACACTTTAAACACTTTAAACACTTTAAACACTTTAAACACTTTAAACACTTTAAACACTTTAAACACTTTAAACACTTTTAAACACTTTAAACACTTTAAACACTTTAAACACTTTAAACACTTTAAACACTTTAAACACTTTAAACACTTTAAACACTTTAAACACTTTAAACACTTTAAACACTTTAAACACTTTAAACACTTTAAACACTTTAAACACTTTAAACACTTTAAACACTTTAAACACTTTAAACACTTTAAACACTTTAAACACTTTAAACACTTTAAAACACTTTAAACACTTTAAACACTTTAAACACTTTAAACACTTTAAACACTTTAAACACTTTAAACACTTTAAACACTTTAAACACTTTAAACACTTTAAACACTTTAAACACTTTAAACACTTTAAACACTTTAAACACTTTAAACACTTTAAACACTTTAAACACTTTAAACACTTTAAACACTTTAAAACACTTTAAACACTTTAAACACTTTAAACACTTTAAACACTTTAAACACTTTAAACACTTTAAACACTTTAAACACTTTAAACACTTTAAACACTTTAAACACTTTAAACACTTTAAACACTTTAAACACTTTAAACACTTTAAACACTTTAAACACTTTAAACACTTTAAACACTTTAAACACTTTAAACACTTTAAACACTTTAAACACTGTAAACACTTTAAGTACTTTAAAAACGAACAATTTAAACAAACATTTTAAACAAACACTCTAAACAAAACACTTTAAACCAATACATAAAAACTATAGCCACTTCATAAATACTTTTTAAATACTTTTAATCACTTTTTCAACACTTTTTCAACACTTTTTCAACACTTTTTCAACACTTTTCCAACACTTTTTCAACACTTTTTCAACACTTTTTCAACACTTTTTCAACACTTTTTCAACACTTTTTCAACACTTTTTCAACACTTTTTCAACACTTTTTCAACACTTTTTCAACACTTTTTCAACACTTTTTTCAACACTTTTTCAACACTTTTTCAACACTTTTTCAACACTTTTTCAACACTTTTTCAACACTTTTTCAACACTTTTTCAACACTTTTTCAACACTTTTTCAACACTTTTTCAACACTTTTTCAACACTTTTTCAACACTTTTTCAACACATTTAAACACTTTTTAAACACTTTATTAACACTTCATAAACGTTTTTTAAAATCTTTGTAAAAACATTTTAAAACCTTTTTAAAATTCTTTTAAAAACTTTTTAAGAGCCTTTTATAAACTTTTTAAAAAATTTTTAAAACTTTTTTCAAATTTTATATACACTTTTTAAACACTTTTTAAACATTTTTTATATACTTTTAAACAAACACTTTAAACACTTCATGTTAGGTTTTACTCACGTTATTCTTATAAATCGCATAAAAGAAAACCAATTTCAAGAACAGTAATATGTCATTACTTCAACCCTGTTTATAGTTCATGATATAAATGCACAGAGCTTTTATAACAATATTAATCATTGACAATTTCACGTTTCGATATATCATTTGCCAATGTCAAGGGCACCGCAGTTTGTTTCGAAGTTGCTTTCAATGTCAATTGATACAATCATGATCGGAACGCGAAGCGACCGGTGACTACAATGTCGACGAGTAATTTAAAATAATAGCCAACAGAACACATAGATAGATAATAGTAATTTGTGCAACAAGAGTAGATATAATGGCCATATCGCACGCAGGCTAAGATTGAGGACAACGCCGTCTGAGTTCTATAGAAATAATCCCCTCGCGTTGTACAGTATATTTTTTTCTACGAGTCATTAGGGGAGAGTGTTATATAGTGAGACAATTTTTTTGAGCAGTATTTTATAAATTTTATTTCATTTCATTTATGAAAAAGTCAAATGATGTAAACCTTGATATAAACTAATCATGACTTTACTTAAAAACGTAAAAAAATAACAAACCCTAAACATTAGAGTACAAGGCTTATTTATTTATTGGGCTGCAAACTGTCTCAGTAGGACAACTGTTATTGGACATCTAAATATTCAAAATTAACTTCAAATTAAACATATTGGTTTTGTCTTTTAGTTGTTTTGTATGGTTTCTGAGGATCATTACAATACCTTATGAAACAATACTGTACAAGAATGGATTTATTTTCTTTATTAATTTCTTAATTTAAATTCGCGTTATCTATTTTGACACGGTTCATGCTTTGGACCTTTTCGAAGAACCAAGAGAGCTCGATGTACTGCCAACGAAGTAACAAGTTCGCTCGCCACCGCTTAGTTTTTGTGCCTTCGCTTTATATGTGCCGCTCGCCTACGATTCCAATATTCCAAAAAAGGTAAGGTGTCAAATACGTTTATTAATTTATTTAGTTTTAATATTTGAATCAGCCCTTTTGGCAGCATAACATCCATTCTGTTTCAGATACTGTACCAAAATATTTAATTCCCAAAAAACTTTAAAAGGACATGGTCGTCAATAATGACATTTTTATCCAATTCTTCAAATTTTGTTATTGATGCATCCATATTTTCATATTCTGATCAGCTATTGACAACCTCCACTTAGTCGCTTGATGATCTAATTTTCGACTGTGCAATTTTTTGGTTTTTAAAAATCTCCCTTGGATTAATGTTTCTCCGCGCTTTTCTTTCCAAGCCAATTTTTATTGGTGTATCTCGCAGTGGTGTTACGGCTGTTTTGCCTCAGGGTACTAAGGGAAAGCCTTTTAAAGCCAGGATGGGTCAATCTCAGGAAGGATTCGAAGGTTAGCAAAATAAAAGCTATTGTGGAGTTCTTTTCTTACAATCAGGCAGATTATTATATTTCTCAAATATCTTTTAGCAATAAGTATGAAACGTTTGGATGATATTGATATAAATACGTATTTATATTTACAAATTATTCACAGGTAAGCTCAACAAGAACCATAAAAAGATTACACTAATTGTAAAATACCTATCTTTAACAATGAATATTTTGTCTTGAATGTTTTTAATAATTATGGTCTATTTTGTTTCAGACTCAGATTAATGTCCTTATCACAAGTTTGACCTATTGAGAAGGTTTAAAGTTCTATTTTCTAACGAATTATCAGCAAATTGGTAAGTTAATATACATATGAATGAATTATCAGCAAATTGGCAAATTAATACGTAAAATATACTTAAATCACTGACTCGACTAATAATAAAAAAAAAAACAAATTAAAGTTTTTAAGGCTTATCTGTCTTTTTTTTCAGAAGGGCGGCTTCTCTCCAGAACCTTACAGGGCTTCGATTGGTATTAGAGATCTTATAGGCGTCAATATAGTGTGGTCCTTTCAATTGAATAAGATGTAATGGGAACTATCAACCCAGATATAGTTTTAAGTGCCAAAGGTAAAAAGAATAGGAAAACGAGAAAGGCCTAAAAATAATATAACTTGGTAAAGCATCATCTAAAGAAATATAAGGTACAATAGAATAGTTCAAACAATAGACTCACCTCGGTTGGCAGGGGGCCTAAACGTGGCTTCAATTGAAGCGAATTTGATAATTGAATTCTCCAAATTAATTATTTCTTTTAGATCCACAAAATGTGATATTAGTTACTTTATCCCTAATATCGAAATTTAATAAAATAATCGGAGATTTCGGTAAATATCCGCAAAAACGGCGAGGTTTGGAAAACGTGGTTGCTTCTCAAAGCAAATTCTCCAAAAAAGAAAAAGATGAAAAAAAAAACTGATAGTTTTTTTCTTATGGGCTTTAAACCGAATCATTCCGCGAGAATCTAGAGAATTATTCTTCTGAACTATTGGCTACACTGAACTGTGCATGACGTCATGGTATTTTTCCAATAATTTATGTTTTATGGTTCTGTGAGAAGAAAATTTGACAGGTAACAGAAGAGGAACATAACAAAATTTAAGGTTATATTTACTAATTTACTAAAATATTTAAATATTAGTTTTAATTCGTTTATTTTTAGGTAAACCAGATATCAAGGTAAAGTTAATTGAAGATGAAATATAGCTACAGTTGAAGGATCTCAAAATAGATATATATTAAAATAGTTGGGCCCTTGCTCATTTCTTTGTGAAAACTAATTATTCTATATTAGAATAATAAAATTGTTAATAAAAATTATATATAAGGTATGAGACTTTTAGTACGTAACAACACCACCTCTACCTACAAAAAGTTTCGAAGAAACTTTTAAACTTATAACCTTGCGAATGAAAGAAAGAAAAAAAAAATTAAACAAAAAAAGAATATATCGCGATACGAAATGCGAAAAGTCAGCCTAATTGCTAAAATTTCGGATAACGTCCAGAGGTTTGGACTTCACATCTATTGCGACACTATTAATAGGTGCTGATTTTAAATCTTTAGCATTCAAAACACCGGTACCCCCATATACCAGGAAAACTTGGTTTTCTATTATTTTAACTATATTTGATGCCGTTGCTGTTCTAAGGGGGAACGCTAAGATAAACTTGCTAAAGCAATCCAATAGGGTAAAAATAAAAGAAAATCCGGAGGTTGTTCTTGGTAAAGGTCCGACTAAATCGAGACTTACCAAATGCCAGGGTCGAGTTGCTGTTAGCTGGGAGGAAAGTATTTGGCCCATAGAAGCCTTTTGCTCTGGCTTAATACGCTGACAGACCAAACATTTTCGAATGTAACGGGCTACATCAGCTCGCATCTTCGGCCAATAGAACCGTTGACATATTCGAGCCAAAGTCTTAGAAACGCCTAAGTGGCCAAATGTCGAAGGGTCGTGATGACTTTTGATTATTTTGGTCCTCTGGTCCCGTGGAACTACTAACAACCACTCTGAAACATTTAAATCGGGGTAAGGAGACTTAGTATGTCTATAGAGTTTATCCTTTTCAATCATCCATAATGGAAACTTATGTGGGGAAGTTCTGACCTCATTTAGCAAACGGGAGTACCATTTATCGGAGTAAGAGGGCCTAACGTCTTCGAAAGGGGAACTTACAAGATCGACGCTTGGGACTGCACGCGATAGGGCATCTGGAACTAGATGGTCTTTTCCTTTTCGATGGACGATCTCAAAATCGTACGCTTGCAAGCGCAATGCCCAACGAGCTATTCTACCAACGGGATCTTTTATGCTGAACAGCCATTTTAGGCTATAGTGATCTGTTATGACCACAAATTTTGTACCTTCAAGATACGGTCTTACCTTCTCCACTGCAAACAGAACAGCCAGGCACTCTTTTTCCGTCGTTGAAAACTTTCTCTCGTTCTTTGTAAGGGACCTACTTAGATACGCTATCACATGATCTCCATCATCATGACGTTGCGAAAGAATGGCTTCTAATCCGTAGTCACTTGCATCGGTTTCCACAACGAATGGTAATGAAAAATCGGGGCAAGCTAGAATTGGTGCCGAAACGAGGCACTGTTTAATTTGGTTCAGCGCTTCCTCACAAACATCGTTCCATTCAAATGAAACTTTTTTCTGTGTCAGACGAGTTAAAGGGGAAACAACCGTCGAGAACGATGGTATAAAACGACAATACCATGAAGCCATACCGACGATTCTGCGGACTTCTGCGACGGTACGAGGAGTAGGTATTTTCAGAATAGATTCTACCTTTTCCGGATCGACGAGTAGTCCAGATTTATTAACGACATAGCCGAGATATTTAAGTTCTGAACAACAGAACAAGCATTTCTCTCTATTTAAGGTAAGTCCTGCGTTGGCAATACGCTTAAGGACAGATCCAAGAACTTCTAAGTGTTTTTCGAACGATGACGTACAAATAATAACATCGTCCAGATAAACGAACGTATATTTATCCAATTCCGGCCCTAACACAGAATCAATCGCCCGTTGCCAAGTAGCTGGCGCAGAGTGAAGGCCAAATGGCATTCAACGGAACTGAAACAGTCCTCTATTAGGTACTGTAAACGCAGTTAAAGGTTAACTCGGTGTTCACCACCTTTTGAAGGGCTGGAGATAAGGGGTAGTACCTTTGTTTGACTGGTGGAGAGTCAGTAAGTATTACATGTTCAACCTCTTTTATGCATCCCATTTCCTTGTCTCCCATGATTTCGAATGTTTCATCTATAACCACGTCTAATTGAGCTCTTTGTTCCTTCGATAACGAATCTATATCCTGAATACCTGAATTCTGAATGCTATTTACCATGTTAGCTTGACAAAAATGCCATTCTCCCTTAAACAAATCGGGAACAATACCCATTGCAGCCCAAAAATCAATGCCTAAGATCAACTTATGTAACAGTGAAGGGACTACGAGTATATCCAATATACGTACCCGATCTTGAAGACGGATAGGTACCGTAAAAGAACCAATACTGTCACACGACTGACCGGAAGCTACTATGCAAGGGATTTTGTTGGCTGGATTGACTTGACAAATATCTTTAAAAACATTCCATCCAGGACCACCCATTATAGTTCTGGAGGCTCCGCTATCAAGTAAACCCAGAATAGATTTTCCTAGAATTGACACATCCAGGTAGGGGCGCTGGTCACCTTGTGCATGAGCTAGGATATAGTCAAGGATAGCCATATTTACAGGTTGTGTGGTCGCTTTCAAAGGTTCTCCACTCAGCCGACCTACTGAACTCGAGTCTTCATGTTTTTTGAACAACGAGAGCAATTCTTCAAAGTAACGTCTCGAAGTCCACACTTAAAACAAAATATATTTTTTGTTTTGCTACATTTTCTAAATTTGTGACCACTATCACCACAATTCCAGCAATTGCTTTTGATAGGGACTTCGGCCACCGCCACATCTACATTCTCTGAAGATGCATGTATTTGTACCGGATTGGCAAAAATAGAGTTTGTTGGCTTTTTATAGACTAAGTCGGGTTCAATTAGCAGTTTTGGGTTCGTCGGAGGTGGACAATATTGTCGAATTCGGGATTCAGTGCTCTCAATGGCTTTAGCTAGTGAACATAATTCATTTATGCTACCTAAATTTCGAAGTGAGAGTCCAGTCTGAATGTATGGGAGCATGTTTCTCCTAATCAATTCCACTCTTTGCTCTTCAGATGGAGGACTAGCTAATTTTTTAAATAGGTTTTCCATAATAGCAATATAATTAATTACACGTTCCTGCGCTCCTTGAGTTCTACGCCTAATTTCCTCCCACAATGCGTACTCGTAGTCGTGCGGTTGAAAAACATATCTCAGTTTTTGCACGAGATCATCCCACGACGTGAATGTACCCATTCGGAACCACAATAGCGCGTCTTTAGTGAACAATTCGGGAGCTGATCTCAGAAGTCTTTCTTTTGTCACCCCTCGAGAAATCCTGAGCTCTTCTACTCTTTCAAGGAAGCTATTTACACTTGAAACGCCATCGTATTGAAGTCTCCAACGTCCTACATCCACATTTTGAAATCTAAAGTCATCATAAAATCGTACTCCTGGATTTATATTGGATGAGCTGAAAAGGGGAGCAGATGGGGTCGTTAGCTTTAAATTTTCAAGCTGATGGCTTGCTAAAGTTACGGGTTCTGTAACCCTAAATGTGCTGTGTGAAGATGGTCCAGCTTCGGTATTTCCGAAAGTTACATGCCGAGAAGCATTGTAATTGTCATTTACAAATTGCTGACCTCTGACTAATGGAGATGTACAAACGGACGAATTCGCTAGATTCGAAAACCTGTTAAAAGAAGTATTTATTTCATGCGTGGTGGATTGTAAAAATATATTTGAAGGAGCAACTGTTTGATGAGTTGGTAATATAGAAGGTAGATGTCCGTGAGTATGCTCTTGCGGTAGTACGTTTATGCGATCCGATGTTGCTCGTTCTTCTTCAAAAATTCATCGAATAGATGCTACTCTGCCAGAACTAGACGATGGTATTCTATTTTCTTCTAACTCCCTATTACTCCTAAGTTTCGTATCCTCAGATCTAATCTCTGGAATACTGCCATTATTCTCCACTTCAATTAGGTTTTCCTGGTGCTCCTCCGTCGTTTCATTTTTTCTACCGGATGAGTTTATGACTTCTGGTATAAGAGGAACTGGTGTATCCATAAGGGAAAAATGTACCTGAGAAAGTTGTTCGTTTGAATCAACCGATATTGCATTAATTCGCTCTAGATTCGCTACTAAGCTTTGCTGCCATTCTAAAAGTTGTGTAAGCTGTGGTGCTAAATTTGAGCAGTTAATTCTATTCAACCGTAAGTTTAAGTGAATTAAACGGGACGAGATCCTTTTAAATTCATTAACTTTGTTATTTACATTAAAATTAGCGATATTTTCCTCTAAATCGCTAAGTTTACCGGAACAAGTAGACAATTCGAAGAATGGATCTACATCCACAAGTAAAGGAGCAATCCTCTCACCCGTCTTTTCTGCTCTAAGAACCTCTCTTAGAGTAGCTCGTTTCTCGGCTACATTATTAGCTATCGGTAAATCTCTAATTAAGAGTTCATAAGTGAGCTCATCGCCCAAAAGTCTATTTACATCCATTTTTAGACTTTAATTAAACTAAGATTTTCGTGTTGCGAACCTAAACACAACCCTTCCCTTGGTTACTTAAAAAAATACAAAAAGAGAAATCCTCGAATGCCACACATTATATTTTTTCATTCTAGTTTGTATCTTTGTAATATTATGTAATGTAATGGGAGTGACTTTTAAAATAAACATTTTAGTTCATTTTTTTATTTGCCAACAAAAGGTATTTAAAAAATATACTATTTTATTCGACATGTCTGACAAATTGTGAAAATAATTAAATTTACAATAAAGGCTAAAAGATGGTAGGCAAAGTTGCATATAATAATATTTTTTACACAAAAAACTTTATTCTATCAAATGTTTTCGATCAAATATATTCGATCAAATATTTTTAGATCAGTTTTGTGCCACCCTTGATTAGGAGGTCTATTTTCTCGTTTCCTAACACTTCCCCTTTAGGGTAGATACTTTTGATTTTAACGCACTGTATGAAATTGTGTATATTAAAAACCATAGTAACCCATAAATATTTTAATTACATCTGTTTTGATTAAAGTGAGGTTATTAATTATAAAGAATTTCGGGACTTCCGAAATAAGAAATATTCGCCAATTTGAATTGATTCCTTTTTGTTTTATTAATGGTAAAAATTTGGCAGTTTGCCCGTAGTTTTCTTTCTGGGTCAGCTGGTTCCGCTGAAAGTGCTACGAAAATCCGAGTAAAATAACCTAACCTTACGGAACTTATATGGTGTAGAAGTAATGAGAACTGGAAGAAGCTTTTGAAGGTTAAGGGCGCGGGTGTGTCGAGGTGGAAACTTAAATGGCAATTTATCATTCGAAAAATGGTTCCTATAATTTTTTTGTTTTTTGCTTAGACGGTAGTGGATATAAATAAGATAAACGAGAATAGTTTCATAAGTTAAATTAATAAGAATTACACATTCGTCAATAATAAAACTACACGGAAAAAAATGTGACTAAAAAATTTTACTACAATGTTGTAGTAGTAGACTTGTAGAAAAATACTTAACAATTTGTAGAAAATTTTACTACAATTTATAGTTAAAAACTATTCATTATTGTAGCAATTGAATTGTCGAATAAAATGCTACAACAATAGGAAAGAATTCCACAATGTTTAGTATATTTTACTATTGTTTGTAGAAGTTGAAATTTATTACAATTATCGTAATTACTACTACTAACTTCTGAAAAAATTTGTACAAATATTAATAATTATCTCTACAAAAAATAGTAATTTTTTCTACAAAAAATAGTAATAATTTACATCCCTTCTTATGAAAAATATTCAATTTTGTTCAAAAATATTCTATAATATTGTAGAAATTCTAAGTCATGTGAACAAAACAGAATTCTGCTATTGGCCAACGTTTTCTGACGTCGATCATAAATGGCCAGACAGCAGTAGCCGTTCGCCATGTTCACATAACAAAGCATGGTACATATACGAGTACCTATAACACATTATTATATTATAAGCACCGATGCGTTTGAGAAAATTTTAATAATAAATTCTATTGGTGGTAAGTACATTTATTATTGTTTCTGAATAATTTACCTTTAGATAACTAATTTAAATAACCTTAGTAGATTATTTTAAAAAAAATAGTTGTGGCCAACGATCGAATGTTGTGCCCAACGATCGAATTTTGTGTCAAATTCAATGATGTTTTTTGTCTTAATTGTGACATACCTACTTTCTCATTTTTGTTAGTTATCTGACTTAGTCATTTAATATCCAAATCAGTGTAAAGGTGATAAATATCCCCGTTTTAAGGGTATGAACAGTTCAATTGTTATTAATTTTTATTTCATATTTTTCAGGTGCAGAAAAGCCAACTGAGACTGAGGGTGCTATTATTACTGTTATTTATTACATAATGTAATTAAGACTTTGTATCTTTTATATTAAAACAATAAATTGAATATTTTATTAAGGAACATTTTTTTCTAGGTTATAATTATAATAATTATGGAATACTACTACAAGTTTTTTTAAAAATTACTACAATTTGTATGAATTTTTACTATTTATTGTGTAAAATTTTCGTATTTATTTTCATAAAAAGCAATACATTTTTAATATAAATTCATACAATGAATAGCAAAAATTATAACAATTTGTAGAACAATTCTTATGATGCATTTGGATATTTTTACTAAATATTGTAGATAATAACTACAATACATTCTCCACAAATATTTGGAAATTTTTACTACAAATTGTCCCTGTCCCTATATGTACTATTTATTGTAGAGAAAAAATCTATAATTGTAGAAATTTGCTCTACAATTTTTTTTCCGTGTAGGTAAATAAAATACACAAGTATATCTATGCGTAAAATTGGTTTAAAAAAATTACAATTTTTTTTTAAATTTATCAGCAAATCCTTTCCGAATTACAGTTGAATTTATAATTAATAAAAGTTGTTTTGTGGACGTCATATAGATACCTCCATGGACAAATGTTTAAATATGACTAAATTGATTTTAAATGGGTCAATATGTAGATGGCGCTGCTTTCAATAATTTTTTTTCGATGGGAGGATCTTTCTTGTATAGCGCATCTTTAAGCATATTTTGGTCTATGAACTAATTTAGCTATTTCTGGAACAATCGTTGAATTGACACAAATACTTCCAATTTATTTAAGTGACAGTTCTTAATTAAACACATTTTTTTTAAATGAGAACAATTAAAATAGTCTTTTCAGGTTTTATTTTTCATTTAGATACAGTGTTGCCAGAATATGTTTTTGTTATGTACCAAATGTATCTAAAACATGTACCAGATTCCTTAAAAGTACCAGATTTTTCGAATTACATTTGCAGTGGCATCTAATTCATTAAAAAGCAAAAAAAGGGGGTTATATAGATAACGAACACAAACAAGGAACACAATATATATATATTTTACAGGTGAACACTACTGCACGCCGAGGAAGAAAACGTACTAGAGTACCATATTCTTCAAGAATGTGCTTCATCTAGTACAACTGTAAACAATTGTAGACTGGCAATACTAGTTTGGCAAGATTCATATGCCCTGCCATATTTTGTGACGTCACACCTTGTTTGTGAGCGGCGCGCAAACTAATGTGTTTTTATGCAATTTCACGGATCTGTTGGCTTGTTGACATCTCTTTTTAGCTATATTGTAACCTACCAAAAGTTCTTAGTAACTTTCTGAGGGGATTTACCAAAAATTAAACTTTAAAAATAAAATAAAAAAAAAATAACTTTATCAATAAAATCCTGTCTACTTCGCTAACACAAGTTTCGGTTGTTCTGGTGACAACCTTTGGGCCTTCGACGTCGATCAGACGGCAGCTAGGAAGTGGATAGCTAATAAAAATTCCGGAAATAGTAGACAAATGATAAATGCCAACTGGGTCTACATAGTGGCCAAACTTTGCTTCTATTTCCTTACAAACACAATAAATGAGAAAAGAAATAAAAACATTTTTTCCAATTAAATTGTACAACAATCTTGTAAATTGTACAATAATCTTACAAATTATTTTCCTAGTGGCTTTTGATGAATTTATAATCAAATAAACTAACGACCTAATACGGTAAAAAATTAAAATAATGTATAAGTCATATGCATGAACCCAAAAAGAAAATAAATTCACCAACAGGTGGCACAGTCGGTTGTTAGGTTGGTACCAGGCGAAGGACGCATGCGCAAGATGGTGTGCAAAAATAATGAGATCATAATTTCTACCTTTTACATAAACAGTAAAATAAAAAAAATATATATAAAAATCTTGTGAATATCCACACCTATATCTAAACATCAACGGTTAATTTTGAAGCACAATAAACCTTTAACACTCTCCAAATTAAAAGAAGTTACATGCTTAACTTATATTTAAAACCAAATTATTTTTAAGAGAAATATTAAACCATGAAATTTTATAATTAATATAAATCATGAAACAAAATAAAAAGAAAATGTAATAGACACACAAAAAAACATTAATAACACACAAAAGACTTGAGACACAGAGGTTATTTAATGAAACTTCCAGATTGAAAAAAGTTAATTTACTTAATCCAATCTCTGCTCTTCATGGGTCTTAAGAGTCTGCTTAACTGCTTAACTTAAGGTTAAGTCTTGTGTTTTTAATAAAAAAGAAATATAAAAATTGAAATGATGAACGTAGCCCTTATGTCTCGAGGTATTTATGGTCAATAACCAGGCCGAGACAGTAAGTGCTTAAATAACAAAATTTTAAAATAGTGCTTAAATAAATAAATTATGAAATATATTGGTTATACATAAGTTATTAATTAAAATACTCTAGAACATTTTGTGTGCAAAAGTATAAATAATCTTGAGAATACCTTAGAAACATTCGTATAAGAGTGAATGTTTATATTAATAAATCAGCAAGCACAGTGCACTTATGAAATCCTCAATACAATATAAAAAACCTGACAGTAGGGTATTTCCATTGACAGCATCACCGTCTTCCTATCCAGATAAAAAAACATACATGAAAAGTCAGCTATTAGTAAGCCAGGTGGCTAATAAACCAATATTATGGTCAACCGATGTACTGTGTCTCTACAATTGAGTCTACATTGATCTCCGGTGTGAAATACCCTCCGGGTAAACCGTAAAAATATTACAAAATTTGTCAATATAAATTGACTCAAATTTCCCATACTATACAATTAATTTTCCTAAAATGTACCTAAGCTAGAAACTATTAACAAGAGTCATAAACAGTATTATGAACTCAAATAAATAAAATTCTGGTACACCAAACCATAATATAAAAGAAATCAGCAATCAAAAGGTGTACAATATTACAAAAAATATACAGAACATACCTTTTCCGTAAAGGGTCAAACTGGTAGCCTTCCAAGTGTAAAGAAAAACGAAACAGTAACCACTTCAATATTACACACTCAAATGCCGATGAATCTCCCTATATGAAACAACGAACTAATAACTCAAAATCCATTAAAATTAGTTATAATCAAAATTTTTATGTCTATAAATCCCTTTAGCGGGTGTGGATTGGGTCCGAACAAAAACAATGGAAATTATCAAAAACACTAATTCCCCTAAAATATCATTTACCCGTTCTTCCACAATTATATACTGGAGTAAAATCTAGAATCTCCTTTAATAGGATAACTCGATGGTTATATAAAATAAAGATTTTACTCAGAGACAAAATTTGAGGTTCTCTGCCTTTCTTCACCTGTCAAAAACACCTAATCAACAAAAATGGCACGATTTCTTCACTTCCGCTTTGAAAAATGACAAGCCGAGTGGGTTCCGAAATACATCCTTAAGAATTTATCAGCATATATATTAGAGAGTATTAACGAAAGATTACCCTACAAACTATATCTATATACAATATAACTACATTTGGAAAAATCTCCTAAGCGCGTGCAAACCTACAGTTAAACGAACGCTCCTCATACAGCGAATGCGACCTAAAATCGGTCTCTACGGAGCTATCATTACCTAAAACTCGAAACGAGAAATGGAACGACACACAACACATCACTCTGTCAATTATCGTGTCCCGTCGTTGACTAACATTTACTGTCAACTCGAACTGAAATTGATTTATTAACATTGTATTAAAATAATTACACTTACTTACACAATTACTAACAAAAAGAAAACAAATTCGATGAAATTGGCGTCGTAAGTAATTACTTAAAGGTAAGTTTAAAATACATAACATATAAATAAACCCACAACGAGACTTTCTATTTTTAGGAGAATCCAATACATTAAAACAAACCAAATTTGAATAAAATCATACTGCAAGTAGAATCATTGTTTAATGCATTGTACTAGGAATAAAATCTACAAAAATGCATAACTCAGACAATATAAACAACTTGTCCAGTGATAAGATGAATTAAATTTTAATAATGATCTCTGTATGCTAACAATACATACAGCCAGTTTACGACAAAAATAATATCTGTAAAAGCTTATTAATATTAAATAACGTTTAACATTTTTTTCGTATATTTAAACAAGGGGAGTCGAATTTTTCTCTAGTAATTTGAGTGGCTAAAAATGCACGTTACAATATGCATTCGCAAAATCCTCTCGCTCGTCTGAGCTCACTCACAGACACAGTATACTTAGGTATGTCATAGAGACGCGATTATACAGAGCGCAATGGTGTACCAAAAAATAGAGATTAACACGTATGAAAATAATGTGTTTTTATAAAATTTAACCCAGTTAAATGAACAAATCAACCAATGGAGAAACCGCCCCTGATTTTGAGCTGCCAAATATACACGTTGCAGTATGTATGTATCAACCTGCGTTAATTTGGTTTAAATTTTATAATTTATAATAGATTGTACCTATTTGATTCTATGATCTTAAATTGTGCAATAAAAGAGGACTTTCCTCGTCAATAAAGATTTATTATGAACTTAGTTTTATTTTCTCTATGAAAGAAAAAAAAAAGAAAACGTTGTCTCAAATATATAATAAAAATGAACAAAAAATTCATCTTTATGCGTGTAATCCTCTTTTCAAAAGATTATTCATAATTAATAAGAAAATAACAAAAAACAATTTGGACATTCTATCCAAAAAAGAATTTGGACGAATTTTTACTGGTCTTAGTAGGGCGGCTGTGGAAAACGAATTGAATATTTGGATTAGAAAGAGCTTTCCAAGCGGGTCTGAAAGAAATAATAAAAATAAAGTGTTGTTTTCCAACTCTGCTGACAGTTTTTTCTTCGCTAAGATGGTTTCATTTCTTTTATTTTTCGTAACGATGAGAATTTTTTTTTGTTATTTTACAGGATATTTCCTAGGAAGCGATTTATACAATTTCTAAAATTTGAACTATCTATCTTGAAATGTTTCAGGATAAATAAATATTTCCTTGAGATATTATGGATAAGTGTCGCTGTTCGAAAACTTGTTAATTAATCTTTTTGACAGGCACATGCCTATGAAGACTATTAGAAGACAATGAGCGCGGACGGCCCAAGAGGTGCAGTGCACCCACACTATTTACTTATTAATAATTAAAATTAAATTAAAATTAATGAGATTATCATACATAATACAACGAGTGGTATCGTGACAATTGATAATCGCATAAGTTATATCACGAAACGTGTTGTGAAATATTAATTTCACGAGTCCGCAGGATGAGTGAAATTAGAATTTGACAACACGTTGAGTGCATTAACTTATGAGATTATCGATAGACTCGATACAAAGAGTTGTATTCATTAGATTATAATACTAATTAATAAAGTATATAATTAATAGGAAAATGATTTAATATAAATATTACATTTATGTTATTGTTTTATTTTTTCTAACAATAAGAACAAAATTATTTATTATAAATATTAATAATAATATATAATTAATAAGAGAATTATTTATTATTAAGTATTACATTTGTCATTGTTTTTTTTTTTAATATGAATAAAATTATTTGTTATAAATATTAAATGTACAATTATTATATATTATACTATGTTGGAGTTCTTCTCCGACGTTTCACTAATGAAGACTGATGAAGAAGGAGAATTCGCATTGTTATTTCTTAACCCAGAAAGCAGTTTGCCGTGATGGTCTTTATTAAGTTTTAAGTAAGGCTCCAGTGAGTTGGTGGACGTGTGCCCTGTTATTTTCGGGACGGTGGTGTAGCGGTCTATCGCGCTTATATTCATTTATAGGCAAGTTTATGAGTCTGAGACTGCTGGGTTTCGAGTCCCAGACCAGACCATGTGGATTTTTAATTAAATTGCATGGTTCGGTTTAGGATTTGATGTGTGGCGTATTAATAGAAATTCAATTTCTGTTGATATGACATGCAGATTAAAAAATTCGCCATATATTACCGTCTCGATGATGGTGGGTGAGGTTTTCCGGGTTTTCCTCACCTGTAAGTCAAATGGCACCATCAATCATCTTTAAGTCGCCCCGGAGCGCCACGGCAAATAATAATAATAGCCGTCCCTTCCCCTACACAAGTCGTTCAGTCGACTTCAGGGGTTGAAATTCACTCGTAATGGGGTGAATTAGGGAGAGTATTATTATTATTATTATTATTATTATTATTTTTATGACTTCTTGTAAGTTGGAACCAGCACTACATAAATTAGTAACAGTCGATGAACGATTTGAGTGATTAGTATATTTTTTCCGTTTTGTATCAAGACCATTTTTTTCTGCACCAAGACGTGTCCATTTACTTATCTCATTTACATTAACAGGTGTGTTTTATACCATGTTGATGATTTTTTTCCATTGCTGTTTGGAGTTAAAAATAATCTGTTTGTTTTAATATTTTCTATGCGCTTGGAGATCATTTTAATAAATAATCTAACGGGGCACATATCCACATTTTCTGTCTTGGGAATAACCCATTTACTTTTACTTATACTTTTGTTTCCTCCTGGAGTTGTTTTCGAAAATATTGGATTGTATTCGATCCGACCAGTTTCAGAACCGTCATTGTTTGTTTCTTTATGAAAATATTCTATTTGACAAAAAGCACCTTCTTTTCCGCACCATGCTAGTTCATCAGTGGCCGCTATTTGAAAACAAATTTTCTGCAGACCCTCTGGGCTGTTTTCATCATAACTTTTAGCAATATTTTAAATGTCGGAAAAATTTGAGTATATACAAAACTCACCGATTTTTACAAAAATTTGAGAAAATGTTGTATAGACTGTTTATAATTCGCTACCATACTTTTTTTTTAGCGGAACTACTATTGCACCTTATTTTTTTCGTTTTTTATTTTGAATTTTTACACCATTTTTTTGAGTGAAAAGTCATAAACCACTAATAATCCGATGACACGATGACAGAATTCTATTGTATATAATCGATATATTCTATAAATCGATATTTTTGTTTTGATGTATCTACTGTAAAATTATTAAAAAAATACAGAAATAATCATTAAAAAGCCATTTTAACTGTAAACTAAAATCAGCTGATGAACTAACGCAGTTAATATCATGTTTTAATTTGTTAATTTGTATTATGACATACTTTAGATTTTCTGAATGAAAATCGATTTTTTCTTTAAATTACAGTGTTGCCGGTTTTTATTCAGAGTTGACCCGAGTAAAACAAAAAATACCTAATAATTACTTTGACATTTAAATTTTGTGCTCTTTTTAAAAAAGTCAAAATTATATCTTTTAAAATGTTAAATTTGGTAAAATTATTTAAAATTTGTGAAAATAAAGTAGCAATGATAGAATATGAAGACAGGAAAGAAGATGAAGAAGATTTGGAAATGTAAAAATTATTATGTTTGTATTTGGTTTAATTTTATATTTTTTGTTTGTTCCTTTTATGTTCTTTTGAGCTTTTTATTTAATAAAGTTTGTTTATTTCTTTTGTATAAAACTTTGGCTGAAATTGTTGTTTCATATACCAAAATCACTAGTTTTTTCTAAATATATTTAACTTTATATAACTTTAACTGTCCCAATGGACCAAAAAATTAAAAACGGCGTCTTAATTGATGCAAAAGAAGTTTAAGGAAGGAGGCTTTTTATGGAGCAAAATTATAGTACAATCTACAAAATATATTATTAGTTAAAACTAGAGCTACCATGCGAAACTTATTGCTAAAAATACCTTTCATATAGGGTTGATTGTTCTAACAGACAATCTATAAAAGCCATATTAACAGCGAGCCGACGTTTCGAAATTCGCGCGAATTTTTACACCTACATCATAATAGCAAGGCACGTTCGTCCCATCCATCTCCTAACCTCTATAGAAGAGAGCGAGCGAAGCGAACGCGCCCGGCCGACGTTTCGAAATTCGAGCGAATTTCGAAACGTCGGCCGGGCGCGCATTTTTTACACCTACATCATAATAGCAAGGTACGTTTGTCCCTTATACCTCCAAACCTCTACAGAAGAGAGCGAGCGAAGCGAGCGCGCCCGGCCGACGTTTCGAAATTCGCGCGAATTTCGAAACGTCGGCCGGGCGCGCTTTTTTTACCTCTACATCATAATAGCAAGGTACGTTCGTCCCATCCATCTCCTAACCTCTACAGAAGAGAGCAAGCGAAGCGAGCGCGCCCGGCCGACGTTTCGAAATTCGCGCGAATTTTTACACCTACATCATAATAGCAAGGCACGTTCGTCCCATCCATCTCCTAACCTCTATAGAAGAGAGCGAGCGAAGCGAGCGCGCCCGGCCGACGTTTCGAAATTCGCGCGAATTTCGAAACGTCGGCCGGGCGCGCATTTTTTACACCTACATCATAATAGCAAGGTACGTTTGTCCCTTATACCTCCAAACCTCTACAGAAGAGAGCGAGCGAAGCGAGCGCGCCCGGCCGACGTTTCGAAATTCGCGCGAATTTCGAAACGTCGGCCGGGCGCGCTTTTTTTACACCTACATCATAATATCAAGGTACGTTCGTCCCATCCATCTCCTAACCTCTACAGAAGAGAGCGAGCGAAGCGAGCGCGCCTGGCCGACGTTTCGAAATTCGCGCGAATTTTTACACCTACATCATAATAGCAAGGTACGTTCGTCCCATCCATCTCCTAACCTCTACAGAAAAGAGCGAGCGAAGCGAGCGCGCCCGGCCGACGTTTCGAAATTCGCGCGAATTTCGAAACGTCGGCCGGGCGCGCCTTTATTACATCTACACCATAAGAGCAAGGTACGTTCGTCCCATCAACCTCCTAACCTCTACAGAAGAGAGCGAGCGAAGCGCAACGTCAGCAGGGAGCGCTCGCTTACTTCTGTAGTGATTAGGAGGTGGGTGAGAAGAGCGAAGTGTTTAATTATCTCTCTCTGGTTCAAAATGATTTTTTGAATATTTGAAATATTTTTATTTTAAAAATAAAGAAAAAAATGTTGAACGCCGTAAAAAGTATCCACCGAGTAACGTCACGGTTCACATAGCAGAAATTGAAATAATTCAGCTATCCTCTTTAGTTGATAGAGTGTTCTTTAAATTTGGCTTTAAATTTTTTTCAATCAAATAAATTCCCTTGTTTCAAAAAGTTTAAAAACTTTTGGATAACACAAAGTAATTATGTTTAAAAGTTTTCGAAAAGTACATTGTTTATTACTTTATAGATGATGTAATTAATATTTAATTATCGTTTACTACAATTCAATCAAAATGAATAAATAAATCGTCGGATATGACTGGAAATAAATTAATAAAAGTTAATAAAAGTGTTTGGAAATGTTATGTTAAGAATAAGGTAGTTTTTATATTTATTTTTCGTTGATTTTAATTGGCCACTTAGTACTTAGTAACACTGCGATTTGTAATGACAGATATAATTCATATGAACAAGTTAACATAAATAATCCTTTTAAGTAATTAATATGTAAATTAAAAAAATTAATTCATTTATGGGGTTACCGGTGGTATATTTAAAAAGTACTCTCCTTCCTAAAGCCAAAAATTTAATTTTTGTAAAAACAAATTGAACTTTTAGGAAATACCGTTTTCCCAATAGGTATTTACCCAGAATTGTTATGTGTATAATGTTTCAAAGTGTTTAAACTTTTAGTAAAATTGTAAAATTTCAATAGTAATATCCGCCGTTCGGATGTCGGCGTATATAAGCAAGGCTTAGGTATTGATAATTTTATTGAAATTCCAACTTATATTTAATTTGAATATATCCAAAACATAGTCCTTTTATTTAAGAAATAATACACAACTTGGCGACCATGTGCTTCTTATATTGCATCCTTCAATGTCAAATGACAACCAAAATAAATTTATTGAATTAATAAAATAGCCTAAAATATCATTATTAAAATTTAAAAAAGTAGGATTTCTTTAGGTTTCCGCCAACAAATTTCGATAAGTATATGTTATTCTTGGTGTCTAAAAGTGTAAAAATACATTTTTGTGAAAATATAAAAGTTTTGTGTATATTCAAATTTTACCAAATATTTTTTTTTTGTAATAATGTAGCAATAACGTTCCACATTAGTTTTACAACAGATTCTTTATATTCAGTTCCATCTTTTTGACGCATATTGTATGCCCAATCTTGTAATATCTTGGCAAGTTTCTCGTCCGTGCTATCATCTGTTAATATATAATTTCGATCGCCGCAAAATTCTTTAAATTGATCCCAAATATATTTCTGCGATCTTAATGTATTGTTTGGATAATATTTTCATCAATACTTTTTAAATAAAATTCGCCGATTCGTGACATTTTAAAAATTTAACAGACCAATAATTCATATTTGAATGATGATGTCAACAATGACAAGGATAATTATTGATTATTAATCAAGTAACAGTATAGGACACGTATAGGAAAATATTACATTATCAGTGATATACTCACTATACTCTGTTTTTAAACTAAGAGGAGCGATTTAAATTTAAGTTGGCAATTCTGTAGGCTTCTGATTGGTCAGATTACAGTCAGTTTCACACATTACTTTTTAGCATGAACATCAGCTAATAATTAGGCATTCCAACGACCTGTCAAACAATAGGTGCCAGTGGAAAATTCTTGTATATCTAAGGGGGGTAGCGACATAATCTTGCAACTTGGACGCTATTTTTATTCGAAGTAGTAGTCGCCAAGCCTGCCAATTTATGAAGAAATGTATAGGTGGATTTTTAAATATTATTTTTATTGTGTTTGACATAAAATATTTAAATGTTATCCATTATTCATGATTTTACGTAAAGTATGTAACATACACCGTATGTCGCCACCCTTAGATATACCAAATCTTCCCACTGGCAATTCATTTGTTTGGAATGCCTAATCGATATTGTTAACAGTTCTGACATTTTATAATTTGATATCTCATCCATTACTTAGTTGTTTACTTTATTTCGTAAATAATAGTTCTTCAGTAAGCAATTGTATTGAAAATTTACAATTATGGATCCTTCTACACTGAGTACTATTAAAGGTAGCAATTCCTGAAAAGCCTTACAAGAAAGAGAAGACACCTTATTTTACATGCTGATTCTGAAGGTTTTGTAGAAAATGCATTGGTTTTTGAAGGTAAAAAGATGGGAGATTACCATGAAGAGATGAATTCCGAAGTATTTTAGAAAAAAATAATTTTATTACTGATTTTTTAAAACTAAAAATTGATGAATTTCTAACCAAAATGATTAAAATGTAACTAAATATTCAAGCAAATTTTATTTATTAGAATAGAATAAAACTATTTACAAAATTGTTATAACATTTAAAATCCCCATCTACTACTTTAGGGATAATCTTAATTTGGCACAATGAGTTAACATTACTTTCACAAAAAATATTTTAAAAATACTTAAAATTAATACATAGGTATGTATGAATAGTTCACTTTAAAAAATATATGTTGACATGTAGTGTTATGAAAATGTTGGTTCCAGTTTTCAAAACAAATTCTCATAGGCCTGTAAACTTTTGAATGCCTTTATTTGCCCTCTAGCGCAATAACATGGGTTAACACTAAATAAGCCATAATATCCACATTACTCATAGAAGAGATACCAGTTACTGTGTGATCCACTTGTCATTCACTGATTAACTTTTACTTTTTATACCTATAACAAATATATCCTTAAAAATGTAAACAGATCTTTATATTTTATACTAACCTGGCTACATCTGGATATTCCATTAACAATTTTCTTAAATATTTAATATTCATTTTTAAAAGATCATAGTTATTCTCAAAAAGTCGATTTCAAAAGCAAGAAAAAAGTATTTCTGACATCAATCAACAACCATATTGACTTTAATTTGACAGTGACATTTCGATTTAGACACACTTTTCAGATCACAATAATGTGAAATTTGCGACCGTTGTCTGGGACCAATTAAAAAATTACTTCTATGACATTTATTCGTTTCTTAACCGCTCATTGGCCGTTCACCGACTAAGGCCGATAAAGATAATTATTTCATAAATTTTGAACACGACTATATTTCGAAACTCGCTCTTAGTAACAAATCTAGTTACTTTTCCCTGCGCAAATGCGTCTTTTCAATTCGCTCCTCCTCGTTTAAAAACAGAGTATAGTAATCTCCCTAGAGCTTGAATTATTTCCGGAAATTTCCGGTTATTAATTCAATATCGTGGGTGATTCAGTAAGAATATTTCACGCCAAAAAATTTAAAAGTAATTATTTTTATTTGACATTAAGATTATTTAAGGACATGAAGAAGGGAAGACTAGGTTTGGTATAGTTAGTCATGAGTGTTTGTTGGTATGTCAAAAATTATCCCACGTCAAAATTTGCTGTCAGTTTATGAGGTCCAGTGTAGTATCTATAACGAGTGAGTAAAAATGTCGTGTTTTGGAAACGAAAATCAAGAGAATATTAGAAAAGAAGTCGAAAAGTTAGTGCCACAAAATACAAAGAAAGTGTGTGGAGACAATTTTTGCAGTTTTGTTCTGAGAAATCTTATGATATTAACAGTCCATCTGTTTCGATTGAAGCACTGAGTCAAATATTAGAAGACTATGCATTTAACATGAAGAAAAAAAGCTCATGTGATTACAAGGAGGGTGTTGTAAAAGTAATGTGGAATAGCACAGCAAAACAGTTAAAAAAGAGATGTTTTTTAATAATTATAATATTAAATTTGACCCATTTACCGATCCCGAATTTGCATCTGCCAGAGCAGCGCGTGATGCAATGCGAAGAAAATTGCAGAGGGATCCTAAAAAAAGAAAATCAAGTTCGCTGGCATTTTCTAACGACGAATTTAACAAAATTATAGAAACTTGCGATGAAGATTGTCCAGATGGTCTTCAACGAAAATTGTTTTATGTCGCATCCCTTAAGCTATCCTGGAGGGGAGGGGAAGAGTCATCAGCTTGTATCCAGTATTTTACAGAGGATATTAATAATGAAGGTAATTTAAGTGGAAGGATAGAATATAATACAATTTTTTCTAAAACAGCTCAAGGGGGTTCTAAATAATTATCTGATAGTAAGTGGCTAGTTACAAACAATAATAACTCAGAAATTTGCCCCGTTCGTTTATTTAAAAAGCTATTAGAAAAAAGATGTAACAACATAAAAACTGAAAGATTATTTTTAACCCCTAATCCTACTTGGAATTTTCCGGTAGGAAAGAATACGATATCCACTTGGTTTAAGTCGGCAGCATCTAATATTGGTATCGACATAAAAAGAAAAAGTGACAAATCATTCGGCCAGAGCGACAGCTGTTTCTAACTTAGCTAAAAAAGGAGTTAGTGATTAGCAACTTATTAAAATATTTGGACATAGCAGCAGCCAATCAATTAAGCCATATCTCCAGTTAGATTCTGAACATCATCAAAATATAAGAGTCCATGAGAAGTAACTTCCCTAACACCTCTTCGACAACCGTTTTTCACAAATCAGTTTAAATTAAAGACACGTTTTCTGAAGGTTCAAATCACCCAACAAATAATAATTATAATAACTGTATTTTCAATATTACCAATAATAACAAATAGAATAAGCTAAAAATTAAAAATAGTAAAATTAATTATTTTAATAATTATAATTTTGTATTGAGACTAATAAATATAATACTAATGTTTGTTTATAGTTATTAATATAAATAAAGTTTTGCATTATAGAACAGGTGGACCTTATTTTTTTATAATTCAAGTTTATAATTGCAGGTACAAAGTATCTAACTAAAATAGTGAAAATAATAATGTTCTACCGATTTTAGTTTAATAAAATTTGTAAAACTTATTTAAAACAAATTTATTTTACATTTATAACCTAAGTTATGTTTACTAAAGCAGGTGGAACGTTTTCTTTTAATTAATTTGTACCTAAAATATGCTAAGCTGTAATTGCAGTTTCCAAATACCTGCATGAAACAAATAACAGCTTAGGTGGCTTTGAAAAAATTGTAGACAATTATTTTGCTGACAGTTTAACTCATTGACAGTTCATAATAATAACCTATAACTTTTGGTAAAGTTTTTGCATCACTATTAAAAAATCTTGTTAAATCGAATTACTATGGAAAAAGTTAAAAAATATACATTATGCAAACATTGTGAACAACTCTGTGACCTCAAAGTGTATCACACAAATTTAAAATATTTGTCGTACCTTATTGATGAGTGTAGCTTGGAGTGCAGTTTACAAAATCCTGAGGAAAATCTATTTAGTACAATACAGAAGAATTTACTCAATGTGTCTACCAAGTTTTCTCGGATTTGTAAAGTTAAGTTTAACCGAATTGTTTCAAAATATTATATTTATTTACTTAAGCATAGACATTTAGTTAATACGAATGTCCTTTCTTACTCACCACTGAAGAAAGAAGATTTTTTAATTGATTTTGAAAAACATTTAATAGATGTAATTAATAATAAAGAAATTTAAAAAAAAAACCAAAAGAAGTAGTAATTGTTTAATTTTGATTTGCACAAAAAGTAAACAAAAAGTCTTATATGAATCAAGCTCATTACAAGTGTCATTATTTTGACATAAAAAATTCCACTTATTAATTTCGTCCAGGGTACCCTGAAGGATGAAAATTTCCGGAAATTTTTTGAGATACCATGGTAACCAAAGAAAAAAATAGACTCTGATTGGCTTAAAAATGGTGGTGTGAAATTTTCCATAAAATCTATTATACGTATATTTTAGAATGTCTAAAATTATTTATGTTAAATGTAGATGAGATACTTGAATTTTTTGACAGTTCTGCAGCTCTACAGCATTTATGCACCAGCCCCCACCGTGATGTACAGTAGGCTGTGCCGAAATAGGCATATTTTTAAAAAAATATAAAAATTTTACTATATACTATTAAACTCAAACAAAAATAAACAGTTGCCGCCACTAAAATTTTATATTCTAAGGTAAACACATGCAACACAAGCAATTATTGACGCCTATGAACTCCTGGTTCAACATGGTAACCCAGGGTGGGCAAACAAAAAGTTGTTCTGTGGAAATCATTTAATTTCTGTTGATACGCAATCCGCATTTTAATCTTATAGTGGGTAAAATTTTCTATGGTCAATTGCGTCAAATGAATAATTGCTATTTGCTTTTGTTGACCATATAAAAGCTTTAAAATTATGTATAAAATGTAAATTCTCCATAGAAGATAGAAAAGCTAATCGAAGTCGACTTTAGGACAATTAAAGTAAGATAGGCTTGGCCTCAAAAACCAATTAATTTTCAAACTAGGGTAGGTGGTAATGAAACACAACCTTCGGCGGTCTCGTGTAACTCGTTTGACACTATAACATGATTAAAAAGGACGAACCGCGGTTATTAGAGAAACCGTAGACAGATAACGTGGGTCCAGCGCTCCACTTCATCCAGATTTCTCCTTGACCTATTATAGTAGAGTAAATGAATCTGTTTATTAATTCTAAAGAACAATAAGAATATTGATGGATACTTTTAAATGTACAAACTTTTAACCTGGAAAAAATGGATCAATATAGATGTTTATTAAATGACTCAACAATATTTGTTAGTATTAAGAGCGGACAATTATACTTTACCGCTTGAAAGCAAAGCCGCGACGAATTTTTCGCTCGAATTGCACACAATATTTTTTCTACGATTGTACTATTAACCCATAACGCATAGCGTAACCATATCATTGTATGAAGAACTATAGTAGGATAATCTCCATGTGAAAGTTATTGGAAGCAATCTGGTCTGACACCTATTGGTACAATATTTCAACTAACGATTTTATTTGCTGATCTCTACGTCAGATGTTAGAACTTTGGGTACGTTAAGTGAATGGTCGGACCGGTCAAAAGCGTCTAGCGAACAAGAAAACTGACCAACATGACAAGTCATGACTAATCAGCTGATCAGTCACAACGGTCGAGAAATGTCTGACTTTGGTAGTTGAAACTGTCTAGTTAATAGTCATTGGCCAATTGTCAGCTGTTGTTGCATTTGCACACACAAAAAAGAATCTTCCTCTATTTAATATCAGCAGATATGGGTGAGGTGAGTGTTTTAAGACTTGACATAACGTCAAATCTCAACCAAAGCCCATATTTATACTATTTTTTAATAAATAATATGAATAAAGAAATATATTACTAAAAACAAACACCAATCTGAGAATAACCTCACAGTTTTTAAAACAGATTATAAAGTCCGTATGGAAAAAACTGGTACCGTAGGCTGGTCTATTTTAGAGTGATGATTATGAATTTTAAAAATTAGAACTTGACGGTTTTGACTAATTTGTTCAGCGATTTATCTGACCAAACTAGTCAACTTGACCGTTGACTTAACGCAGCCTTTATAAGCGAAAATTTTGTCAAAATTGTCAATATACAGGGTGTTAGTAAATAAGAGCGACAAACTTCAGGGGGTTCAGCATGAAAAAATAATGACAGTTTGCTATATAAACGTATGTCTGAAAATGCTTCGTTTTCCGAATACGGGATGTTAAAAGTTTTTCTTAAAAACTGACGATTTGTTTATTGCTCTAAAACCGGTCAAGATATGCAAATTAAATTTGGTTAATTTTAAGAGGTAGTTATTCCGCATTTTTTGACATGCAATTAAGAATTTTATGTTCATCATTGGCGTGCATACGGGTAATGATCTATGGGGTGAAAGTTTGTATGGGACTATCGATTTTTTTTGTTCTCTTTGAAGTTAGAAAATTGAAATTAGAGTTACTGACTACAAATTATTAATAACGTGTTTCAGGGTTTTTGGAATTTCATATTTTAAGGGGGGGAAATGGGGGGTGAACATTTATTTGGGAGTATTCATGTTTTTGGTTCTCTTTAAATAATAAAAACTCCCAGGTCGGATATTTTAGTAAGTAATAGAGATAATTTAATTCTGCAAAAGCCAGTTCACAGAGCACTAAGAGAGCTTTATGTTTAGGTATAAATTAATTTTAAATAGGTCAATATGTAGATGGCGCTGCGCTCAATAATTTTTTTTCGATCGGATATTCTTTCTTATGTAGCGCATCTTGTAAAAAATACGTTTTTAAGCAGATTTTGTTTAGCCATTTTTGATATACAGAGTGGGTCACTCAGTCACTCAAAACAGTTTCATCCTGTTTTTCAGCATTAATCATTGAATTTTAAGAAAATTATAAAACAGGTCGATTTTTATTCCAAATTAAAAACATTTTTACAATACAGACATCTGTCATGTGTCAACTCCCTCCCTTGCACTTCAACAACACCTTAATTTTAAATAGGTAATGCATCATGTGTGGTACATCATTGAAAAGGTAATTAAATGGGCAATTCAGTAATATTTCTGTATATTGCGTTACTTTAATTTTATCGTCCTCTAGCGGAAAAAAAAAGCTATTACGTAATATAGAATGTGACACTACAATGTGTAGTATATCATTAAAATAACACACAGTATGTATGTATAATATTAAAAACTTCCTCTACGAATTATTTTGGCTCAATAAAGGTAGATATCTTAAATTGATTATTCTTAGAAAAATCTGATGTATCCAACAGATGAATTTCCTCTCAGGTTTCTTTCAGTTATTCTGTACAACCTATTGTATCACCCCTGTAAATATTCTTTGACGAAGAAAATAATGAGAAATTTACATTTTATACTTTTCCCCAAATTTTACGATTACAGTCCATTTTAGAGTAATCATATATAGAATAAAAATTATAGAGGGAAATCGCAAACAACTTTTATTTGAACAATTTTTTTAGAAAATAAATTTTTGCAAATTTTGTCAAATTTCTCGAATTAGGAAAATTATGTAAGTGACAAAATTATAGAGAATGACATTACAAGCAACTTTAAATTTAAAATTTTTCAAAATAATGAATAAATATATCTTTAAAAAATCATGGAAAATAGATTTTCTGACTTCCTCGACTAGATTATTAAATAATTCACACCGAATTCGGCTTCTTCCTGAGTTTTTAATTTAAAAATGGTTAAAAGGACAGTTTACTGAAAGTTGAAGATTATCAAAAAATGACAAGCATTGTATTAAAAGTCTTAAAATTGCTAGAGATAATTTTTTAATTACGCAAAAGCGACTTCGTTAAAAATGCGCCCGATTTCCTTCACAAGATTACTTCTTACTTTGTTGCTGTAAAAAATCTAATTAGTTGAGTGATTTTATTATCTTTAACGAGTTTTCTTACTTTGTAGAAAATAGGTATTTGTCAATTAAGAATGCGAACCGCGTTTGTGATTGTACTGTTTCTACTCGAGTTACAATATGAATTGTTCTGTTATAGAACTTTTATAATAATGCCATATAAGTAATAAATGAATCTTGGAATTTAATTAAATCCTTTATGGTTTTTACTACTTTTCATTATTTATTTTAATATTTTTTATTCATTAGTTGGTACTTTATTGCTTTTTAGTAGTTTATTAATATTTCACCACATATTTTACCAAATATTTTACTTGCTCCAAAAATCATATAAAACATGTTAAATATACAGGTTGGAAAATTGACAAGATTTTATTAACTTTAAAACGAAGTTTTTAAAAGTTTTAAAGACACAGTGCGTAAAAAAATGTAAGCAGAGGCTTTTAGAAACAGATCCTCTTATATGTACAATAACCAAAAACCTTTTCTTTCAAAGTACATTGAAAGTATTTTGAAAATATATTGAAAGAGGTTATTAAAATACAAACTTATAAATTACATTTCATCAAAACTATATTTAAGAATGCCAAAAATTAACTAGAAATTTATGAATAAATAATGTTTTATAATAAATTATTTAGTTAAGTTTTTTTAATATAAGTGAGGTTATGTGTAAAATGTAGTAAATTATAAAACCCAAAACGAAACAGGGCACATAATAAACGTAAATAGTACTCACCAATACTAAATTAAGATTAAAATTTGCCAAAAACCATATAAATTCAAATTTAATACGTAAGTATTTAGAGGAAGTGTCCTTAAAATTGGACATTAAGCTAAAACAGGATATATTTTATGTAAAACGAGTACTTATTGCCATTTAGCAAACATAACCATTCTCCGGATCCTACAAATATTGAAGTTCCAAAGGCAAAAGAAGATATGGCAGAGTTAACCAATTTAAGGCCAAGGGCAATTATACCAGCACGAGCTCATTAACTGAAGAAGCGGCAATACAGCTTCCTACCTGGGAAGCTTCCAGACAATCTATTCATCGAATAGAAAAAAAAATCAAATAAAATCAGAAAATAATCAGACGTTATCACAAATTACCATTGATGAAAAGAGCAAATTAACAAATAAAGGTCAAACTTTTCTTCTATGGGATTCTGGACAAGAAGACAGTTGTAATATGATCTTATTATTTTATCAATTTTTATAGTGTTTTAAGCTCTACGATTTTGTGGAGTGGGTCAGGTTATTAAACAACTCATATGACGTTGAAAAAGAATATTGGACGCCACTATATTTAAAACTTTCTAGACTTGACAATCGATCAGTGATGAAAATATAGAAAATCACTAATATTTATGATATTATAATTAAATAAGGTAGTGACAAATTCTAATTCACAGAGACTTAATTATTCAAATTTAAATGATTTATTGACTTATCTGTGGTATAACAGGTAACAGGTAAGGAGTGACTGTAGAGGCCTTCTTGTTAAATTTACAAAGGTAGTGTTAAATCTCGTTAACTTCTCTCGGTGGTTGAACTAAACTTCTTAATGTATTCTACATTCTTCCGAATTTCTTAACATGCAGCTTGTACGTTCTTCCAAAATTCATGTAGATACAGCTACTATTGAACTTCTGAACCATCTATATAATTTCAATCGACTTCTACTGAAACCATCTATATAACTTTCATAGGATTTCTTTAGGACCATCTATATACAGCAAGGCTACAAGGAGAAAGGTAAAAATATAAAGAAAGGAATTAGGGAGAATTTATATAGGAACAGATAAGATGCTTTTTACTATCAAATGCATAATTTAAATTATTAAATGAATAGCTTCACAGAGACCAAATTTAATAGGAAAAGAAAAAGTCTTATTTAACATATTTAAATATAGTAAAGCATATTATCTTTTTCAAACAAAATAATATAATATGAAATTATATAAAACACGCGTTCTTGTATATTTCAATGTGTTGAGGTTATGTTTCAAATTTGACATTTTAATAAAGAAATAAAAAACAAATAAATAGCAAGAAAAGATTATAAATATATTTCTGTACACTCTCCTAATATGCTAAATGCAAACTGACGTTTCAGTTTCAAAAACTTGTACAGAATCATATTAATAACTGATAAATACAGTGTTAACCAAGCAAATGAAAAGAAAATAAAAAACAAAATTTATTAATATAATTCGGACACTCTCCTAAATTGGTAATTGCAAACTAGATAGTTTCAAATACTTATCCAAAATTATACTAACAAATAAAGAGAAATGTAAAGAGAAAATTATGTTAACTAGGAAATTAGGTAGAAAATACTATAAATAACTGAATACATATTACCAAAAATTAAGGTAGCTATTACAGACAGTATTGCTTTAAAAAATAAGCAGTAGCAGACAGTTAAAAGTTTAAAGGTAATGTCTGGTCTGACTAATAAATATTCCGTTGGTGTAAAAGGAAACAATTGACTACAGACTGTACTACTTGATCGTGTAGGTAATAGCAGAATAAAATGCTAGATATAATATTCTGGCCTGACAATATTTATTCCATTGGTCTTAAAAGGAAAAAATTGACTACAGACTGTACTACTTGATCGTGTAGGTAATAGCAGAATAAAATGCTAGTTATAATATTCCGGCCTGACATTAATATGAAAAATTTAGTAATATTTTAACTTATTAAAAGGAACGGTATAGACATTAAGACAATTGCAGAATATATTCACTGTAAGAGGTATCGTTATTAACGTTAGGTATGACTTTATTATCATCATTTTCAGATAAATGTAAGAAGCAATATATTTAATTAATTAAAGGTACAAAGTTTTATCACTAACCAAAAAATTTTTTACTCGATAGGTACAAAAATCAACTCAAGGTAAAAATCCAAAAACTATACACTTTTATCAGTGTATAGTATAAAAAATATATAGATATATCACTTGCAAAATAATAAATATGTGTAGATAAATATGTGTAAATATGTAAAAATATGTATAAATAAACACCGAAACTAGTAGAAAATGCAGATACTTTATAAAACTTGACGATGCGATACACAGATTTGTAGAAAAGTAAGAAGGTATTAGTAAAAATAAAGAAGTCATGCAGTGAGTATCGTTAATCTCTGTGAAATACCTATGTGAATTAAAACGATAAGTTATAAGGAATCTATTTCAAAGTAATGAGCTGTTTAACCCAGTTGAAGCGCCATTCTGTAATATGATTTTATTATTTTTATCAATTTTTATAGTGTTTTAAGCTCTACGATTTTGGGGAGTGGGTCAGGTTATTAAACAACTCATATGACTTTGAAAAAGAATATTGGACGCCACTATATTTAAAACTCTCTAGACTTGACAATCGATCAGTGATGAAAATATAGAAAATCACTAATCTTTATGATATTATAATTAAATAAGGTAGCGACAAATTCTAATTCACAGAGACTTAATTATTCAAATTTTAATGATTTATTGACTTATCTGTGGTATAACAGGTAATAGGTAAGGAGTGACTGTAGAGGCCTTCTTGTTAAATTTACAAAGGTAGTGTTAAATCTCGTTAACTTCTCTCGGTGGTTGAACTAAACTTCTTGATGTATTCTACGTTCTTCCGAATTTCTTAACATGCAGCTTGTACGTTCTTCCAAAATTCATGTAGATACAGCTACTATTGAACTTCTGAACCATCTATATAATTTCTATCGACTTCTACTGAAACCATGTATATAACTTCTATAGGATTTCTTTAGGACCATCTATATACAGCAAGGCTACAAGGAGAAAGGTAAAAATATAAAGAAAGGAATTAGGGAGAATTTATATAGGAACAGATAAGATGCTTTTTACTATCAAATGCATAATTTAAATTGTTAAATGAATAGCTTCACATAGACCAAATTTAATAGGAAAAGAAAAAGTCTTATTTAACATATTTAAATATAGTAAAGCAATTTATCCATTTTAAACAAAATAATATAATATGAAACTATATAAAACATGCGTTCTTGTGTATTTCAATGTGTGGAGGTGTTGAGGTTATGTTTCAAATTTGACATTTTAAATTTTAATAAAGAAATTCTTGTACTAAATATATATTTTCAACAAAATATCGGTAGGAAACTTACCTTTTTTAAATTCAGACGGTCATTAAAAATATTTAAGATAACTAGTACATCGGATGTCCTAGATAAAGTTCAAATTAAAATTCAATAATTCAACTTGCTTGTTGACGGATAAATATGAAAATGACAAGTTTTGACACAAGACATAAACGACAAATGACGTTTGTGTAGAGATGTTGGTTTCAAAATAACGAAAACGGGTCTGGGTCAAATAACGAAAAAGGTTTTAACCGTTATACAGTAAAATGATGTTTGTATTTAGTACTCGCTACAATTTAAGTGTATTGAAAGAACATCCACACTGGGCCATAGACAGTACTGTCAAGGTATGACAAGAACATTTTACTCAATTATTTACCATACACGCAATAAAAGATGGTAAAGCAGTACCAATAGTATATGCTCTGTTAAGAAATAAACAGCAGGATACTTACTATAAGTTATTGAATCATATTGGCAAATTAGAACCCGCTATTAAACCTCTAAGCATTTTAGTCAATTTCGAACTAGCCACAATTTACTTAATTTCAGCGGTATTTCCTGGTTGCACAATTATATGTTGTTTCTTTCATGTAGCACAAAACTTGTGGCGAAAAATCTAAGAACTTAACTTAACAAAACAACATAGGAAAAATGTAGATATATGAGTAAAATAAAAAATGTTGATAGCACTCAGTTTCATTCCACAGCGAGATGTACAATTTGCTGCCGAAATAATTATAGCGAAAAGTTCCCAAGATATTTAATATCGCTAGTTGATTATTGGGAGGATAACTACATAGGCAGATGGACTTTAGGAGTTCAGGCTAGATTTTCCATCAAAATATGGAATATGTTCGACAGACTGGAAACATATCTTCCCAGGAGTAATAATTCCGTGGAAGCACGGCACAAAGCCTTCCAGAGGTCAATTGATATAAAATAAATGCTAACCTTTCAAAGAGTTTTTCTATACTTAATATCATTGTAGCATCTTTTCTTTTCAGTTATCTTTATTTATCCATTACATACTGTTTTAATTATATTTTTCTCAAATATACTTGAAATACGATAATATTAAAAAAGAAAAACACATTTAACTAATACCAAAGATTAGATGTCTATGTTTATATATACTAACGTTTTGTAGTGCCATCTGGTGGCTAAACTTCGCCTGTCAGCCCTAGTTGCAAACTGGCAAGTGTCTCTTACACAATCGTTTGGTAAAATACTAGCTAGTCATGTCGCATGTCATGCGACTACCAAACTTCTTTTAAATTTTTTATATCATTCGATAAATAATTTAAAATAGTACATTATAGGTTGAGAAGTGAGCTATTATTTAACGAGCACTTTACATAATGTGCGAGGATTATAATGGCCTTCTCAACGAAAGTATATTATATAGAATTTTTTTAGAACTAACACTGATATATTACCATATTTGATTTGATTAGATTTTGATGAACCTAGCTTTAGTTATTTCCTATCTACCTCATCGATCTGGATAATTCTTCATAAGGTTTTTTGCTCTATCTTCTTTAACAAGCAATGTTTTTTCCGGAATAGCGTTCGACCCAAATTTTCCCCTAATTTACCTGGGAAATTTGTTTGAGGTATCGGGAAAATTGTATACTGGAATTTTTAGTTTTTTTGGAAAATTTCTCGGAAAAGTCCGAAAATTCGGAAACCAAACAAAAAAACATTTTTTCAATTTTCTTCCGAAACAGATAAATCCGCTGTCAAAAAAAGTTGGTCCAGCCGGAATATTGAAGAAAAACCACTTTCCGAAGAACAATTCGACAGAGAAAAGTTCAATGTTTCCATATTAGTGAAATTCGAATTTCTTAACAGACAGACGGATAATGCGTATTTAGGTTTTTTTTTATTAATGGATTCCGGATGGCGCATAGTATATGTAAATTCTAAAACAAATTCGCAAAAAAGCCACAAGTTATTTCCCTTTCAACGAAATGTTGTATATTATATGAAATAGAAAACGGCATTTGGCCGAGTTAGAGATTGTTATTGGTAGTTGCGCATCGAACTGGTTTATGTCTTGCAATTCTTGAATGTCGAATGTCCGGACGAGAACAGCGATTTATGGTTTTCGTGCTTTCATTGCATAGATTGGATTCGGTGGCTACTTTAAACTGAGATTTTCCTCTTGAAATCCAAATGGATCCAGCACTTATTTGTTGCCTGCGTTTTACTTTACGTTAACGTAAGTAGACAGGATGGGTTTTTAAAATATTCAGCAGACATGTGAAAATCGGATTTTCTTTATGAGCAGTGTTCTATGTCCATAGAAAAACTAATAATTTTACTGAAAATCCCTTTAAATTTCATTTTAATACAATGTATAATCAAATAAAGAGAGAATCGTTAATAAACATAAAGTTAAATATATAAATATACATTTAAAAATTATAAGATGGTATAAATCTAGCTTTGGTAATAAAATAGGTTATGTTGCCTAAAAAATATGTCAGTCTGATATTTTCGTGAAAAATGTAGGTGAGTAAAATTTAATTAATTTAGTTTAAGTTAGATTTAAGTAATTTATTTATAGTTTTTAATAAAAATATAGTGAGGTTCTTAAAGATCAACTTCTAATTTATTTAAATATTCATGCGCTGCTCCTAATTGCAACACTAAATAATTTACTCACCAAATGAATAAGAAATTTTATACTTTCCCTTCGATCAAAACTCTTTGAGAGAAATGGTTCTAAATTATAAATATTCCCTACACATTGTGTAGGGAATTCATCAACATTGATTTTTGGTACTGACAGAATTTAATCAAATTTTACTATGTTATTTTTCAGGTCATTACTGGCAACTTTCTTATGGACATCAAGTTTGCAGCCCTACAGGATGAGCTGTTAGAAAAAGTCAAAAGTGTGAAATATAGCATTATTATTTTCACTAGTAATACCACTAGAGGTCAAATTATTTCCGGAAATTTTTTCGAGCTCATGAAAATTTTTTAAAAATATTCATGAGCGAGAAAAAATTTCCTGATATTAATTTGACCTCGCGTGGTATTCGGTAAGAAAATTCCACGCCGAATTATGGTTGAAAATTAAATATTTTTAAAATTTATTTTTCGTTTCTCAACAATGCAAATTATTTTCTTCAAGTCACCAGTGAAACATAAAAGGTGTTGTCGCCTTGATTGTTGAGTTGTCATGGTAACTAAGTGAGACCCTAACCTCGAATATAATTTCAGTTTTGAAGTTGTCAAGCGGCCCGACGTAAAAAAATGTTTCGCTGCAATTATTTAGGCCTTCAAATTGCTTATTTCTACTCATTGTAGTTGCATGGGAATACCATTTGAAAATAGAAAATAGTATATTCTTTAATTTTACGTAAGTTTTGAATAACTACAAGTGGTAGAAAATTGTTTTTCTGCGTTTTTATTAACATGCGTTATGAGCGCTTTAAAATGGTATGAAATTCATAACCAGCGTCAGCAAGCATCAATCGTAGGAGGCTGTGATCATTGTATTTTGACAGTTCAAAACATTAAATAACTCGCGTTTTGTTGCGATAAAGAATATTGCACAGCAACTAAAACCAACAAAATTACCTATTTGTTTAAAAATGAATCGATTTGAAAATCATACGCTATGCAAAATATGCGTGAAATTGTCTGATGTAATGATCAATCATTGCACCATGACTTACTTACTCGGATTAATAGAGGATTGTGGCTCCAACTTGAAAAACGAAAATTTGTTCCGAATTGTCCACGAATATTTGCACCTAAACTACGCAAAATTCAAAGAGCTGAATGGGAAAAAGGTGAATAAATTAGTGTCTAAATATTATATATATTTTATTAGACATAGACACATAATTTAAAGCATCCAAAGTCCTGCATTCTCGCCATTAAGAAGAAAAGAAGTGGCCGAAGAATATAGAAAACACCTTAGCATTGTAACTAAAATGTATCAAAACTAAACCTATTATGTGAACAAATAAAAACCAGTCTGTCAAAAATGGTCTGTTATTGTAAACGTCAAAAAATTTCCAGTATAATTCGCTGTTGGGTACCCCACGAGAAAAAAATTTCCACTAAAATACCTCCGTTGCCATGGTGATCTGTCAAAAACACGTATTTTGATTGGTTCAAAATTACAGGTGTGGAATTTTCATATATATCTCTACTACTCTTAAGTAATTCATGTTTTCTTTATGAAACTTATGGTACCTCTTACACTTGTATATATTTTGTTAATGCTTTCTGATATTTTGTAAAATAAAACATACAGGGCGTTCAAAAAATTAGAAACAGTAGTTACTCAAATAAGGTGCATTTTCATGTATTAACATAATAAGAACATTATTTCTGATAGCTTATTTGTTATATTAAATACTAGATAATATTTATTAATAATACAGGGTGTGACAAAAATACATTATAATTTATAGCACTAATAATAATATTTTTTTACATAGATATTTAGACTTACCACTAAATTATAAATCAATAAAAGAAATTGCATTTAAAAAAAACTTTTACTACATACATTAAATATAAACCAATCACACCATCAAAATCTGACTCATCTTTCAGCAGCATCTAAAATAATCACATGAAGGGTACTTTATATTATTCTCGTATAGTGCGTAACCTAGGTACTACAAAACACTAAAAATATGAGCACACGTGCCTGTAGTTCTTGCAACAGTCTTACATGTACAGTAATACCCTTGAATTTCATTATACTCTATAAATAATATGTGCTTTACATTATTCGTAAATTTTGAATATATTCGACACAGTTGCGTACCTATGGGGGGATAATAGGGATATTTCCCCCCAGGAAGTCCCAGCCATCCGCAAACACACACATCATCAAAGTATTGAGTAGCCGTAAGAAAAAATAAGAGTAAGAAACCTCTAAATCGCTTTATAATAATTACTGAATCAAATACATCATACAGGTGTTAGAAGTAATTTAATTTGTCCCAAAATTGTTGTAAGGAGTTTTCGCGGCACTTTAAAAACCGAGTTTACTGCTTGTATCTTAGATCAGTTACGTAATATCGTCGTTGTAGAATCAAAACCTCGTAATTCATATTTTGGCGTAACTAAATGTAATTTCCTTTCTTTTTAAGAGAGATTAATTTTAAAAATGTAAATCTAACCATTTGGAATATTTTTGACTTGCCTTTTTCTATTACCTACATAAAAAAGCTACTTTTACAAAATTAACAATTACAGAAAAAAAGTGTTTTTAGTGTTTTCTGAAAACCTGGTAATTTTATGATACGAGGTTTTGACTCTACGACGACGATATGAGGTTTGTTCCAACAACTATCCAAAATCAGTCATTGGCACCAGAATTTTGCGCAGTATATAATTTGGGGTCCTAATGATCTACTGCGCAGAATCCTAGTGGCAATGACTGGTTTCTGATCGTTGTTGGAACAAACCTAAGGTATCAGCTCCTGGACTAGGCGTCTAGATTTTGTTTTATAAAATAGAATATTCTAATTTTCAATAAAAATTTGTTCCATGTTCAATTTTGTTATCCCCCCAAGATCCATATCTGGGTACGCCACTGATTCTACACCGCAATAATGTAGGTTCAAATTATTTACACTAAAAAACAAATTAATTGTTTTCGACCCTGCTTGATGTACAGGGATGTGGAATAGCTAATCAGTAAGAATTGGACAGAATTACATATCATCAGTATGTATAACAGGAATTTTTTTATTAAATTACTACGGCGAAAACTGTATATGATTTTTTATATGGTTCTATTTTAACTAGCCTTAACGTACTAAATCTACAAAAATGGAAATAGTGGTAGACTGACATCTGTACAGTAAATAAAAATCAGGAATTACTTTTTAATTAGAATATGTCTTCTGAATCATTTATTCAAGTGAGGGTTAGTAGTAGTGTTTCGAAATTAAAGAAGACGTGGAATAGGATTTGGTTAGAGATTATAATACATCCAAAATTAATTTCGATTCAAGATTCTCTCTAGAATATTTTAGGTAGGTGTTCCAAGTTTTTTCGCTAAATGTATTTTTTTTGTAATTATTAGTTGTTTATGTAGTTCTTTCAACATCCTATATTACTTATAAATTATCCAGTGTTATATAAAACAAATAAAAAATGGTAAGAAATCGTATTTTAGCCATAGTAATACATGGAAAATGTACCTTATTTTAGTAACTGATATTCTTAATTTTTTGAACACTCTTTATAATTTATTTTACAAAGTGCATGTGAGCATTAACAAACTATATACAACTGTAAGACGTGCCATAAGTTTCATGAATAAAACATAAATTGTTTAAGAGTAGTAGAGATATATATGAAAATATTAATTATGTATTTCATACTTTTGACTCCTTCTAACAGCTCACCCTGTAGAGCTGCAAACTTGAGGTCCATTAGAAAGTTGCCGGTAATAACCTGAAAATTAACATACTAAAATTTAAACAAATTCTGTCAGTACCCAAAATCAATGTAAAAAGTGCGGGGTCCTTTTCAGTTTCCATACTCAAACGACCTTATTTCAGGCAAACCCACTCAAACAAACTGATTTAAGATAAAATAGGTTTGATCTCGAGGTTTTTCCAAATAAAGACGATTTCGTGGAAACTAAATATTTAATGGAAAAAATTTAGAGGACTCTTGGTATTACCTTTCATTAAATTTTTTGTTGTTGGACGGCTATTGGGATGGAGGGGGCCAAAAAAATAATACAATTTACTTGACTTTGTCTTAGATTTGGTGAAATAAACAACAAGAATTCAATAAATAGGAAAATTTAACTTTTCGTGGAAACTAAAAATTTAATCGATAAAATTTAGAGGACTCTTGGTATTACCTTCCATTAAATTTTTTGTTGTTGGACGGCTATTGGGATGGAGGCGGCCAAAAAAAAAATACAATTTACCTAACTTTGTCTTAGATTTAGTGGAATAAACAACAAGAATTCACTAAATAGGAAAATCTAACTTCAAAATGCTTTAAATGTAAACTTTTTAAATCGCATTACTTACTAGTGTCCTACTTTATCGACCGTTGCCGACGAGTTTACTTTAACCAAACTTGTCAAAGTTATGCAAACTTGTTACTAACTTTTTACAGTACAAATATTAAATTAAATGACAATTTTTCAGAGCGGCCATCATCAAATTCACTTCCCCATAATAAATATAATTAGCAATGTATTAATTAAACCATCTTGTTCAAATGTAACTTCAGCTAAAAGCTAGACTTTTGTAATGATGAACCTGAATGTGTTGACGAACCTTTAATTAAAAATACCAAGTGTAAGAAATGAGATTTTAAAACAAATTAATGTGACTAAAATTGGTAATTTATAAAGTAAACAGATAGTGTCGATCTCGGTTGTGTAGTAGAAAAAAAGTAGGTAGCCAATCAAAACGCACTCTGGCATTTTACAATACATCTAAACAACCATTGCCAAAATAAAGAAAATTAAAAAAGATTGTTGCAATCGATACCATTTTCACGATGATATCCCCAATCTCAAGAGACACTGACACAGAGTACCAAAACCGCCATCATATTGAACTGAAATGAAAGTCTCATTGATATGATAATCTAAAGGTCGTTTTCCAAATGTCACAGAGTTGGACTGCAGTTTGAATGTTGCTAATGGCTTGAATGGAGCTTAAATAGATGATCGCTTCTATACATGACCTACTTGACATATTTGCGCCGGCTTATGTCATTCTACTGCACACATTTGTCACTGTCGTAGTATTCTAGGAAATTGCCAACTTTGTAAATAGTAGGTAAGTTCGGGCTACGCACTCTTTTTAACCGACTTCAAAAAAGGAGGGGATTCTCAATTCGTTGCGATATTTTTTTTATGTATGTATGTTCAGCGATAATTCTTTAACACGGTGTCCGATTTCAATAATTCTTTTTTGTTAGAAAGGGGGTACTTTAGGGGTGGTCCCATATAAATTTGTTCAAAATATAACAATTAGGTCCGTGAGAAAATCATCAAACTCTTAATTTTTTGAGTATGTTTAGTGATAATGCTTTACCACCTTGTCCGATTTATATGATTCTTTTATATCTATTATACCTTTTTACTTGCCCATTCGATCTTGGAGATGAAACCGCATTTAGAATGTGTTTAACTTAATACGCTGTTGTAAACGATTTAAATTTAGTACTAGTAAAAGCCTTCCCTCTATCTGAGATTATTCTTTTCGGGGTCCCGAACATACTAAACAGATCAGCTGAATGGTCAACAACTTCTTGAGCGCCCACCGTTTTGCACGCCCTTTCAAATACAAATTTCGCGAATGAGTCTACGATGACCAGAATATAAGAGTTACCCTTGTGACTTTTGCTAAACGGTCCTAAGTGATCTATGTGCCACGTATGTAGCGGCTCTCTAGGTTTATCTATAGGAAATAAATAACCTTCTTGCTTCCCATAGTTCCCCGTTTATAATGACAATCTAAACAAGATGAAACATATTTTTTTACAAATTTATTCATGTTTTTAAACCAAAACTTTTCTTTAATCAGCGTTAGACAGCGTTCTAAGCCTACGTGGCCTATTTCATCATGATATTTTCTCACTAAATTAAAACGAGCAGATTTTGGCAAAACTAATTTATATTTCCCATTCAGAACTTTCCTATACAATTTATCATTCTTTAGGGAATAGGTATTTAAAATATCCCGATCATTGGCCTCATCTAATTTGCGTTTTATTAACCTAATCTGTTCATCCTGCATTTGTAATGTCAATATCCAGTCAACAGTATCTATAAGGAGGACTTTAGAAACAGGATTTCTACTTAGGGCGTCGACGTGCTTAATTTTTTCACCAGGGCGGTGCTCAATTTCAAAATAGTACTCCTGTATACTCAACCACCACCTAGCTACCCTGGGTAAAATGTCTTTTTTTTTTCAAAAGTACTACGTACCGTGCTACAGTCTGTTATTATTTTAAAATGTATACCAAATAAATAAATTCTTTTTATCGACTCTACTACCGCTAAAGTTTCTAAGTCGTACGAATGATAGAGACTTTCGTCGCGTGACGTAGCTCTACTAAAATAAGAAACAGGTTTTAATTCCTTGCCCTCGTACTGCATCAAAATTACTGCGATGCCCTTAGAAGAGGCGTCGGTATGTAATTCTGTTTTCTCAAGAGAGTTAAAAAAATTTAGTATGGGTTTGCTAATGCGTTTGTCTTTAATGAAATTAACCGCGTTTGTCTGATCAATTCCCCAAGACCAGGGTACATTTTTACGTAAAAGAACAGTGAGTGGTGAAACTATTTTGGCATGATCTTTTATGAATTTTCGAAAGTAAGAACTGAGACCTAGGAATTGACGAAGCTCGTGTACATTAGAAGGAATTTTAAAATCTGCGACTGCTTTTATCTTTTGATCACCCGGTCTTATTCCTTCTTCCGAAATTTTGTATCCGAGAAAACTTATGCTAGGTTGTAGAAATGAACACTTGTCGATATTTAATTTAAGATTTTCCTGAAAAATTAATTGAAGAACCTCTTTCAAAGTTCTTAACCCTTCCTCGATAGAATTTGATGGAATTAAAATGTCATCTAGATAAGCAATGACCTTGTCGAATTGTAATTTACCCAAGATATTATTAATCATGCGTTGGAACGTGGCCGGTGCGTTAGCCAACCCAAAGGGCATACGGAGGAACTCGTACTCCCCGTCTGGCGTAACAAATGCCGTTTTATGAATCGAGTCTGATGCAACGGGAACTTGATAATATCCTTGGGCCATATCGAGACTGGTGAAATATTTCTTACCCCGCAACATGTTTATAAGGTCCTCTATGTGAGGTAGCGGATATTTATCTTTAATCGTTATATAGTTAAGTTTTCTATAGTCTACACAGAGAGGGAAATCGCCCGTTTTCTTTTTTACTTTCCTATCTGTATACAAATATAAGGAAAGTATAGGAATCATGATTTTTTCGACCTCGAGTTTTCGACGGATTTTTACGTTTTGAGGTCCCCTGAATCCGTTTTGACTATTTTCGCGATGATGTCTGTGTCTGTGTGTGTGTGTGTGTGTGTGTGTGTGTGTGTGTGTGTGTGTTGTGTGTGTGTCTGTGTCTGTGTGTGTGTGTGTGTGTGTGTGTGTGTGTGTGTGTGTGTGTGTGTGTGTGTGTGTGTGTGTGTGTGTGTGTGTGTGTGTGTGTGTGTGTGTGTGTGTGTGTGTGTGTGTGTGTGTGTGTGTGTGTGTGTGTGTGTGTGTGTGTGTGTGTGTGTGTGTGTGTGTGTGTGTGTGTGTGTGTGTGTGTGTGTGTGTGTGTGTGTGTGTGTGTGTGTGTGTGTGTGTGTGTGTGTGTGTGTGTGTGGTGTGTGTGTGTGTGTGTGTGTGTGTGGTGTGTGTGTGTGTGTGTGTGTGTGTGTGTGTGTGTGTGTGTGTGTGTGTGTGTGTGTGTGTGTGTGTGTGTGTGTGTGTGTGTGTGTGTGTGTGTGTGTGTGTGTGTGTGTGTGTGTGTGTGTGTGTGTGTGTGTGTGTGTGTGTGTGTGTGTGTGTGTGTGTGTGTGTGTGTGTGTGTGTGTGTGTGTGTGTGTGTGTGTGTGTGTGTGGTGTGTGTGTGTGTGTGTGTGTGTGTGTGTGTGTGTGTGTGTGTGTGTGTGTGTGTGTGTGTGTGTGTGTGTGTGTGTGTGTGTGTGTGTGTGTGTGTGTGTGTGTGTGTGTGTGTGTGTGTGTGTGTGTGTGTGTGTGTGTGTGTGTGTGTGTGTGTGTGTGTGTGTGTGTGTGTGTGTGTGTGTGTGTGTGTGTGTGTGTGTGTGTGTGTGTGTGTGTGTGTGTGTGTGTGTGTGTGTGTGTGTGTGTGTGTGTGTGTGTGTGTGTGTGTGTGTGTGTGTGTGTGTGTGTGTGTGTGTGTGTGTGTGTGTGTGTGTGTGTGTGTGTGTGTGTGTGTGTGTGTGTGTGTGTGTGTGTGTGTGTGTGTGTGTGTGTCTGTATAACGCATAACTCATGAACCGATACATGGAAAAACACCAAATTTCAAACTTAAGCTTTATTCCAGCGTTTAATGAGCTGATTAGATTTCGGGCAGAGTTGGAACATCTGGTGGGGTACTTTATAGGTGGTCATTTTTATATTTTATGGAATATATCTGTTATTTACGTTTGGGGAAGAAATTTTTTTAAATAAAAGTTACTTCTTATTTTATTATCTATAATTTTTGTTATTTACAAAATTTTCCTAAAATGGTCCGTATTCGAGAAATTTGACAAAATGTAAAAAAATATTTTTTTTTATAAAAATTGTTCAAACAAAAGTTGTTTATAATATAATTCTCTATAATTTTTGTCCCATAGATAATTTCTCTAAAATGGACCGTATTCGAGATATTTGAGAAAATGTGTAAATTTCGAAATTTGAAGAAAACTCAAAAACGGATAAAGAAAAAATCAATAAATTTTAAACTTAAGTTTTATTTCGGCCTGACATGAATTGATTAGATTTTGGACAAAGTCGGAACATCTGGGGGGGTACTTTATGGGAGGCCGTTTATATATTTTATGGAATATATCTGTTATTTATGTTTGAAGAAGAAAATTGTTCAAATAAAAGTTACTTCTAATATTATTATCTATAATTTTTGCCCTACGTAAAAATTTCCTGAAATGGTCCGTATTCGAAAAATTTGACAAAATGTGCAAAATTCTGATTTTTATGAAAATTGTTGAAATAAAAGTTGTTTGCGATATCGATCTCTATAATATTTGTTCATACATGATTTTATTAAAATGGACCGTAATGGAAAAATTGTAGGAAAAGTGCTAAATTTAAATTTTTCATTATTTTCATTTTCAATGAATATCTATAGAAAAATGTTTCGCGGTAGATGTATGTGGACAATGTATATATTTAGTTTATCCTCTAAACATTTATAGAGATGCTGCAATAGGTTGTACAAAATAACCGGAAAAAGCCTGTAATAACTAGATAGGAAAGTCATGTGTTGGACACATCAGATTTTTACTAAAACTACAGGACTCGAAAAATTTGAACATGCTTCTCGGATTATACCACCCTCAAGCAGATCGTCAAACTTCTCTCTCACTATATTCCTTTCAAATTCGATTAATCTATAAGGCCTATGGGTAACTGGGTTTTGTGAAGATAAATTAATATTTAATTCGACCGATGAATGCTTACCCAATTCTAGTGTGTCGCATGCAAAACAATCTTTAAACTCTTGTAACAAATTAAACAAACTGCTTCGATCGATAGTGTTTAGATTACCGCTTCTTATAGGATCGATTTTTAAAGAGAGAATAGTAGGATCACTGATTTCTTCTATTATGTTTATTTTTTTGGGAATTGATAATTGAATCCCCCTCGTTAATAATAAGTCCTTTTCTAAACAAATTGGTTTCCGACTTAAATTAAAAGTATTTAGAGTTTGAATCGGCCCACTTAATAAACTACCCTGAACGTTAAATATTTGGTCATTCACTGTAACAATGCCAGAAGGCACAAAAATAACATCCTCAATATTGTCTAAATATACCAAGACTAGTTTTACTGCGTTTCCTAGTATGTAAACATGATCATAGACTTTAATAGGAATTTTGAACACGTAATTTTGCAAAAATGCACAATTAATCATTTTATTGGGATTTTTATTGGAATACAGATCTACTTGGTATCCTTTTACTGTCAGCGTAACATCATTTGCATTTATTACAGGTTGTCCAATAATAATGTCATATTTATTCATTTCTACTCATACAAATATAATCGGCGTCATAATAGAAACCTTTCCCACGTTTACTTTTAGCGTACACATTCCGTCCGGTAAAATTAAAGAATTTCCAAAACCTCTTATGTAAATATTATATTTATTTAAATTTAATTTTAATTGTTTTGCAAAGGAAATGTGTGCAACATTTACTTGACTACCCGTCTTGACCATTTATACTAACTAAAATATTATAAATAAAGTTTAATTCTTGCCCTTGCAGTTTCCTGACGTCCTTGACCTTCCTGTCGTCTTTGAACCAGCATTTTCTCTCGGAATGGCCTCTTCTTCCATAGTTGGAACAGCTGCTGGATGTAGATAGCTTGGTCCAGCATTTGTTTTCGTGATGGCCTCTTTTCCCACACGAGGTACATTTAATTTTTCTTCTGGTCCAGCAGTCTTGTTGTGAATGTTCTCCTTTGCCGCATGCAGCACAATTGATCGCCGCTACTGAAGAATTTCCTCTCGATGTTCCCACTGATCCAAATTTGTGACACCTAAATTCACTAGGAATATTTGTTAGTTTTGTGTCTTTGTTACTACTTTCGGCTTTGCTAAGGAATCCGTAAAACAGATCGTCTGGAGTTTGATAGTTTGCTGCTGTGGCGTTTCCTTGCATGTCAATAGGTAATCCGTCTATCAAACAATACACTGCATTTGTTGTACCATTTAAACCACAATTTTTTATTAGCATATTTTTGGAATAAAAGTAATGCATCATAGATTCCGTTTTAATTTTATGCCTGTTTAGCATTTGCTTCAATAGCTCCGCATAATCTGTATGTGATGGAAATGCATGAATAACTGCCTCCTTCCATTCCAGCCAGGATAAATCGTAATTTGATAGACCGTTGTACCATACTTTGCCTAGCCCAGCAAGACGAGACTGTATACAAAAAGATTTCGTGGCTTCATTCCAATTATTAATTAGTCCGATTTGTTCAATTTTATGTAGCCAATTTACAGAAGAGATTTCATAATTTTCTGGATCAAATAATGGTACTAGGTCTGCTTTTCCAATAGTTTTTGCATTGCTTATGTTATATAAGAGGTCGTTATTTTGCTTTATAATTTCACTAAACTTTTTAGCCACAATTTTGTCCATCTCTGACTCTGAAATGTTTTTACGGCGTCTTTTTATCGGCATTCTAACGTACCGCCCATTTTCCTAATCACTTGAACTTAACTCACTTTTTATTAACTCGCCAACTTAACTCTAATTAATAACAAATAACACTAATTACTAAGTAGCTTATAATAATTTAAATTATTATCTTATGCCACAGTTCGTTGAATTCGATCCCGACTTCTGTAATGTAATCGATGTTAAATAAAAAACGGTTATTGCAATAAACATTCAAAAAAATTATCTATTTCTGCTCTTTTTCTATTGATGTCTATTGTGGTATTATCCAAAGGAATAGTTGTTTTTGTGAGGAAAACGGTCGATCGACGATTTTGTGACACAACCTTTTAGTTTTTCTTATTTTGCATCTTTATATTTAAATTGGTAACATTTGTACATTGGAATTTATTTTATTTTACTTTCTTTATTTAATTTATTCAAAAACAGTAAAAAGACACTGGTGAGAGTAGTATTTCTTTTAGTGAGGTTTATTTACAAGAAAATTTGGAGACCAATTTGTGCAACCGCAGGCAATTTTTTATTTACTAACCTTATAACATAGTTCCTGGCATACCAACAAAGAAATTTAATTTTCCAAGCGCAATAAATCTCTCCGCTGCTGGTGGCTATAATGTTCTACATTTAAAAAATTTCCGTCCTCATATATTTTTAGTTCTCACAAGCAATCCCAGAAATGCATGAATTGAGTAACATCTTGGTGAAGTGTGGAGTCGTTTCTGTCCCCCGACGTTTGTTTCTTGGGATATTTACTACGATATTAAGGGCACTTTATCCTATAACCGTACGTTGAATTTTACGCAGGGGAAGTTTTTATTATTGATTTAAACCTTTATTCCTAATATAGTATTTTTAGAATATTTGTGATTGATATCAACGATAAGAGTAGGTTTGTGAATATATTATTTATTTAAATATACAACTTAAAAAAAATGAGAAAATGTACGCAAAAATTACAAAAATGTTAAACTAGGAAGTAGTACATGTGTGAAAAATTACTTTAACACTAGTGATGTACAATATTTTTTCTACGACCACAAAATTATTTTCTCAAAAAAATGTGAAACCACGAAATCTGGCTATAAAGGTTCCATCAATATGTGACTGGTTTTAGATTTTTTTTTATGCTCCATTGAATAATTTTGTGTTTTACAGATGCTCTTTTTTAAAATTGTAATTGTGATTTTATTTATAAACAATTTCATAGGGTTACAAAGACACTAGGTATACAATAATATTAGAATAAAATAATGGTCTTCTTCAGTTTATTTTCTTTTAACCAAATAAGATAAACACCCGTCTACAAAAACTGTTTTTATTATTTATTTATCAGTAATCACCATTTACTGGGTCGGAAAGACAAAACATTAGATTAATAATACAAATACAAAATTGTTAAGAATGTGAAATAAAAAGCTATTGAATACAATGTAAACATCAATGAAAGAAAAATCTGATGTGTCCAACACATGACTTTCCTATCTAGTTATTATAGGCTTTTTCCGGTTATTTTGTACAACCTATTGCAGCATCTCTATAAATGTTTAGAGGATAAACTAAATATATACATTGTCCACATACATCTACCTCGAAACATTTTTCTATAGATATTCATTGAAAACGAAAATACTGAAAAATTTAAATTTAGCACTTTTCCATTACGGTCCATTTTAGAAAAATCACGTATAAACAAAAATTATAGAGATCGATATCGCAAACAACTTTGAGTTCAACAATTTTCATAAAAATCAAAATTTTGCACATTTTGTCAAATTTCTCGAATACGGACCATTTCAGGAAATTTTGACAAAACACAAAAATTATAGATAATAATATTAGAAGTAACTTTTATTTAAACAATTTTCTTCTCCAAACATAAATAACAGATATATTCCATAAAATATAAAAACGGCCTTCCATAAAGTACCCCCCTAGATGTTCCGACTTCGTCCAAAATCTAACCATTTCACGTCAGGCCGAAATAAACCTTAAGTTTAAAATTTAATGTTTTTTTCTTTATCCGTTTTTGAGTTTTCTTCAAAATTCGAAATTTACACATTTTCTCAAATATCTTGAGTACGGTCTATTTTAGAAAAATTATGGATAAAATAAAAATTATAGAGAATTATATTACAAACAACTTTTATTTGAACAATTTTTATAAAAAAATATTTTTTTTTACATTTTGTCAAATTTCTCGAATACGGACCATTTTAAGAAATTTTGACATAACACAAAAATTATAGATAATAATATTAGAAGTAACTTTTATTTAAACAATTTTCTTCTCCAAACGTAAATAACAGATATATTCCATAAAATATAAAAATGACCACCTATAAAGTACCCTCCCAGATGTTCCGACTCTGCCCAAAATCTAGTTCATTAGACGATGGAAAACACACACACACACACACACACACACACACACACACACACACACACACACACACACACACACACACACACACACACACACACACACACACACACACACACACACACACACACACACACACACACACACACACACACACACACACACACACACACACACACACACACACACACACACACACACACACACACACACACACACACACACACACACACACACACACACACACACACACACACACACACACACACACACACACACACACACACACACACACACACACACACACACACACACACACACACACACACACACACACACACACACACACACACACACACACACACACACACACACACACACACACACACACACACACACACACACACACACACACACACACACACACACACACACACACACACACACACACACACACACACACACACACACACACACACACACACACACACACACACACACACACACACACACACACACACACACACACACACACACACACACACACACACACACACACACACACACACACACACACACACACACACACACACACACACACACACACACACACACACACACACACACACACACACACACACACACACACACACACACACACACACACACACACACACACACACACACACACACACACACACACACACACACACACACACACACACACACACACACACACACACACACACACACACACACACACACACACACACACACACACACACACACACACACACACACACACACACACACACACACACACACACACACACACACACACACACACACACACACACACACACACACACACACACACACACACACACACACACACACACACACACACACACACACACACACACACACACACACACACACACACACACACACACACACACACACACACACACACACACACACACACACACACACACACACACACACACACACACACACACACACACACACACACACACACACACACACACACACACACACACACACACACACACACACACACACACACACACACACACACACACACACACACACACACACACATCATCATCATCGCGAAAATAGTCAAAACGGATTCAGGGGACCTTAAAACGTAAAAATCCGTCGAAAACTCGAGGTCGAAAAAATCATGATTCCTATACTTTCCTTATATCTGTATATAGATAGAAAAGTAAAAATGGTTGTCTACATTGCATTGCATGATGTACATCTTTTTTTTTTTTCATTGATAAAGAAATAGTTATATTCCTAACTAGTGCGAGAAGTGATACATTCCCGCACGCAAAAGCAGTTAGATGAACCACGCGGAGCGCTTCTTGCACGTATTAGGAACATTTTTTCTACAAAAATTTAGAAAACCAAACTTCTTATTTTCAAACAGAACGGATCATGCATAATACTAATTATTTATTGGATTTATTGGAAAATCGGAAGGACCATCTTTGCTTTCGAATGAGTACAAACGAAGTGCGGGCTCTTCAACAGTACTTGAAGAACTTGGTATTGAAACTGGTTTTTTGGACTAGCAGAGATTAAATTTTTGTTCCATAACCCTCTTTTATATGTAGTTAAGTCATCAATATATCCCTTAGTTATCGTTGTTGATTTTCAGCCTCCTAATCCCTTTATGTCAGTCAGTCCTTTACCCGAGTGGCCCAGCAAAGTTGCAGAGGAACGGCAAAAACTATGACGTCTACTGAATGTTCATACTTTTCGGTTGACATAGCAACCTCGACCTAACAGTTTAAATTGACATAAAAATCAATTAACATGCAAGGTGTCAAGCAAATTTCTATTGTTGGTCAATTTGACGTTTACAATTATTTAAAAAAATGCAATTTTCTAGTAATGAATAAAACGTCCTAAAATATTAAAAAAAAAACACATTAAATAACATGAAAAACCTTTATTTTTAAGTATTATTTTGTCCAGAAAACATTTAAAAATATTGTTTTAAAATGGCAATTCCACGAATAAAAAATCGTGCGGGAATGGAATTTGATTAGTTTCAGTGTGCGAAATTCGATGTCCCCTACACAAATAAAAAAAAAACATTTTTAATCATATACTTGTTACATATCTTGCATTTCATGGCACATTGGAGATGAGTTCAAAACATTAGTTCTAGAAGCTGGTATATTGACACTTAAGTAAACTCTTAAATCGGCACAGGGATTTTAGATTAACGCAATTTAACAAATGAATACTGTCGACTGAGCCATTTAAAACATTATACAGTAGGAGAAATATACTCTAGCACATTAAAATCTCCTAGTATTAAAAGATAATTATCATAAAGAATATTTAATAATGATATCGCCTTAAATACAGCCTCATAGTCATCAGCAAATCGAGTTGGTGGTATGTTTATGAGGAAAATAAAGGTACACTGATAGTGGGGTTTAATTTTTATAAGAATAAAATCAATTTTCTTTACTAGAATTGAGCTACAAACATCAGACTTATCAATTAGCACTGTATTTAGTTAGTTTTTAAGGTCACAAAGAAGCCCCCCACCCCTTAAAGTTTGTGTTAACTCGTAATTTCGATAAACCACATAAACATCAAACACTGTAAGCTTATCATCATTTATGGTACTATTACACCAACTGTTAATGAAGAAGTAGCTTGCATACTAAGTAGCAGCAGAAACATTGTTAAATAGACGAGTTGTTTTTGTTCTTAACCCTCTTAAATTTTGGTAATTCAGCTGAAGAATGATTTATGAGCAATCATCAGAACCAGATACGGAAACTATCAATGGTTGCTATTGTGATAGTAACGGTACAATTTAATTTTTAAACATTGTAAGAGCTCGTTTGTGGTAATGATAATCTTTATCCCATGCTACATAACTGACAGATTTATTTATATTGTAATTTACTACTAGATAAGTACAGTTTATATATTTATCGATATTATATTTACAATTCATTTATCTACTCACAATTTTAATTAAAATGGTACAAAATAAATAGCGAAAAGATTAATTGTAGGGGTTATATTATATAAACAACAATAGTCGTATTTTTTCAATTTTCAGATTTTTCCAAAATAAAATAAAACATAAAAAAGTTGCTTCATCGGTAATTGAATCAGCGTCACGAAATGGTCGCGAAATGCAGACATGAAAAAATCGAACACTCTACAACCTGCGCTATCAAGGATATGTCACTTAAATTAAATAATCAAATATGTATATGAACCAGGAAAAAATAAAAATATAGGTAGTTACTTTAAAATTCTTTTAATAACTTCTTAAAAAGAAGTATCTAAAATCTTGATATAAAAATTAATGTCACTATTTTAATCATCAAATCGATTTTACTATTATAAGGAAAAAAAGAAATTATGCGTCTGACATATTTGACAGCTTATGCGGAAAGTAGATTCTTATCCACATGAAATATTGAGCACTTTTTATGAGACTAGTTAGTGTGATAGATGTCACCTAAGGTTTCACCTTCCTAAGAGGCTGTAGGAAAAATTAATTTTGTCAATACCCACTTTGAAAATATTTTTTAATAAAGAACAATATTAAATGCTAATAAGTTTACTTTTATTGATTTTAATTTTTTTATTTTTAATATATCACACCCATCTAAAAAATACCTATAACTAAGATATTGGTGTTCTCTTGATCATAGCTTTCTTCTTTTAGTCGACAATATGCTCTGCTTAAAACACTTTAACTTAAATAATACACTAAGTTTGAAGATTTTGTCTTCTTCAGACTTCAATAATGTTCAGCTAAATCATCTCGATGTTAACGACATGATTGTGAAGCCTTGCTTCGTGATTTTTAGCAAATATCATGATTTCTTAATTAAAGTTACCGTGTTGAGGTTTTATATATAATCTAGAATGTGCACGATGTTAGAAAGTATTTTTTTTCAAGTTTTTGAATGGGTGCTATGTTGGTTGATCTGTTGCAGCTCGAAAGGTCTTGTCGAAATGGGTTTTAGTATCTTTGTATATTAACAGTTAGTTATTTATTTTCATTTGTGGTTATTTGCCTATGTACTAATACATTTTCTATATCGTACGTCTAGTTCTTTCCTTTTATTTTTACACGTATTTCTCTCATCTCAGCTCTTCATCTAGATTAGATTCATGCCTAGTTATTTCGAACCTCCAGTTGGTTTATTGTTTATTATTGGTTTTGTTTGTCAAGTTTGTATTTACCAATTTTTCTAGATTAAGCTTTATTCTCCATATTTTCTTCTATTTGTTGAAGTTATTAGTGGCACTTTGTAACTTTTGGTAGGTCCTTCGACAGTTATTTCCATTGCTAGGAAGGTGTTGTTGTCTGCAAAAGTGGCAGTATTTACGTTGTTTATATCTAGAATATCGTATATGTATAGAGTAACTATGACACTGGTTCATGTACGCCGTCTTGCGATGAAACGGAAACATTTTTATCATTATATACTTTGACATTATTAAAAGTTTGAATTTGATATGTATAAGTGACAGTATTTCTGTGGTGACATTTTACTTATTGAAGCAATTTTTGCTGACATCTCTTACCTACTGTATTTAAATAGAGAAGAAATGGATTCTATTAAAAGTTCTTTTATTTTGACTGTTTTTCTGTCAAAATATTTATTGTCTGTCAACACCTGATAATCTTTCCTTCGATTTTTACAATATTTTGAAATTTTACCTGTTTTCTATATGCTGTATGTTATGTTATTATGTTATGTTATTGTGTTGTTATTATGTTGTTATATTATAATGTTATGTTACGTTATTTTTATTCTTTTACAAGGCATAATTCTATAATTTGATTATTATAATTGTCAAATTTATAGAATTTATGGAAATATTGTAATAAAGTGTAAGCAGTCGCTTTCGATAGTTTAATTCTGAAACCACATTACATGATTTTTTATTATAGGATCGTTTATTAAAATCAGCCTTTATTTAAATGCTTCGGTAATTATTTATTATTTATCAATTTTTTTAAACCAAATTGTTAATTGCAAAGAAATTAGTCACATTACCAAAACTGTTGAGATATTAACGTTAAAATTTTAAGCGATCATTTTTAAATGACTTCTTTTCTTATCTAGCTACACCACTGCTTTACAAAATACATAAATACGAAAGGCATCTCTTGAAGAAAATTCAATCTCGTAAATCTGCAAATATTTTTATATGCACTTGCACTGGAAGTGACTCTACACCGATGTGTAGTAAAATATTTTTTAATCTCTGTAAAACTTTAATATGCACATTTCAGATACTAAAAATCTTACAAAAGACAATTTTGAAAATTTTTCTACAAACATATTCTCCATTAAAAATAGTCTCGAGAATGTAACATTTTGAAGTATGAAATAAAAAAAATCGGATTTTTTTAATTTATTTTTTTTTTCAGTAATTAATCTTTTAATATATATTTTAAAAACGAATATGAGATCAGCATCAATTATTTTTCTAAAACATTAATCAATTTTCTCTATAATAATTTAAAAAAAAAGGAAAAATATAATAACAATTCACTGCAGTCACTTTTGTAAGAGAAATTATTTAAATATTAAATTATGTTAAATATTTAAATTTGAATAACTATCAGCTCAATTAACTTCTTTTAATGTTTAGCTACCATTAAATTTAATTAATCAATTATTTCCTCAGCAGTAAAAAACAAATTTATTATGCAATCGTCTCTTATTGAAGATTTTCTTTTTACATTTTATAATGATGAATATTTTTTGTTTAGTGTTGTTTTTGAAGAGATTGGGAATATGTAGATCTCAAAGGTTGCCTCGCTAATAAACTTTTCTAGATTCTCGCGTGTTCTTTTATATCGTTTTAACCTAGATTTGAATATACGGATCTAATGGAACTCCATTGCAAATCTTTTCGTATCTTATTTCATATTCGTGTATTATTAAAACCAACGGCATGATGATCTAGAAAAGACAAAAAACATTATTTCATATAATAATTTACCTTTTTGTTAGAGTATTATTACTACTCATAATTGGTTAACCTATAACTTTAATTTAAAAATCTTATAAACTAATTAATTATCCAAGAAGTCCCTATTGGGCTGTCTTATTTGTTTCTATAGGAAAGTATTACAAATTGGCATGACGATTTATTACACTGTTTTACACTAGCACTTACATTTACGTTCACTGCACTGGCTTAAATGGTTTCTTTCTTTGAGCCTTCTGTTGAGTGTAGAGTTGTCTAGAAATTGCAGCACTTCTTCGTTGACGTGTTTTGCAGCAAAACTCTTTATTTATTCTTTTATTGTTGGCATCTTTAGGTCTCTATGAAGATAATCGTTACGATAGAACCAAGGTACAATGCACCTTAGGACTTTATTTTGGAAAAATTGTATCACGTTAATATTACTCTTGCTGGCACATCCCCATAGCTGTATGCCATAAATCAAGATTGGTTTTAGGATTTGTTTATAAATCAGAACTTTGTTGTACACTGACAATTTGGATTTTCTTCCTAGGCGCCAATATATTTTTTTGAATTTAAGTTCAAGTTCTTTACGCTTTTTTGATGTGCTCTTCACATTTAAGTCCTACATCTAGGTTCATCCCTAGGTATTTAGACAAATCATGATGCGAAATAACGTCATTGTTTATTCTTATTTGTTTTTGTTTATTTGGTCGAAAAGTAAAATCAACATGCACTAATTTAGTTTGATTTATTTTTATTATTAACTTTTTTGTCTATCAATTGATTCTGTTGCAGGTTTCCTAAAGTTTTTCTGAGGTCTCTGTATTAGTTCCGCCAACTGCCAATATTGCAGTGTCATCCGCACACATTATTGTTGAGGGATATCGCTGGTGTAAAATAAGTAAAGAACCGGACCTAGCACACTACCTTATGGGACACCTGCTTTAATTTCTTTCATTTCGGAGTATGCCTCATCTTGCTTTAAACATTGTTCCCGTTATACAGGGTGTTTCAAAAAGGTATGTCATAAATTCTTCCACAGATAGATTACCAAAAAATAAGTGGATTTGGCTATATTTACCTATATCAAAAACTGGCTCCTAACAAAGTTACAGGGCGTTAAACTAACATTGAAAAAAACATTTTTTTTTTGTAAAAAGTTTGCTGGTGCGAATTTTTCTTTGAAATTTTTGCCAGTGCTGTAGATTTGAAGGCCCAATATTCCAAGGAGAAAAAAAAATTAAAACGACCCCTTTAAAAAAGTTGGGGGGTTGGGTACCTTTTAACCCCCCCGTATTTTTTTTGTCATAAACAATCTTTCTTTATCTATCTTAAAATCAAAAAGAAATATAAATTTTTAATTTTTTTTATTGCAAAATAAACTTTGTATCTTTCTTAGTTAACGAGCTATTTACAACTTTTTAACTGCATATCTAGAGTAATTCGTTTCTCCTGGACTTAACATATCAACAAAACTAAGAGTAGGTCAGGAGTTATTGTACAAAAAACGCATAGTGGCGTGAGATTTAAATCATTAAGGAATCATGTGAATTATATCTGTCATGCTGTTATTACAAATGCGCGGTGTTGCCAGGTGTCTAATTAAAATCAAAGAAAAAGAAATATAAAAAGTACCTCATTTTTGACATATCATTTCCAAACACTTTAAAAATAACTACTTACTTCTATTCAGTTATTTCCAGTCATATTTGACGATTTATTTATCTCTTTGGATTTTATTGTTGTTGCACATAATAGTTAAATATTAAATATCATCATCTTAAATTAATAAACAATGTATTTTTCTAAAACTTTTAAATATAATTACTTTGTATTATCCAGAAGTATATTTAATTTTTTTGAAACATGGGAAATTATTTGTTTGACAAATGATGTCAGCCAGCCAAATTCAAAAACTACTATCAACTAATAGTCCAATCATTATAGTAAGTTCACCTCGGAATTCGAGATACCCAGCTGTAAGTCTGTAAATACTTGTATATTGACACCCTAAAAGTTGTCTCAAAACCTACATATAGTAGGGTGTACGCATCTATTAAATTTCAAGGTCAAAGGTCACAAAAATCGGTTTTTTGCGCTTTTTTTGTAAATATCTCATTTCCTATGGGTTTTTTGCTATTTGTATTTATTATCAATATTGTAGAATACAAAATTCTCTAAAAATTTTGTTAAAAAAATTTTTTATACGGTGAACCGTTTTCGAGATAGATGACGGAGAGCGCGCGGTCACAGCATCACTTCAGATCAACCGGTGCCTCCGGTCGAAAACGCGCCATATATAGTTGATGAAATATCGATAAATCAATGATTATAAATATTTGTCAATTTTTATTAACTATTATATTATATTTTATAATTTTTTTCCTAACCTATCCACTTTTTATTTAGTATTAATTTATTTAACAACACTTACCTGCCCATGTAATTGCAAAATTGTTAATGAAAATATAGGAATTATATTTGAATTTTAACCTAATTAATATTAATAAATTCTTACATGATGAAAAAAAAAAAAACAAATAAATTATGAATTAATCTTTTTATTAAAAAATTTCATTCAATACATTTATTTTTATTAAAAGTAAAAAATGGAATAAAAGGTACAAAAACTACAATTTATAATTTTAATGATCTTCTTCCTCTTCATCGTCGTCTTCCGGCTGCTGGTAAAATTCAAACTGGTCTTCATTATCGTCTTCAACGACATTTCTCTCAAGTTCTTCCATGATTTCGGGGTCAAAGGTTCCATCTTCGTTAATGTCGATCTGATATGGTAGAGCATTGAAACAAGCTTGCCCATTACATTGGCCACAAGCTAAAGAGCATTGCAAGCCCGCTTTCTTGCATCAGTATCGCGAACCACAACCACTCTTGCAGTTGCAGAAAATTGTATTTAGAAAATCTTCTGGAGCAGGTGGTAAAATTGTCATGATAGGCTCCAGAAAATCGTTTCGCATTGCCTAACTCCATACCTTGGGTTCCAAATCATGCCTTAACCAAGTTTGAACTTAATTAATATACACGTTTGAAAGGTTGATGAGCAGCTGCTTTTGTTGGTGGAATATTTGAAAGCTGCACAGGTTAATTAAGTTTTGTAGACTTGACGTAATGCATATAACGAAGATGATCGAGACTTTTCACAGATTTCGGAGCATTATAGACTGCCAATAAGATTTGAGTTCCACTCTCTAATAATCTCTGGGCCGAACAATTTTCTTTCTCAAATGCTGCAGATAGTTCATTCAAATTTGTCAGTTTCTCAAAAACTTTAAAAAATGATTTTTTCCCTTTTTAAAAAGCGCAGAAGTTGTGTCACAGCCACTTAATGCGTGCAGAAATAAAATATGTGTTTTGGAATGAGGATAATTATCAAAACTTTTAGACAAGTATATCCCCGTTTTTACATTTCCTTTCCCAACTTTTTTAAAGAAAATGTCTTGTTCGTAAGACAGTGTACGCCCAATTAAAATGACAAGTAAATCAATATCTTGTCCTATTATAACTGCAGTTTTTTCAGAATTTGATTCTTCAATTGCAGTTTCAACAATAAGAACATCAGCATTATCTCTGGCTTGTTTTGTAGTAATATTTGCAGCTTGTAATTTTTCAATTAACATATTAATGAGCATATCTTTGTTATTTCGATTTGATAAGAATTTTTCTTGAGAAACTGGTACAACTATTGTTTCATCTTCTCTGCTGCTCCATAGCTTTTACGTTCTTACTGTAATCTAAATTTTTTTAAACAAAATTTGTAGAGAATTTTGTATTCTACAATATTGATAATAAATACAAATAGCAAAAAACCCATAAAAAATGAGATATTTACAAAAAAGCGCAAAAAACCGATTTTTGTGACATTTGACCTTGAAATTTAATGGTTGCGTACACCCTACCATATGTAGGTTTTGAAATAACTTTTAGCGTGTCAATATACAAGTATTTACAGACTTACAGCTGGGTATCTCCAGTTCCGAGATTCTTACCTAATTTAAGCTTAAATGACTGGACTATAAAGAAGATAAATGAATTAGTTTAATTTCTGCTGAATTACCCGTGACGTCACTCGGTGAATACTCTCAGCTGCATACTATTTTAAACGTACAACGCTACACTCATTTTTTAAATTACGACATTTAATATATTTTATTTTCAAATTAAAAGTATTTCATATTTTCAAAAGGTCATTTTGACCCTAAGTGATAAACTACATACCTGAAAATTAAACGAGTAAATAAATATAGGTAAGTAGTAGGTAATAAATTTAAATACTATGCCCATGTTAGCTAAACATATTTTATAATAATTAAAAAACATTGGAAAATTTAAAATGTTAAAATATAAGTCGAAATTTATATACAGCGTGTTCTTGCAGAAAGTAACGTAACTTACTTATATTTAGTTTCCTGATAAGTTTACAAAACGGTTTTATGAAATAAATACATTCTTGCGTTATTCAGGAAAAAAATGGCAAACGTCGTAATTTAAAAAAGGTGTAACGCTGTACGTTTTAAATAAGATGCAGCTGAAAGAATCCACCGAGCTAATGCTCTTAGACTTAATCAGATTATAAATGTCAAAAATTATGTCTCATCAAATTGATATTAATATATCCTCAAGATCTAGATTCAACAAAACTAACTGACTATTATCAAGGTCTTGATATATTACCTTTTATTTATGAAAAAATACACAATTTGGCAACAACGTACTTCTTATATTAGTAAAATTGATAAAATAACCTAAAATATCATTATTAAAATATAAAAAAATAGGATTTCTTTAGATTTCAGCCAACAAATTTCGTTAATTATATGTTATTCTAGGAACTTTATATTGTGTGTATTTGGTAGTAAATCATCTGCAATTGCTTGTATTATTCAAAGTAGATATAGTTTACATTATGAAATAAGGGCACATTATCGAACATATAATACGTTTTTTCTACAGCTGCAATGATAAATCGTCATTTTGATTCGGCTATTCGCTCCGTGCGAAGTCATGGAAAGGGAAGCAAAAGCGATACTAGCGCTAGCTGCGGATAATTCGTGCATTTTAGGGCGATATTTTGTAATTTTGGCATATAAAATACACGTATCCATTTTACTTTTTTTAAAAAAAGTAGGTAAAAACAATACAATAAGCAACCGGAGTTGCTGTGTTGAAAATTGTACAAATACTAGCAAAAAAAAAACAGTGAAACTTATATAAAAAATTTCAGTAGCAAAATGGAAATTAAATCAAAGAAATAATGGATAGATATACAATAAGAAGAAAAATTACCTTTATTTTTGTAATAATAACCGTAATGCTGCAAATAGTAGACATCAGAAACTTGAAAGGTTTTAAATAAACAATTAATTATCATTTTACCATGTTCTTTAATATGGTAATAATATTATTATTATTATTATTATTCTTAAATATTCATTCAGCAAGGACTAGATTTCAAGATTTCTGCCCCTGATTATTATATGTGGTTGGAACGCAATTTTGTAACTTACTGATGGGAAATCAGTTTTAATCATTCATTCTATGTTTTCTTTCGAACAAAGAAAATATAAGTAATGATCCTTTTTTTATACATTTTAACTTCACGCTATTATTAAATGGTATTTTTTTATTTTGACAGAATAGACTAATTCTTCAATGAAAACTTATTAGACTTAGGCAACTTCTCATACATTTTCCAGTAAATACTGTTGCCTGCCTATATTTTATTATTGATTTTTATCGATTATATATCATTTTCTTTATTTTAAGCGATAAAAATATATAATAATAATAAATTAATGTTTTACTTGTTTTACAAATCCATATACTTTTATTAAAACTACCATATATATTTTTTAATCACGAATTCTATTAAAAGTTGCATTTTTCAGTGTACGCAGAAATAGTCCATTAGTATCAAAACGAATGGCGCTGCTGTCGCGCACGGAGCGAATTGGAACTTATATCATACACATTTTACACAGCATTTCATATTGCACGGGTTGCCTAGCAACGCGTGCGAAATGAAATTTTAATTTAATAGATCAAAAACTAAGGCGGCTATAATATCATTTTGACGTTACTGTCAGTATAATTAATATTGATAGAACTTACGATAATTATCTTTTTTTATGAAATAAATTAATAAAATGGACAGTGATAGTGATATAGAATTAACACCTCCAAACATAAAGGAAGCTGCAAAAGTACCAACTTTAAATTTGTTGCCACCAACATCAAAAAAATTATATCAACGATCTTATGCCCTCTTCATGAATTGGAAAAAAGGTGAGAACGCAAACTAATTTTCAGAGCTTGGCTTGTTTTGCCGAATTGGCGAAAAAAATGAAAAGTTCTACGCTTTGGACACAATATTCGATGTTAAGAACGACTATCAGCATTAATAATAATATAGATATTAGCAAATATTTGAAATTGAAAGCATTTTTCAAGCGGCAGTCAGACGGATACAAACCGAAAAAGTCGAAGACTTTTACGTCAGATGAAATCGAAAAATTTATAAAAGAAGCTCCCGGTGAGATATATTTAGTAACAAAAGTAGGTTATTTATATTTAAAATACGTTATTTTTTATATTTGTGTAATGCAAAGTATTTTCAATTTGTGAATTTTTATTGTAGGTTGCGTTAATTATGGGTGTAATGGGTGCATGCAGACGACATGAATTACATCAGATGAAAATTTCAAATTTTTATGATTTAAATGAAGCAGTTTTGATGACGGTACCAGACACTAAAACCAAAATTGTTCGAAAGTTCACTATAATTGGTCAATATTATAAAATTTTTAAAAAATATGCCGACCTTCGCCCTCCTCATGTTAATGATCCCTGGTTTTTTATAAATTACCAAAAAGGTAAATGCACCGTTCAAAGAATAGTGTTAAATAAAATTGGGGCAATGGGAAAAGATATTGCCAAGTATTTGAAATTGCCAAATCCTGAGTTATATTCAGGTCACTGCTTCCGCCGTTTTTCGGCAACAATTTTAGTTGATGCTGGTGGTGACATAACCACGTTAAAGCGTCATGGCGGCTGGAAGTCTACAGCTGTTGCTGAAAGCCATATAGATGAATCCTTAACAAATAAGATTGATATAGCCAACATAATTTCTAATAAGATAAAAAATATAACTTCAGAAACGGGAAACACATCTACTACAACTGCAGAAAATTGCCAAATTCAAGAAAATGTAAATATTGAACATAATATCATTACTACCTCCCCAAAAATGGTTTTTAATAATTTTACGTTTAATTTTTATAAATAGGTTGGGGTATGGCTTGACCACTTTTTCAGTTTCAATCGAGTTTATTTATCCACAATTTGTTATTTGCAGTGTAATCTATTCCAGTTATTAAAATAAATCTTTTATTTGATTTGTGTTTGTTTATGTAATAGAAAGCAGTCGTAGAAAAAGTATAGTATGCAACTCGCACGAAAATAGCTATTTTGCACTCGTATGATTTGCAACACTCGCCTACAGCTCGTGTTTCAAAATTTCATACTCGTGCAAAATATGCTTCATTTCGTGCTCGTTGCATAATATACTATTTCGATTTTAATCAAACTCAATTTCTTTTCACGACAATAGGGGTCTTAGAAGTTTAGATTTCATTATAAATTAAGGTTATATAGGTATATATAAATTTGGTTTAATTTTGACTTTCCTAGAACTCAGGCGCATGGGTCCAAATCCTAAATTAAATGTTACAAATTACGCTAATTTCAGATTTGGGGCAGTTAAGGACCGAGGACGATGTGATCTATATTCATAACTTGTTACGTTGTGTAATTGAATTACAGCAGCGTCCATCGCAGATAATATTCTCTCTGTTTAATGTCATTTATGAATTAATTTTTATTGTTATTCGAAACTAAAAATGCAACAATATTGTTCTTTTAATGTTTGAACTAAAATAACTAAAAAAAAAAAAATAGATAAAAGAGACCAGAGATAAAACATACACCGGTGTTTAACCTGCGCAAATATTGCCAATTTCTAAAGAAAAGTTAACGGAGTGGGGGAACCGGCCAGAGACCCAAACTCTGTGACAGGGACCTTACTTTGTTTATCTGCATCATAATGAACTATTACATTTATTTAAAATGTATGTTTAATGGAATTTTGTATTATGAAATAAAATTAACCTGATTTTTTATTATCAAACAGATGGCACGACATTTTATGTAAAGAGAAGACCTTTCATATAATATTTCGTAGCGTTTATTTACTACATACTTTTTAGCACGAAAATACAGTAAAATGTTGAAATACAATATTGTTAATAGAGCAAGAAATGGTACTCATTGTCTACGAGTATTATAAAAAAAGCATGTGCGCAGGCGATTACTGCAAATCAAACCTTGTGAGTTGAACAGTATATTTTTTACGGCTATTACATAATATTAAAAATTAGTCAAAACGAGAAAATGCTGTTTTGTATTGTAACCTTAGCTTCTTTCTTTAGGAACATTGAATAATATAGACGATGAGTCACATAAAACTCTAGAAATGCATATGTCCGAAACCAGGTAACATTTTAAAATTTAATCTTATTAAAAGTCATTTGGTCACTAGAGGTGGGTGATTATCAAAATAAATTATCGATTATTGAAAATAATCGATTATTTTCGATTGATCGATTATTCAAACAATCTATTTTTTTGTCGTATTTTCTAAAATCGACTACTCGATTATCTTTGAAAAATCAAAAATAATCGAGTACCTAATTAAAAAGCCAATTGACCGATAAATCAGTGTTTACAAAAAATAATAAAATAATTATCGTTTATTTTAAATAATCGATTACTATCAAATAATCAATTTTTTTTTCGTCCATTGAAACATATAATTCGATAATCTTTGAAAAATCGAAAATAATCGATTAATAAAAAATAATCGATTTTTAAAAAAGTCGATTAAATCGATTTTCAAAAAAACGAATTTTCGATTATTTTAAATAATCGATTATTTTCGATCAATCGATTATTCTCAATAATATATTTTAATTGTATTTCCTTTAAAATCAATAATTCTATTATCTTTGAAATACCGAAAATAATCGATTATACCCTAATAATCGCTTAATCGAAAATAATCAATTAATTAAAAAGCTAAATAAATCTATTTTCCAAAAAAATAACCGAATTATCGAGTATTTTCTAATAATCCTTTTCATATTTCCTTTAAAATTAATTATTCTATTATCTTTGAAAATCGAAAATAATCGATTATTAAAAAGCTGATTAACCGATAAATCGATAATTCTAAAAAATAACAGAAATATCGGTTACATAAAATAACCGATTATATTCGATCAATCGATTATTTTTATATAAAATACCATTAAAAAAATCGAAAATAATGATTAAAAAACCGATTAAACGATAAATAGATTATTCCAAAAAATCGATTATTTTCAATTAATCGATTATTTTGAATAAATCTACTTTCTTTTTGTATTTCCTTTAAAATCGATTATTACATTATCTTAAAAAATGAAAATAATTTATTAAAAATAACGGATAAATCGATTTGATTAAAAAAATATCAGAATAATCGATAAATCGATTATTTTTGTAACCCCTATCGATCGCTTGCTTTTATCCCAGCATTTAGCTCCAAAATTTAGAGATTCGTATTTTTTGATCCCGTTATCTTTGAAACCACATTTGATTGTATAATACATAATAAATATTGCTAGAATTTGAATTTTTTAGTAAACGAAAATTTTGTTCGAGTTATTAAGCGGTTTTTAATGTAACATTTTATTAACAATGTGACTAACTCCCGGTACTTTAGTATTTTTTTGCTTATACTAGGGTTTTACTTTGTTTTAAGACTTAAGATTCAAATGCCACTTTCAATTTGACCGCAAATAAGATGAACCTTGAAATTTTAAGTAGGTCATCCTGTATTTCATCTAATATTCTTATAAAAATAAAATTTAGCTAGCAACTATGCTTCTTTACTTCTTATTTATCTGCCAAAAAGCACTAAAGACCACCTTTAGTAAATATTCTTATAAAACTACTTTTTAAAAACAAAATTTCGTTAGCAACAATTGCTATTTACTTCTTATTTAAATTAAATGTTCGAAATTTTATCCTTTTGTATATTTATGTAAGTAATATGAAATCTGTTTTTTGAAATATGTATTTGATGCTTAATATTTATTGAAACCCCTTAATGCGGATCTGAAGTATTCAGCCCAAAGGATCATGGCGCTTTATGTCAAAACGTTAATAAATATTTACGGCTGAAAACGAATATATTTTTTTATCTTTCATAACATTGGTACTTGTATTATAAGTATATACAATTTTTAAAGATATATCGTGGCATTTTGAACTTAAACTTGAATGACTAGAACACTTTAAATTGCTAAAACACCAACAAATGAATTAAAAAACAGCTGTCAATGGTGACTGAACTCAGGCGGAGGTGACCGTTGAATGAAAAATCGGAGCAATTCGGGTGGCGTCGTGCAAGCAATGATTTTCAATTGGTGGGTTACTTGGTTAAAAAAGACAACATGCACAGTATGCAATGTTACATCTTCGGTCTCTTTAATCTAAGAAAAAAAAAATACATAAATAAAAGCGTAATTATACAATTTTATTTAATAAGTAGTAAGGTAATCGCAAAGATGACGTTGTGTGCTACATTTAAAAGATACTTTATTTGGATATCTATCTTTTTTTTATTTTATAAGCTTCATATTGCAACTGATCTAAGTCGATCTATCAGCAATTTTCTTGGAGCCTAAAACTAAAAAATAACTCATTGACGTTTTTCACACACTATTTTCTTGGTTTATTTTTTTCTTTATTTGTGCTATGGAGGGTAGAGGAAAGGAGAACAATCTCTATATACAAAAAGTGTCCCTCAAAATGTATACAATTAAGATGGCGCTTCTGTGCCCAGGGGACGTCGACAGTCGATAATTCAGATCACACAATGACACCAATGATGTATATAGTAATAAATATTGCTCAACCATAAAAAACTAAAAACTACACCGTGAAAAGTGACTGATCGTAGAAGAGTAAGTGTTCTGTGATCGTAGATAAATTTTGACAATACACGACAATAGTCAAATTTTATTGAAATATAATAATATAAACAATAAATAATTCTTATGAATGAGCAATCTATATGACTATATAGCATTGGATTTTGTCCCCTGGCTACACGAACGCCATCTTAATTGTATACATTTTGGTGGCCACTTTTTAATATAAAGATCCATATAAGATTGTGCTCCTTTTTTCTACCCTCCATAATTTGTGCTTACATTATTTCACTCTGCTCTGCTATTTAACAGCTTTTACTTTTAAGTCACACAAGATCTAAAGGTTTTGTCCTTTTCCATCCTATTTCTATTTCATGCTGGTCGATGGTCTGAAACATATCGATGTTAAATATTAATAATTGTCTGTTTTGGCATATTGTGGAAACCATTGTTTTCTAAAATTTGGTTGATAAACCGATCTGGAATGTTCTAGAATTTAACAGAAGTTGCTATATAATTCTATAAAATGGTGGAATTCATAATGTATATTCTGGCGGCTTCGAGATTGTTGTGGAACATTCGGGGTTGCCAAATTTGTATATAAATAAGTACTATTTCAATTCACTTTAGATTAGATTAGATTAGATTAGGAGTTGGACGTTATTTGTCCTTGTCCACCGCGACGTTTTCAGATCTATTGTGGGACTCCATTTGTTTTAGAGTATGTCGTCTAGTCTGGTCTTTTTTATTAGACTTAGTAGCTTTGACAGTGGCTCCCGCATGTTGTTGCATGCAATTGGCATTTTTTCGCCCAATGTTAGAAACCTCATTCCAGCCAGGCCTTCACATTGGCACAGGACGTGGAATGATGTTTCCTCTTCTTATTCACAGAATCTGCACAAAGTTACTTCTTCTGCTGGATTTATGACACTCACGTGCCTTTTGAGGCGACAGTGTCCAGTAAGAAGGCCTACTGTTATCCTAACGATGTGACGCTTTTGATCCAGTAGGTCTTTCGTAAACTTGGCCGATGGTTCCTTGATGAACTGTTTGGCCTGTCTCAGTCTTGGATAGTTGTTCCATCATTCTTGAGACTCTTTTTGCATCCATTGTTTAATGGATGCATTGCACAATGCCTTAGCAACTCAACAGAAGGGTTCAGGGCCTGTCATGGCCTTATCTGAGCCTTCTCGGGCTAATTCGTCGGCCTTTTCGTTGCCCTGATATCCCTCATGACCTGGAACCCGGGCTAAGGTCACCTTATTTTGACTACTTAGCTCTGTCAGGTCTTCTAGACAGTCTTTCACCAGTCGTGATTTGATTTCTGGTGAGAGAATTGCCTTTAGAGCTGCTTGACTATCAGAGTATATGGCAATAGTTTTGCCTGATACTTGCTAATTTAATATTTCTCTTGCACAATGTTGTATGGCAATTAGCTCAGCCTGGAACACTGTGGCATATTTTCCTAAACTCAGCGAAATCGTTGATTTCGACTTGGATCCATAGATTCCAGCACCGGCTCCTTCCTTGGTTTTTGAACCGTCTGTGTACCAGACGAGTTCAGCCTGTACGGGAGGTCCCTGTTTCCAGGATTATCGGGCTGGTGTTTGAATTTTAAAATTTCTTTCAAATTTGTATGTGGTTATGGCTCTATCAGTAGGCATAGCTAGAATATTATCCCTTTTTACTTGCTGATATAGCCTTGTGTGGTCGGCGCTATGTAGTTGGCTTATTGGGTTTTGTCCCTGCTTGTAAATAGCTGACCTGGTTTCTCCTTGTAAGAAGATGTGCAGTGGCGTGAGATTTAAGTCGATATATTGTTGTGGTAAGATATATGTTGTTAAAGTAAATTCGTGAGTAGGTTTTTAAGATAAATTAGTGTTGTATTGAGTATATTAAGTAAATAAATTTAATAATATTCTTTAAAATAAATGAACGTTATATTGGTGTCAGAAGTCATGACACTCTATATTAATAGTGGAAGCAAATGACTTAAAAACTATGTGATTTAAAAGTGGCGAAGTTGCGTCAGAAACGAGAATAATGTGAAATCCAAATGAGAGAAAAGATAGCAGAGTTGGCAGAGCGGCTAAAACAAGCAATAATAAGTGAGGGTTTGGATCTGAACATATATCTTTCTTCTGATAAAGCGTCTTCAGGTATTGTTTCTTTACTTTGCTTTGATTGAGAAAGTAAAATATATTCTTAAAAAAAATGAGTTTCTTCTAGTTTTTCTTCCTTAAAAAATAAAGATTCTTCTGATACGACTTCTATGAAAAACGAAATTGATATATCCTCTAAACAAAATGAAATTTTTCTCGTACACTAGATAATATCTTCGATTGGGGAGAAAATAAAGGAGATGGAAAAGAAGGTAGAAGCAATGTAGGAAACATAAAGTTATGTTGTGTAAGTTACGAAAATGACCAAGAGCAATAAAATAAATAGCCATGAAATGGAACTAAAGCTGAAATTAGAAGGAATTATACGTTCTTCTGCTCGTGTTAAAACCTCAACTTTCGACGGCAAAATGTCAGAAAAACTACCTAAAATCGTTTGAAACACTTGCCAAAGTGAAGGTAATGGTCTGAAAGAGAAAAGGCATTATATCTCTTTTGAGGGCATGTTTTAAATGTTCTTCAAACTATACCTGTGGAAAACACGGATGATTTTAAACAACAAAAGAGATAAAACATGCGATATGGCCACGAACATTTACATCAATCACAATTAAAGAACCACACACAGATTAGGACGATTTACTTAACCATCAGTTCTAGAAAAATGATGGAATGTTTAGCTGTCCAAAAATTTTTCGATGGACCATGAAATACAAATAACACCCCGTTTAGCCCGCTATAAAACATTGGTTAATTGTCTTGTTTGCGGCTCTTAAATATGGGAGAGTTTCACATGTTTAAAGTGGATACAGTAAAGTAAGGACTGCAAAAAAGAAAGACGATGAAGTTACATTACCAATTGATTAACATGGTAAAGAAGCTTACTGACAATAATATTAGAACAAAAACTAACAGATGCTTGAATTGCGGTGAACTCAGATTTATACGTAGTTACAACATATCAAGAAAATACTAGGCAAGTCGTCCTCGGGGGACAGCTTCGACCTTCGACCTTCGATGGTAGTGTGTACTTAGACCGAAATAAATGGTAGAACATATACACTGTTAGTGAATATTGGAGTAACCAGGACCATTATACCACTATAAATAACTGCAGTTTACTTCTATCACCATTGTTGCGACTGTGAACTACCAAAGGTAAAAGTTCCAACATCCATAGGGAAATCCACGTTCGATTAGAAACTGATACAGCAAAGTTTATTTAAAACTGTTGTTCTAGGAATGGATTTAATAAACTTTTATGGTTTTCAGTTATATTTTAAAAGAGTGTTTAAAGTTAGAGTCAAAGAGTTATTCTTTTGATTGCTATAGGGGAGTACTATGGATAAAGTGAAATCATTATAGTAACACGTCTGCAAAAACTATAGAAGAAGGAACATCTGTCATGATTAAATCCTAAATCTACGATGCAAAGGTTGATTGAAGAATTCTCATTTGGAAGGTGTTGAATACGTCTCCTAAATACATTTCAGTATGTCTTATAAACGTAAAGCTGAAAAATTTTCTACCAGAACATGGGTCTCTTTGATAGTCCTGGTTCAGAAAAGGATGAACCTACGTGGTTTTGTGGGGACTCCCGTCAAATAACGTTACCAAGAAGAACAGTTATCCTCTGCCACGAATAGACTATACTCTGGACACCTTGGCTGGAAGTAGACTATTTTCTATTTTAGACTTAAAGCCTGAATATTGGCAAGTAAAAATTGTCCCAATAGATAAACAAAGCCTTTATCACTGGATCTAAATTGCGGCAATTTAATAGCATGCCTCCGCGACATATAAATGATATATTGAAAATATGTTGAGAGAGTTTATCTGGAAAACGTGCCTGGTGTATTTAAATGACATCATAAACTTTGAAACGATATTTAATGAACACCCTAAGAAGTTAGATGATGCTTTTAAAATACTTTAAGCTACTGAAGTAATGCTTAACCCCAATAAATGTCAGCTATTCTAAAATAAAATCACTTAACTGGGTCATATAGTCAACAAAGGTGGTGTGTAAAAAGGATGAAGTCGTTTTTATCAAGCAGTTACAACAACCAAATGATAAACATCAAATAATAAGCTTTGTTGAGCTTTGTATTATCGGAGATTCACAAGAAAGTTTGCAGATATCGCTAAGCCATTAACGCGACTTAAAGAAGAAGCAACATAGTTACTCTGGGACAAAAGAGAGAGAGAGAGAGAGAGAGAGAGAATGTGTACATCAATCAAATTTATTTTTAACTTTTTTTTAACTTCAGTAAAGTAACATCAAAGACAAAGGATCATCCAGCAGCTTACAAATAAAATATTACAATAAATGCTTGATAATAGATAAGTTATTTAAAATGATGACAGTTAAATTTAACCAGGTTAAAGCCAAAAGAACAAAGTATAACTTACCTAAATAAATGCAAAGTTAAGGATCAATAAATGCAAAGTTAAGGATCAAGTCAAGATTATAACATCAAGGACCTCTTATATGTTATAATAAGTTGCAACTTATTAAATCCCAAATCATAAAAATGATCAAGCCTATACATGGACAACAGGTTACATCAAATTTAAATAGGATTTCAACTCAAACGAATCACTAAAAATTAACAAAATAATTTACAATTAAAGTTACTGAAAATAACAAAATGTAATTCGTTGGAGCCAAAACAAAAAACCTATGAGTCTATGCTCGAGACCACACTAAAATTATATAAACGAAGTAAACAAAATTACTTAGCTTAACAGTTGGTAAACGATCCACGGAGCATCCGAAGATTCCAGACTTTGTTTTCATTAAGTATAGATACGTAGGTTATCATCAAAATATTGATGTTGGTGGCTTTATGTTAAACATGTAAACCGCAAACTACATGGTCTTCATTGTACTCATTGTACACCCCTAGATACCCTAAACTCTTAAAATGGACGACATTCAGTCAAAATCAAAGAAAATCCCATTGAAATGGTATTAAATGTGCATGGTATAACCTTACATATATGGTCAAATTCCATAAAATATTTTCTATTATGATTAACATGGTAAACATCATGATACAAATCGTGGCACAAATCATGGCACAAATCGTGGCACAAATCTTGGCACCAATCTTGGCACAAATCATGGCACAAATCATTGCACAAATCGTTGCACAAATCGTACAAATTGCTCCTAAAAACACGTGTTCTATGAAGATACACAAAAATAAGTGACCAAAAAAAAACTTACCGGCCAACTTTCCCCAACTGCGTCATTAGCCAAATCCAGAATTCAACTGTATTTTAAAAAACATATGTACATAGAAAAAAATTATCATCTACATTCAAACAAAGATTTACAATTGGAAGATTACATTTGTTTCTCGATAGAATAAGAAATTAAATGTTGAGTGAAGTTTAGGCATAATCTTGTATTTTAAGATTTATAATAATTAATCTGATAATAAATTATTTCATTCGAGTATAGAATTGTTAATTATTCCAAGAAAGCTCTTACGTTTATTGTAACTATGATATGCTCTTAAAACCGACTATCGCGTACTTGATTCAATGTTATAAAAGAATTCGATTCAAAGCATTTAAATTTCAGAACAAGAATTAAACAATTCGACTCAAAAATCTATGTACTTCATAAAAGATTAGCAAGTACAAATGCACTGCACGGTGTTGCCAGCTGTAACTTATTTTAAAATGCCAAACTTTGCACTGATATATTACTGGTAAATGTTGAGATGTGATAGTTATTATTCGGAAGTCAGAGACACAACGCATTTATAGAGAATCTGGCAAATTGGCATTAGCACGTGTTCATCCTATTGTCAATTTTCTAACAAGTTTGCATCGTATCGTTAATTTTTGGTAAAAATTCTTTGTGATTCAATTAATAAGTGTATGAATAAACTAAATTAAAATGGAAGATTTGTTAGATGGATTGGGATCTTCTGCAAATTAACCAGTACATTTTTTATTTTTCATATCTAGATCTTTGTTTTCTTTTTGATGTGTTCTTTCTACCTCTATTTTGATTAGGTATTTGTGATCCGGTTATGTATTTTTATTTCGAAAAAATCGATTAGTAATATTAAGAATACCTACGAATAAACTTTTTAGGTCCTACTGTTTGATTACCTTTAAGTCATTTTTTCCTTAGCTTCTAAATAATTTGGTCAGAAAATAACTTTGTTAATGATCCAGCAGAAAAAACAGTCCAAAGGCATGCCATCACCTGACACTTAAGACTCCTTTTCGGAACATGCAGTGTAAAGTGAAAATTTTCCGGGCATTTAATGACGAGTCCTTCGCCTAGAGAACCGTAAATTGATTCTACCCAGTCTTAATTTGATATAGTTCGTAGGAGAATATTGTATATATCGCTCAGTAGAAATCTGGTGTTAATATATGCCTTAGGTAACAGGAAACACCAACCGCATTAGAGCCAGATTTAAGCAACGGTCAGAGTGGAATCGAATTTCGCTGAATTTTATACGGCCATTTCCGTTTTAATTATATGACGCTTTGTTGACTTGGTCACAGTACAAACGATTCTGACAAATTAGTTTGTCCGAATATTCGGAAATAGGATTGATTCAAAATTATTTGTGTTCTTCGGCTGTTTCGATTAAATTAAAAAGATTTATATTATAGCGGATTAGGAAACTCTAATTAGTGTAGTATATTGGATGGTGTCTTCTCAACTCGGGACTTCTCAAATGGGGACTCTACCCTTTTGGAGGTAGAAAGTGTCGCAAGTCGGGACTCGATAAATTTTTACCTGAGCAGAATTCGCAACTGGGGACTTGCTTAATGCGGCTTTAGCAAATAGATATTTAAGCATAGGATTAAAAAGTAACCAAAGCTATTTTGGTTGCAAATAAGATAATAATCCTTCATTTATTTACAATTATGAAGAAGGCTTTAAATAGTCATTTTTTAATCCTTCATTTATTTACAATTATTATAAAGATGTCTTTAAATAGTCATTATGGAAAACATCTTAAATTGGTATTTATACCAATTTTTTTGCAGTTTAACATTGTGTTTTTATTTCGAAAGTGTTAACAGTGTCCCGATAATAAAATTATACCCACAGCTTTTGAAAATGAATTTTCAAATAATTGAGAGCCAACGAGACAAAAACATTCTCCTAGATTCAGGATACCAATATTATTTTAAAAGAGAAAACAAGGACTCGTCTCTTTTTTTGGATGTGCAAAAACAGAAAAATATGTTCTGGAAGTATTACGATTACACAAAACAAGTAAGTCTTTTTTCCCATATCTAAAACTATACCAAAAGGTTGGAAACACGTTTCTTCCCAACCTACAATGTTGCTACATAATTTTGAAAATACAGAATCATTTTAATTTATTGTCTCTTCTGCAAAAGCCATTAAATTATATAAAATTCGTCAGAGTTATTGTTTAGTCTTCACAGCCAAATTGGCTTATCAATTGTATCTAAGAATATTCTTACAGCTATAGGTAACTATAAAACAGTTTTATAAATTAAAATTTTCTTTGTTTTATAAATATTTATTCAGCAATTTTTAAAGAACGTTTGTTTATATAATTTTTGTGTAACTGTTAGCAAAGTATCAATAAAACATATTTATGGAGCAATATTGTTATAAAGTGTGTCCATGTATGAGGTGTCCCAGAGGAGAAATATTTGTTATTTTTAATTTTAGCGAAAAATGTCACCCTTGATAAAAAGTTTTGCTTGTCCAAAAAACATATAAAATAAAATAAAATTCAAGTTTTTCAAAACTTGCTTCATTTTATATTATAGAAATAAGTAATCTTTACGACAATAATCTAGTATGTATTATTACTGTATTATTAGTTATTATTTTTGTCATTGATTTTTATTAAAATTTACTGTTGTATGATAATTTGAAATATTATTGCTTAAATGACAAAAACGTCAAACACTATATTATTGTCGTAAAGATCACTTAATTATTATTACATTTTCTAACTAAGTGCATAAATGCAGAGGATTTTAAAAAACTTGAATGTTATTTTATGGGGTTTTTGAACAAGCAAAACTGTTTATCAAGAAGGACATTTTCCGCTAAAACTAAAAATAAAAAATATTTCTCCTCTTGGGTACCTCATCCGTGAACACACTGTATATATGTACCTACCCATCTTGTGTTTATAAGAAATGTTTACTCAATAATCTTATTTTATGAAAATTGCAACAAATTGTTTTATTCATCCTATGAAGAAAGTTAAAAAAAGTATTATCAATTTTGATAATTAGACACCTTATATATAAATATTCTATTTTTAGTCCAGTAAAACAATTATTAGACGATCTGATCACGAATGTATATCAAATATAGCAAACAATGAAGTTGAGGTGAGCATCAATAAAGCCAAAAAAAGATCTCGTGAAGAAACTACGTCAATCCACAAGATTTTTGATGGGGAAATGTTACCCGTAATGGAGTCTGGAATGGAATTTGTAACCGAAATTCCAAGCTTTAAATCCAAAAAGGACAGACTGTACAGGGTGAGACACAAGACTTTAGGTGTTGTTAAATTTAAAATCCGGGAAGACATTTTATTGCCAGATAAAATAACTAACAACTAATAACTTTTTGTTATTTTAAAATGGTGATGAGGACCAAATATTAGCGTTTGCTTCTGAAAACGCTAAAAGTACAATGATTCAGTGTCGCATTTTTTTTGGAGATGGCACCTTCAAAAGTTGCTGTCCACAATTTAAGCAGCTTTACACCATCCATGCAGACATTGGTAGTAAACCAACCCAAACCAACATTATTTCTCTCGTATACGTACTTCTTCCCGATAAAAAAGAGACAACATACATACGTTTGTTTTTTCTAACAAAACAACATTTACCAGTGTGGAATCCTGTGAGTTTCAAAATAGATTACGAAGATGCAGCTATTTTGGCCCTACGAAAATGTTTTCCAAATATAAAAATAAGTGGATGCAACTTCCATTTTAATCAATGCTTGTGGCGCAAAGTTCAAGAAATTGGTCTAACTAAAGCATACAAGGAAGATGAGGAAATCCGAATGCACATAAGAAGATGCGCTGCGTTGTCACACATTCCAAATGAAAGCGTAGACGATGGATGGTTGAGCATAATGGAAAACTGTGTTAATGATCCACTTGTACAAAAATTTAACGATTATTTTATTGATCAATGGTTGTGCGATTCCATTGTGCAAAAAATGTGGATATGCTACGACGAAAGGCATAGAACAACAAACTCGCTTGAAGCATAGCCGCTTAAACAAGAAATTGTCAAAAATACATCCAAACATATTTGAACTTATAGAGGCACTAAAAGAGGAATCCCATCACTATGATAATATAAAAGAACAAGTGGAATTGTACATGACACCAAAAAGAAGGAAATCGCGTTATACTGTACTCGATGAGAGAATCGAAAATACGGTCAGTGACTACGTCCAGGAAAAAACAAGCATTAGTGAATGTTTGTTAAAATTGGCGTATATTGTAAAAATGCAGTGACCTTTTATTTTAATTTTCTATATTCTATGCCTAATAAAAAAAAATTTTTAATCTATTTTTCTTGTCTTATTTATAATTAAATATAAAAATATAAATAAATATAAATTAATATTTAACTGTAAATAAATGAAGGATTATTATCTTATTTATTTCCAACCCTTTCTAATCCTATGCTTACCGCTAAAGCCGCATTAAGCAAGTCCCCAATTGCGAATTCTAACCAGGTAAAAATTTCCGGCGTCCCGAGATGCGAAATTTTTACTCCGAGTCCCCAGTCGCGAAGTGACGAGTTGCGAATTAACCTATTGGATATGAAAAATTAAAATTATTATAAGACACTGGAGGAAATTTGAATATTATCTATACTTTATTTTCAACATCAACATTTCTAATGCAAATTTCTGTCTTATTAAAACATGGACGTAACTGCAACTTTGAACATTTTTTATAATTAATTTTTTATTTGTTTTTAATTTGTTTTTTACTCTTTTCCACTTGTGTGTAGTTTTCAAATAATTCAAACTTTCTTGTCATTTAATGTTTTTATTTATTTATTTAAAAAATTATATTTTTGATTTACATTGAAACTACTGAAAATTGAAAAGTAACTTTTATAATTGCCCAAAACATGCCAAAGTATACAGAAAGTTGTACTTTTTTGTTTTAGAATAGTAGTTTTGTTCATTTACAGATTGGAATATTTTTTTTGTTATTTTTTGAGTTGGTGGATTTAGGTTCTTACCTCGCAGATAATTATATGAACTTATACAGTTACAAAAATGTTTTTATACACATTGATTTGTAATAAAATGTTGCTAAAACTATAAACTGAAGTTTTATTAAGACTTTGCCATTAAGATATTTCATTATATTTATAAAAATCATATATGTAAAAAACTCAAAAACGGCACAACTTGTTTTTTTTCTAAAGTTAAAGTAGAAAAATACGTAAAAGTAGCAATTATACAATTTGATACCAAATTTAAGCACATATCAATACAAAATTTTCAATTAAGTAAAAGAGTCCATTTTACAAATCGGTGATTTTCTAACTAATAATTTTATGTGATATGCCACTATTGCACCTAGTTTCTCAATTTGTTTTCTGCTATCAACATTTGTGATATCTTTAAAAATACGAAAAAAAGATATTTACTTACACTTAAATCTGGTTGATGTTTCTCTTACCTGAAAAAGAAAAAAAGTTAGTTATTACCTCAAATTATAAAATATTGTTGGATAATATTTATCTATCAATAATATAAGTTGATCTTCGATGATTAATTAAATATTGGACCAAATTTAAATATAAAAAAACGGTGTCGAAATATTATTTGTAAACAATTTTTTTATGGGTTTTTTAAATATTTGTCAGTATTCGGTGTCGGGGTATGTTGCGTTTTCATGTTAAATTTAAGTTTAATTAATTCATTTATTAGCTTTTGATATCAATATCTACTTTACCATTGACAATACTTTCTTCCCAAACCAAACGGCTTCGATGGTAATAAAAACACAGGTATGAGTTGTGTATGCGCAAGCAGTAAAATATAGAGCTCAGAATATAGAAATCGTCAGTACAGTGTTAAAACCGACACCGAATAAGTAGATAGATAGAGATAGATAGAAGTATCCCAATCCAGAGCCACTAGTAAAGGTAGGGTGAAATATTGTCATTGTTTAATTAAAAGAAATAAATTATAAATTATTAGCCAGCCCAAATTCACAGTCCATTATAAACGCAACAGGGTACATTTATAGCATTTATGACCAGTCAATATCAAAAACTATATATAACAATATAACATTATAATCATTATCTTAGGATATAAATATTGAATTAATAATCAAAAATTAAAAAGAAAAACTTAAAATCTGATATGTCCAACACATGACTTTCCTATCTAGTTATTATAGGCTTTTTCCGGTTATTTTGTACAACCTGTTGCAGCACCTCTATAAATATTTATAGGATAAACTAAATATATAAATTTTCCACATACATCTACCTTAAAACATTTTTCTATAGATATTCATTTAAAACGAAAATACTGAAAAATTTAAATTTAGCACTTTTCCTACAATTTTTCCATTACAGTCCATTTCAGAAAAATCATGTAAAAACAAAAATTATAGAGATCGATATCGCAAACAACTTTTAGTTCAATAATTTTCATAAAAATCAGAATTTTGCACATTTTGTCAAAATTCTCAAATACGGACTATTTCAGGAAATTTTGACATAGAACAGAAATTATTTGAACAATTTTTTCTCCAAACATAAATAACAGATATATTCCATGAAATATAAAAACGGCTTTCTATAAAGTACGCAGCCAGATGTTCCGACTTTGTCCAAAATCTAATCGTTTCACGTCAGGCCGAAATAAAACTTAAGTTTAAAATTTTATTTTTTTTTATTATCCGTTTTCTTCTAATTTCGAAATTTACTCATTCTCTCAAATATCTCGAATACGGAAATTATGTATGGAACAAAAATTATAGATAATTATATTACAAACAACTTTTGTTAAACCAATTTTGATAAAAATTATAGATAATAATATAGAAAGTAACTTTTATTTAAAGAATTTTCTTCCCCATATAATATAAAAATGACCACCCATAAAGTACCCCCCCCCAGATGTTCCAATTCTTCCCAAAATCTGATCAGTTTATTGGACGCCGAAATAAAGTTTAAGTTTAAAATTTGATGTTTTTATGTGTATCGGTTCATGAGTTATGGTGGACATACACACACACACACACACACACACACACACACACACACACACACACACACACACACACACACACACACATGTGTTATGGTGGACATACACACACACACACACACACACACACATGTGTGTGTGTGTGTGTGTGTGTGTGTGTGTGTGTGTGTGTGTGTGTGTGTGTGTGTGTGTGTGTGTGTGTGTGTGTGTGTGTGTGTGTGTGTGTGTGTGTGTGTGTGTGTGTGTGTGTGTGTGTGTGTGTGTGTGTGTGTGTGTGTGTGTGTGTGTGTGTGTGTGTGTGTGTGTGTGTGTGTGTGTGTGTGTGTGTGTGTGTGTGTGTGTGTGTGTGTGTGTGTGTGTGTGTGTGTGTGTGTGTGTGTGTGTGTGTGTGTGTGTGTGTGTGTGTGTGTGTGTGTGTGTGTGTGTGTGTGTGTGTGTGTGTGTGTGTGTGTGTGTGTGTGTGTGTGTGTGTGTGTGTGTGTGTGTGTGTGTGTGTGTGTGTGTGTGTGTGTGTGTGTGTGTGTGTGTGTGTGTGTGTGTGTGTGTGTGTGTGTGTGTGTGTGTGTGTGTGTGTGTGTGTGTGTGTGTGTGTGTGTGTGTGTGTGTGTGTGTGTGTGTGTGTGTGTGTGTGTGTGTGTGTGTGTGTGTGTGTGTGTGTGTGTGTGTGTGTGTGTGTGTGTGTGTGTGTGTGTGTGTGTGTGTGTGTGTGTGTGTGTGTGTGTGTGTGTGTGTGTGTGTGTGTGTGTGTGTGTGTGTGTGTGTGTGTGTGTGTGTGTGTGTGTGTGTGTGTGTGTGTGTGTGTGTGTGTGTGTGTGTGTGTGTGTGTGTGTGTGTGTGTGTGTGTGTGTGTGTGTGTGTGTGTGTGTGTGTGTGTGTGTGTGTGTGTGTGTGTGTGTGTGTGTGTGTGTGTGTGTGTGTGTGTGTGTGTGTGTGTGTGTGTGTGTGTGTGTGTGTGTGTGTGTGTGTGTGTGTGTGTGTGTGTGTGTGTGTGTGTGTGTGTGTGTGTGTGTGTGTGTGTGTGTGTGTGTGTGTGTGTGTGTGTGTGTGTGTGTGTGTGTGTGTGTGTGTGTGTGTGTGTGTGTGTGTGTGTGTGTGTGTGTGTGTGTGTGTGTGTGTGTGTGTGTGTGTGTGTGTGTGTGTGTGTGTGTGTGTGTGTGTGTGTGTGTGTGTGTGTGTGTGTGTGTGTGTGTGTGTGTGTGTGTGTGTGTGTGTGTGTGTGTGTGTGTGTGTGTGTGTGTGTGTGTGTGTGTGTGTGTGTGTGTGTGTGTGTGTGTGTGTGTGTGTGTGTGTGTGTGTGTGTGTGTGTGTGTGTGTGTGTGTGTGTGTGTGTGTGTGTGTGTGTGTGTGTGTGTGTGTGTGTGTGTGTGTGTGTGTGTGTGTGTGTGTGTGTGTGTGTGTGTGTGTGTGTGTGTGTGTGTGTGTGTGTGTGTGTGTGTGTGTGTGTGTGTGTGTGTGTGTGTGTGTGTGTGTGTGTGTGTGTGTGTGTGTGTGTGTGTGTGTGTGTGTGTGTGTGTGTGTGTGTGTGTGTGTGTGTGTGTGTGTGTGTGTGTGTGTGTGTGTGTGTGTGTGTGTGTGTGTGTGTGTGTGTGTGTGCGAAAATAGTCAAAACGGATTCAGGGGACCTCAAAACGTAAAAATCCGTCAAAAACTCGAAGTCGAAAAAATCATGATTCCTATACTTTCCTTATATCTGTATACAGATAGGAAAGTAAAAATAGAAATACAGGTCAAAGTGTGATGAATTTAAACAGTTAGTGTTTTTTATTACAATTTTTAAGTGTAAAACAGTGTTGGTAATGGAGCTACAATATTAAATGTTGTTAGACTTTTTTTTCCACCAGCAGAAGATAATTTAGCTTGATATAGTCCATAGAGGTCGGAAAAAACATAAACAATCTGAGGAGTAAGCTATTTCCACGCACAAAGATCTATAATATTATTACACAAGAAGTCGAAAACTAAATCAAAAATGGGAATAAAACAATAATTCACAATGATCACTGATCAAAAACAAACGCAAATACCAATACCTGTGCCCGTTGACTGGACAAAACAACGAAAGTCAGAATGAATATACTGGAATACGCAAATCCGGAACCTAGATCCAAAAACTGTTATTTTCCTGGTTACTTGCAAATTATTTTGCGAGGTCAAGAATTTCGTTTCATAGCACGGAGAGGTACAGAGTGCTAAATTTATTTTAGCGCAGTTACTGTTTAACTGTACAGTTTTGCCGTGTCAATTAGATATCCAAACTGAACAGGATAAATAATAAATAGATTTGTTACCCCATCTGTTGAACAAGAGAACTATTACATACAGAATTTTTTGGGTGTTAGTTTTAGAATTATAACTGTAATACGCAAAATTTATGAGAGTGCAGAATTCCGTATTAAATGTTCTGATGTATTTTACCAGGCGAATCACGTAGTCCTATACTTTTTGCTCCATTTATTTCAGATATTGATAACTTCTTTGCAAAAAGAGGCGCTAAAGGTGTTAATATTGACAATAAAAATGATGTTAATCTTGTTATACGCTGACAACTTTGTTATACTCGCAGATTTAGAGGTTGATGTTGGCAGAAAATTAAAATTATTGAAAAAATATACCTTTGGATTCTTATTTCCATCTAGAGAATAAAACTGTAGCATTAACAAACAATTATATTTACTTAGGTGTTACCCTAACATCCTTTTCTTTATTTTGGGGGATGGCAAATGTAACTACTAACAAATCTAAGCAAGCAAGTGGTGCAATCATTCCAATAATGGCAAAAGCCAAAGTAGATACTTGGTACCCAAGAATTAAAATATTTAAGTCCTTAGTTATAAGCACAATGAAAAACTACATTCCTATTTGGGGTATTAGATATTATAGTGGCGTACTTGAACGTGTACAAACCAACTTTTTAAAAAGAATTTTATACGTGCCAATCAATAATAAGACTTGAAACGGGCCGAGTCAAACTTCTCTATAATATTTTTAAAATGACCCTTAACTGGTTGCTCAAAATTTTTTCTATGCATGACAGCAGACTTCCAAAAATCTGTTTTTCCAACAGAAGCGCATGTTAAACTGTCAGGAGAAAGGACCCCGCCCTTTTCTAATGGCAAAGTGGCGTTCCGTCAAATGTAATAAATTTTGAATATGATGTTGTACTCGACTTGTACTCGACTCGACAAAAGTGTTCATGGGACCAATTCAATCCTATGACTAGTTTTTAAAATACAGGGTGTTAAATTCGAGAAATCGTTTTTCTTAAAACTACGTAACTTAATTAAACAGAAAAAATAAGTATTTTCAGTTGATTGTAGCATTAATATGTTCTAGTCTAACGCAAACGTACATATAAATAGTTCAAAATGTAAACATATACCGGGTGGTACTCAGTTACATCAGGGGGAAATTTTTGAAATTCTGAGAGATTCTGATATGGAATGAAAACATGGTCAAAAATAAAAACTTACATAATGTTTACTGGTTTGATATTATATAAACCCATTTTACATTATATGTATACAGGGTGATTGTTCATTCATTCCACAGAAAGGCGTTTCTTAAAAAAAAATTACACTGTATATAAGGGGAATTTGTTATTAATATTGATTATGCATTTAATACCTAGAAAACAATACTGTTTATAGAATACAGGGTGATAGATACATCTAATTCGTTTTTGATGCAGCAATAATTAAAGAAATTCCTTTTTCAGAATCATCCTATATTTTTCAATTCGATCCGTCAAAATGTACGATTTATTTATTTTTGTTATTACCTTTGAGCAATTAATAACTTCATATAATTTCATAATTTTAGTATGATCCGTTTTTGAGATTCCAATATACCGGTTGTTCAACTTAAAGCGTTACAGCTATATACCGCTTATTATAAAAAAAAAACGTTTCAGACGAAAGTTTTATAGTTTTGTGGGGATAAACTTTTGGCTAAAATCGTTTTTATAGCTAACCATAATATGGCCAACTTTTTTTTCGTGCACCAACATTTTCAAGTAGCTGTTACTCAAAAAGTAAAAGTCCAATAAAAAAAATATTTCCCTCAAAAGTTTCTTATTTTTTTATGTACTTTAAGAATATGTAAGAAAAAATGGGATTCCCATTTAAAAAAACAAAGTCCACCTCGATATCTCCATATTATAGTCAACTACAAAAAAATGAATTCCAAAAAACTATAAAACTTTTGTCTGAAACTTTTTTTTCTAAAATGCATATTTTCGGCGGTATTTGACTGTAACACTTTAATTTGAACACCCGGTATAGTGATCCATATTAAATATCAGACATATCCACTCATGTATGTAGATATAATTCCCATATACATAAGTGGATATGTCTGATATTTAGTATGGTTCACTATATATTGGAATCTCAAAAACGGATCATACTAAAATTATGAAATTATATGAAGGTATTAATTGCTTAAAGCTAATAACAAAAATAAATAGTTCGTACATTTTGACGGATCGAATTGAAAAATATAGTGTGATTCTGAAAAAGGATCATTTCTTTAATTATTGCTGCATCAAAAACGAATTAGATGTATTCCATAAACAGTATTGTTTTCTAGATATTATATGCATAATCAATATTAATAATAAATTCCCCTTATATACAGAGTGTAATTTTTTTTTAAGAAACGACTTTCTGTGGAATGAATTAACAATCACCCTGTATACATATAATGTAAAATGGGTTTATATAATATCAAACTAGTAAACATTATGTAAGTTTTTATTTTTGACCATGTTTTCATTCCATATTAGAATCTCTCAGAATTTCAAAAATTCCCACTGATGTAACTGAGTACCATCCTGTATATGTTTACATTTTGAACTATTTATGTGTACGTTAGCGTTAGACTAGGACATATTAATGCTACAATCAACTGAAAATACTTATTTTTTTTCGTTTTAATTAAGTTATATAGTTTCAAGAAATACGATTTCTCGACTTTAACACCCTGTATTTTAAAAACTAGTCATAGGGTTGAATTGGTCCCATGAACACTTTTGGTCAACAAGTCGAGTACAACATCATATTCAAAATTTATTACATTTGACGGAACGCCACTTTGCCATTAGAAAAGGGCGGGATCCTTTAACTGGGCCATGCAAGTAAAAAAGTAAATTTAAATTTTTTGATGCTTGTGTTATTTGGAACAATATTTTATATATAACTTTAAAACGAAATAAATAAAACATTATTGTCCCAATTTTATGACAAACTACATAACGAAGATTTAGCAAAGGTGCAAGTATCTTCTTTCCTTTATTTTTAGAATGTATTTATAATCAACCACCAGCCTAAAAATTATCTTGTGCTAAACTTCCTATTCAGATTACTAGCACTATGGCCAAGTTGAGACTGAGTAATAAATATATTCTAAAGTTCACTTAAAATGGATTGTCATACACAATAAATAGTAAGATAAATTTTGTACAGCTTGCAATAAAAATGAATATGAGTTAATTCACCACATTTTGTTTGATTGACTCATTTATAATGTCATGATATCTAAAAATTGTAATTATATAACTGATTTAAACTCTGTTATTTACTCTCTTGATAATACGACGATCAATTCAGCTAAAACTATTGCAACTTTTATATGAAAAGTTCTAAAACTTACATCATCTTTTTTATGTGTTTTTATTTTATAGGATAGCTATAGCATTAAATGAAACAAATTATGTATTTTTGTTTTGCTTTTATTCCTCTTATTTTTTTTGTATTATTAATTAGGTGTGTGATTAATTTGTATTGGACAGGTATATTTTTGTATGTCAAACCCTTGCTGTAGCTGTTTTTTAAAGCAATAAATATATTATTATCAATATTATTATTATTATTATTATTATTATTATTATTATTATAATTAATACTACTCTATCTGTTGAAAAAAGGATTGCTAAATATGACACATAATTGACATCTATCAAAATTAGTTAGTTTTACGAATATTCAAGTGTATTAGTGTGGCCTTAATACCAGCACAATAACTTGGTACTTCTAACAAATCTAACAAATATTTCCCAGTACATAAATCACAACAAATAAATCAATAAGTTTTATTTGGGAGTGTAATACGGTTTCTATATTGTGTATAATTTCTCTCTTATTTACTTCCAAATTTGTTCTAGAGGTCACAATTATTATTTAGATACTTATCGGTGACAGGCTTATACCTTTGTTACCACGAACGTCTAGACTTAGACGTAAAACTCGAAGGCGGGTTAATCATTGGCAAACGCTGTTTGTATAGTTTATTAAGGACCTTATAAAATATCCTTTCATAGACAAAGTGTTTGATATTAACGCGTACTTTGTGTGCTTTATTACGGGCTCGAAATAAACGCAGCGATTAATTTGTCAAAAAAAAAATAATATGCTTTAATGTTTTCTAGCATATTCAGTTATTGTTCATTGAAATATGATTTTATTGGAAGCAATGGTACATGAATTTGCTGCAGGTTTAGTGAAGCTGAAAATTTAATGGAGTGCGAAAATTGGAAATTGAAACAATATTTTTTATTGCTTTTATAGCAGTTACGTTTCGTTCAAAACCATTTCGGTTAAAGGCAAACGGACTTTATTAAATCAGTGGTCGATTTTTGATAAAATTTTGTAGTAGTTTTGTATTAATCTGAGTGGAAAAAACCGTGATAATAATAAGTAGAACTAGAATGAAAGTATATAATGCTTGGCATTTTATAATTATAATCTTCAGTTTAACAGACCCTCCTTAACCCCCATCCCCAATAAAAAAAAAATTAAAATCAATGCGCTTCATCCCCTTTTCCTGAAGATTTCAATTTGATATCGTTTTTTTATTTCTATGTTAGGATTTTTTTAATATTTCAACCCCTATTATCCCCCAATTTTATTCAGTTTTTTTTTCAGAATCAATAGGCATTCCTTTATAGAGCTTGATTTGTACTATAAATTTCATGTTAATTTTTTTTATTTTAGTCGAATTAACCCCCCATTTTATTAAAAAGAACTTTAAATCAATTGTTTCTGTCCCCTTATAGAGCTTAAAGAGCAACCCTTCCTCAATACATCATTTTTTTTTTCAGAATTTTTGTTTAGAATCAATAAGCTTTATCTTTGTATAGAGCGTGATTTTTACTAAAAAATTCATGTTGATTTACGATTTTTTTTTAATTTCCCCCTTCTCAACTATCACCTTTTTAATCATATTTTTTTTATATCAAAGGGCTTCTTCCTTTTACAAGAGCTTAATTTTTGATAAAAATTTCGAGTTGATATAATTTTTTGTTTTTGAGTTAAGATTTTTTTTTTTAATATTTCATCCCCCCTTAACCCTTTATTTTCATTTATATTTTTTCATCCCCTTACAAAGCTTAGGAGTTAAGATTTTTTTCAATATTTCAACCCTCTGAACCCCCATTTTAATTTATATTTTTTTAGAATCAATAGGCTATTTCCTCTTACAGAGCTTGATTTTTAATAAATATTTCAATTTAATATTATTTTCTGTTTTTAGGTTAGGATTTTTTAAATATTTAAACCCCTTTTAACCCCTAATTTTGATTTAGATTTTTTCAAAATCAATTGACTTTATCCCCTTATAAAACTTGTTTTTTTTTGAGTTAAGACTTTTTTTAATATTTCATCCCCTCTCAATCCCTCATTTTAATTTTGATTTATTTCAGAGGCAGGTGACTACTACATTGGTTCTGAGCTGTAAAGCATCCGAGGACGAGAATTTAACAGGATGCCGTTCAAATGTGGCTTGTAAGAAGCCCTTAGTCTTATTCAATGGGATGGAGAAACTAGGATTTCTTATACCCTGCTAGGTATAAGTAAAGAAGGCCTAGAGGTTATCTTCAGTGTGGTCCGTAAGAACTTTCATTTTATTTTAATAACATGCAATGCAGTAATGCCTATTTTTTTATTTTTAACCTTGCTCTGATTTCTATTCTATTTTAAAGTTTGGAAAGTTTTTAGTATTTTTCATTTCACGCATTACGTATATTTTTTTCTATAATATGGTATAAAATTTAAGTAGGGTAAGCGGGGGTAATGCCGCTCACCGGGTAATAGAGCTAACCCCAATAACTTGATAAAAACTGTGCCTAGCAACATGTCACGTATCCTGAAGGGCAATGGGCGGGACGCAACCCTTCTATTTCTATACGGAAAGCTGAAGCAACGAGCTTAAAAAGGGGTTTTGCTTTTAACAAAGAAGAAATAACATATTTCTACGATAAGCTTAGTGAGCTGATGGAAAAACATATGTTTCCTCCCAATAACATTTATAATGCTGATGAAACAGGTATTACCACAGTCACAGACACAGGAAAAGTCCTTGTAGAAAAAGGCCAAAAAGAGTAGGGGCAGTTGCAAGCGGTGAAAGAGGAAGAAATACAGTAGTTATGTGTGTTATAAGTGCGGCTGGAAACTTTATACCACCAATGTTTATCTTTGCCAGACAAAGGATGACACCTTTATTAGAAAACGATGGACCATCTGGTGCATTGTACACCAATTCTAAGAACGGCAGGATTAATGATGAATTATTTGTTGACTGGCTTAAATATTTTGCAGCATATATCAAGCATACGCAAGAATCTCCTGTGCGAAATTACCTGTTCCTTCCTGATCAATCTGACCTGGGACTTGTTGACGAACAAAAGCCAGGTCAGAAGAGAAAGAAAATAAAAGGATAGCAAAAATCGATAAGAATGAAAAACATGAGAAAACAGAAGGTACAAATATAAAAAAATCAAACGCAAAGTGCTGCAAGAAAGTTCTTCAGAGAGTGAAGTTGAAGAAAATCAAAACCTTTGCAACGATGACAGTGATGATGAAACGGATGTGGATGACAAAAACATAACAAATGCAATATTTGCGAAGAATTCGAAAAAAATAATGAGATGTGGTATTGCTACGTGCGGCCTATGATCTCAGGCTATATGCTCTGGAAATAATTCACCAGATGGATATGTCTGTGATCTATGCGCCTCAGATTAAAATCTGATTATAACTCATTGTTTTAATAAGGATAATTGATGATCATTTGTGATTATATACTTTAGTTAAGTTGTATAAGGTTGATATCTCTTGTAGTTATATAATAAAAATGGATCTCAGTTGTTAAATTCTAACATATATAGCTTTGAGCGTCATTACCACCTTTGTCTGAGCGGCATATCTCATAGTCAGGGGCAACAGCGCTCAAACCTGTTCTTTGTTACATATTTTCCTACCAATAATAAGACAAATATAAATACGTTTTTCTCTTAAAATATTTATTACTCAATAGTTAAACCTTTTGTATTTATTATAATTTTAATATAAATCAATATATAATAAAGATAAAGCGATTTTCCCTTAAGGTGATTACAGCACCCCCTTATAATTTTCGGACAAGGATATCTCAAAAAGTGATTTTTTAAGAAAATTTAAATTTAGGCAACATAAATTAGGCAATAATATCTAGAATTTGCATATTTTTTAAAGTTTTAATTCCTTCCAGGTTTCGAAAAAAAAATCAAAGGGCTTTAAATTTTTAAATATCATAATAAAAATAAATGCACTCCTCAACAGCAGTATTCTTAATATAATCTTTAAATTTAAGCTCTTAATCTTTTGTTAATGATTTTTTAAAATTCGCCGAAATTAGTGGCTAAAACGCCTCGTTAAGTGCTTCTTTCTAGTGTAACGCGTCTGTAACTATCGTATCGTACACTCTGAGTCATCATTCGTTTCTTGCAACGATTTACACCAGTTTAAACCAGTTTAAACCAGAAAATAGCACTTATCAAGGCGTTTTATCCACTAATTTCGGCGAATTTTAAAAAATAATTACCAAAAGATTAAGAGCTTAAACTTAGGGATTATAATAAAAATAGTGCTGTTGAGGAATGCATTTATTTTTATTATGATATTTCAAAATTTAAAGCCTTTGATTTTTTTTTCTCGGAAACTGGAAGGAATTAAAACTTTAAAATATATTGCCTAATATATTTTGCCAAAATTTTATTTTTTTAAAAAAGTTACTTTTTGAGATATCCTTGTCCGAAAATTATAAGGGGATGCTGTAATCACCTTAAGTGAACGCCATTCATCATGCTTACATATTTCCTTTTAAGACAAATGTCGCTTTGTACACCAGAGGTATAAATCTATATCCTGGGTAAACAAGTTACCATACTTTGCGCATCGGTTGCATTGTATTTATATTTAATAAGGTATTTTGTACCGAGCCTACATTACCAGATTATTTAACTTAATTTGTTTATTAATATTAACTTATAAAACTGAATCCGAACTTAAGGTTCTTGTGAATTTTCTAAGAGGAAGGGAAGCTTCTCTAGTATTAGGTATCAAAACTTGACTTTTTCTTTGAATTTACCAAGCATGTTTTATTTCTGATTTATCAATGTCCTTCGGTCATTGAAATATTGACATTTTTTAAACAAATATAATATCGAACTCATATTTTTCTTTATGTATAACTGATACAGTCTTTAATTTTTTATGTATCTTCAAAAATCTATTCGTTATATAGATATCCTTCATAAATTTCTTTATTAATAAATTGGGTTTATTAAATAATAGTTTGAATTTTCTCCTCTCTTATCACTGATTTAGGATTAACAGTTAACAGATCTCTTTAGGTACAAGTGTTAATTTTTCTTAAACAGGTATAATCTTCTATAGGTTTTTGTATTGCTGTAAATCAATGCAGCGGCGCCCACTTCAGTGTCTGCCACATAAGGTCTAGCTAATAGTGAAGATCCGCACTCAATTAAATAATATTTTGTATAAAATTTTAAATTGTTTGTTATTGTTGGAAATTATTTATACATCAGATGGGTCCATCCCTAAGTGCCAAACCGATTGATTAATTTATAATTAAACAATTATTTCTTCAATAAGAAAAAATCCATTTAATTACTAATAATATTAATTTAATAATCCAAATAAAAGAAATATTTAAACTGCGCCTGTCTTGCAAATTAATCAGAAGCTTCCAGAATAAAGTAAAATGTATCCATCTTTCTAGCACGTATAAACGCGCTAAAAGACACATGTCGCACACTCAGTTATAAAGTGGCAACTCAAAATTTGCATATTTAAACTTTTATTCGTAAAACGTTCTAAAATGGAGGCTTCCACATGTAGAGCTTTTTAAATGACGGTGCTACTCCAACGTAGAACGTCTTAGCTTGGAGTAACAGCGTCATTTAAAAAGCTCTACGTATGGAGGACGCCATTTTGTGCCGTTTGATGATTAAAAGTTTAAACATGTAAATTTTGAGTTATGCCACTTTATTACTGAGTGTGCGATGTCTAAGAGTCTAAAAACTACAGAAGGGAAAAAATGCGTAAATAGCCTATGTCGGTCTTGTTGCGCACAGAGTGCATCAAAATGAATTTCTAACAAAATTATTAGTTAGTCTCACCCAAGCCGGCACTTTACCCGGTAGAAGCCGCAACCTATGTAAAACAAAACATAATTTTTCACTAAACTTGAGGCATTTATGCCATGAAAGTGATAGAAGAGGTGCATCATTTCTTACAAAAAAATAATCATAGAAATCGGACAATGTAGTAAAGAATATCACTCAACATACATAAAAAATATAAACTGTAAATTAAAATAAATCTCCTTTTTTAAAAATCTGTTAAAAATATTATTACCTTTTATAATATCATAGATTTTGTAAAATTTTATTTGTTAAAAAATTAAATTTACTTTAAGAGTAATAAATTGCTTTTATTTACAAATTATTTGAGTGGTTGACAATACACAGAAGTGAGCACCGCGCTAGCATCCAGGCATACGGAATTTCAAATAGAAGCGCAGGTTAATGAAATGTAATGTGAGCCATTTCATTATTCAGTCATGCTCTAATACTCCAAGTCCCTCTCTATATTATTTGGCCTTTGAGGCTCAACTTGTCCGATTATTATACATAATTAAACCCCTTAAGACCAAACCTATTTGACGACTATGGTGGAGACACTTTCGCGAACATTCCAGAGTCAACGAGATACTATTTCTAGTCTAAATATAACGTGATAACGTTTCTGGTACATTCTGGTAATTTTGGTGGAGGAGCATTCTAGACCACCTATTTGTATATAAATATTGGTGGAGGACCAACAAAACTCAGATATTATATGGACAGTGATGATAAATAGTAATTAGTAGATAGACAGTGGTGAATATAAATTGTGATCAGTTTAAAGACATTCGAAGTATATATAAATTAGAATAGTTGTGTTGTAAAATAAATACGTGTTTGAATAAATTATTAATAAATAAACTGTTGTTTTAAAATAAACAAACATCACAGAAATTACTGTGGTTGACCTGACTTTTTTTATGATTTAATCATGCATTATATTTTTTTTACACTAATCGTATATTGAAAAAAAAAAATAATTAAGTAGTTTTGTATAGATTTTAAAATGATTTAAAGTGTTGCAGTTAAATACCGCCGAAAATATGCATTTTAGAAAAAAAAAGTTTCAGACAAAAGTTTTATAGTTTTTTAGGGGAAATATTTTAACCAAATTCATTTTTTATAGCTGACCATAATATGGCCATATCGAGGTAGACTTTGATTTTTTAAATGGGAACCCCATTTTTTTTTTAAATATTTTTAAAGTTTATAAAAAAATCTGATGTGTCCAACACAGGCTTTTTCCGGTTATTTTGTATAACTTATTGCAGCACCTCCATAAATGTTCAGAGGATAAAATAAATATATTCATTTTCCACATACATCTACCTCGAAACATTTTTCTATAGATATTCATTGAAAATGAAAATACTGAAAAATTTTAATTTAGCACTTTTCCTACAATTTTTCCATTACGGTCCATTTTAGAAAAATCATGTATAAACAAAAATTATAGAGATCGATATCGCAAACAACTTTTATTTCAACAATTTTCATAAAAATCAGAATTTTGCACATTTTGTCAAATTTCTCGAATACGGACCATTTCAGGAAATTTTGACATAAAACAAAAATTATAGATAATAATATTAGAAATAACTTTTATTTAATCAATTTTTTTCTCCAAACATAAATAACAGATATATTCCATAAAATATAAAAACGGCCCCTCCATAAAGTACCCCCCCACATGTTCCTACTTTGTCCAAAATCAAATCATTTCACGTCAGGCCGAAATAAAACTTAAGTTTAAAATTTAATGTTTTTTTCTTTATCCGTTTTTGAATTTTCTTCAAATTTCGAAATTTACACATTTTCTTAAATATCTCGAATACGGTACATTTTAGAGAAATTATGTATAGGATAAAAATTATAGAGAATTATATTACAAACAACTTTTGTTTAAAAATTTTTTATAAAAAAATATTTTTTTACATTTTGTCAAATTTCTCGAATACGGACCATTTTAGGAAAATTTTGTATGGAACAAAAATTATAGATAATAATATAAGAAGTAGCTTTTATTTAAAGAATTTTCTTTCCCAAACGTAAATAACAGATATATTCCATAAAATATAAAAATGACCACTTATAAAGTATCCCCCCAGATGTTCCGACACTGCCCAAAATCTAATCATCACATTGGAAGCTGAAAAAAAGCTTAAGTTTAAAATTTGGTGTTTTTCTGTGTATCGGTTCAGGAGTTATGCGACACACACACACACACACACACACACACACACACACACACACACACACACACACACACACACACACACACATACACACACACACACACACACACACACACACACACACACACACACAATTTTAGTTGAATTTGGTATTTGTGACAATATCATAATGATAAAACTACGAATTTTTTTCACTTTTTAGAATTTCCTGCAATTTAGGTATCCAACGAAGCAAAAACGTGTGGGCGTGCCGTATTTTACCATGCGAGTTCTGTTTGCGACACCGTCTAATTGTGCTTCCTTTGTCTAAATCCAACTCTGATATTTGAAACACTTTGAATCAATTAGTGGTGTCCTTTGTGAAATGTTGCTTGGGTTCTTTGTGGGTCTAGGGATTATAGTGAGCTTTCACCTACGAAAATAAACGGAGGCGTTTGGATGTGTATTTATGGTGTTTAGATTGAAAACTGGAAATTCAAGATTTCTCCTGTCCCCCTAACAGTGTATTGTGTATTCCAAATAGTATAGCTTATCGGTGAATTTATCACCATCATTCGCTCATAAATAATGCCAGTATACAGATTAACGCAATAGTAATGATTCAAAACATTTAAATCTTGAAGTTTTGCTCAAGTATGAAGACTAGAGAGAGAAGGAACCGAATCAAATTTCCGTCCTTCTTTTTATAAAGTTCGCAAAAATAACTGTAGTTGGCATGTCGAATAGCAGCGCTGTAAATTTTCTATGTAAGTCAATGTAAAATGAGGTAATTTTTATTTTTATTACAAGTTTCTAAAACATAAAATTATACAGTCATAGATCCTGAGTTAAAAACAACAATAATTATACATTAAATTTAACTTTCCAGGAAAGAAAATTTGTTTTTTATACAGCCAGTTGCAAGAACGATTGTTAAAATCTCTCGGTAGCTAATGAACTCATTATTTTATTCACTCCCTAAATTATCTTCTAAATGGTAAATTTGGCAACGGCGCTTTTTCAACTGACAGTATGAAGTAAAATGTGTCGATATTCGAGATAAGTCCCTATCAAGAGTTTTCTCTGTCTTTGTCGTCCCATTTAAGAAAACACTCGACAGGTGAACACGGAAGATGTGTTTTTGTTTTGTAATGAGCTCAAAATTTGTCATAAGGAATGTTGCTTCGCATTACAATGCCTGCAAAGAAAGTCAAACGGCAAGAATCGAGAGTGTCGAGACTAGACGAACTTTTAACAAGAGAATTGTTTACAAAATATACTTATTTGAAAGTACGTAAAGAAAACGAATTTTAAGAAGATTTAACAATGTCAATGTGAATTTTACGATGGAAAACAAAGGATTATTCACATATAGTAACTACTTTAATTATAAGAAAAAATATTTCTTTGTCTACAAATAATATAAAACAATATACATTTATAGAAGCTAAAATTCCTGAGCAACATTTATTTTCATGAACTATTTAGATATTAAATTATAAGGGTTTGAAAGTGGTCAATTTCATGAACAAAAATAAAAAAATTTAGGTAAGTACTAAAAGCCAATACAACAATAGCTATTTGTATTACTAGAGAGGAAAGTGCCACTTTTCCTCCCGCAGGATGAAGTTTACTGTCCGACGCGAAGCGAAGGGGAGTAAACATCCAAGGGAGGAAAAGGCACTTTACTCCCCAGTAATACATATGATTTTTCCGCCTCCCTCAAATAACAAGTCATTTTTAAATAATTTATTTATGAAACTAATAAACAAAATTTATTAAAGAACTAAAATTATGAAGTAGGTATAGTATAAATTATAGGCATGTTATTTTCATTCTTGCATCCTACATATTTTTAATTTGTGGTAGAGTAATTATTTTTCTGAGTAAGTACGAATATGCTTTTCTTCGGCCCATTGCTTGAAATGTAAATACTGTTTTTCGTATTTTTCTTTAGATTTTTGGGGTAATAGAGATTGAACTGTTGCATTAACATGTTCCAAAATATCCGGTGGTGTATTATTTATATCTTTAAATGCGCTTGAATCACTCATTTTTTAAATATTATTTATATTTTGTAGATATATTATAGCGTAACACACTTTAACACTGATCTGTCAATCGACCATAGCATGCTATAATATTTCTGTCCTAAATTCGAAAATCGGATGAATCTATAAATTGAAGTCAAATTAATAATGTAAAAATCGTTAAATTAAAATACAATTTACTGATTTTTACTATTTTGCAAAATACAGGGTGGAGGAAGTTCTGCGAAGAGGTCTCAGAGACCACCGCCAGCGCTAGAATCCATAGAGTTATAGCCAAAGACAGTACATCTAGTCAAGTGGGATTCCTCAAAAAAGAGGATGATACCTACACCACGACACTAGAGGAAAGTCTGGAGATACTAACTCAGGTGCACTTTCCGGCCTCAACTATCCTAACAGGACTAGACTCAGGAGACCAAGAGAGCTACAGTCACAAGGGGATCAGACCAACTCCAATAGACTGGAAGCTGGCCTCCGAAATCACAAGACCACACAGGATTAGTTGGGCTATCAACAAATTTAAGGCATACAAATCCCCGGGGCCGGATGAAATATATCCAATTCTGCTCCAGAAGGGAAAATATGTGTTAATGCCACATTTATGCAAAATCTTCAGAGCATGTATTGCCTGGAGATATATCCCAGCAATATGGCAAAAGGCGAAAGTAGTCTACCTTGCCAAAGTAGGTAGGGTCACAGACCAAACGCCAAAGTCATATCGCCCCATAAGCCTATCCTCCTTCCTACTTAAAACACTAGAACGATTAATAGATAGGTATATCAGGGACGATATACTTAAAATAAATCCGCTCCATCCCAACCAATATGCATACCAGCCAGGAAAGTCAACTGACCTAGCGCTAGACGATCTAAACAGGCTGCTCTCAAAGTCAATAGATGACAAAGAAATTGAAATAGCCACTTTCTTAGATATTGAAGGAGCTTTCAACAATGCCTCAACCAGGTCAATAACCAAGGCTCTAGAAGGGAGAAACGTCCCAGTAACAATATGCCAATGGATCACTGCCTGTCTAGAGAACAGGATTATTTTATCCACTCTAGGAAAGGCAACCATACAAGCAAAAGTTACACGGGGCTGCCCACAAGGAGGAATACTATCTCCAATGCTGTGGTCAGTTCTCGTGGACGACTTACTCAAAATATTGTCCAAAGAAGGCTACCAGTGCCTAGGATACGCAGACGACCTAGCAATCATCGTCAGGGGGCGATTTGCAGGTACAGTTTCGGAGCGATCTCAAACAGCTCTAAACATAGTGAACAACTGGTGCAAAAAGAAACAATTGTCCATCAACGCACAAAAAACAACAGTTGTACTATTCACAAAAAAACGGGTACTCACAGGTCTAAGACCACTAGTACTAAACAGCACAGTTATCCCATTCGTCACAGAAGCCAAATACCTCGGAGTCATATTTGACCAAAGGCTGACATGGAATCAACATCTCAAAAAACTCACACATAAAGCTACAATAGCTCTCGTAAGCTGTAGAAGAATATGTGGGAAAATCTGGGGTCTAAACCCCAAAATGACCATATGGTTATACACAAGGGTAATAAGACCCATGATAACCTATGGCGCAGTGGCGTGGGTAACCAAAACTGCGCAGGCAAGTGCAATAGGCCAACTCGCTAGCATTCAGCGGCTTGCCTGTCTAAGTGCTACTGGGGCCATGCGCACTACGCCGACCGCAGCAATGGAGGTATTACTAAATCTCACGCCATTGCACATCTTCATACAAGGAGAAACCAGGTCAGCTATTCACAGGCTAATGCAGGGACAAAACCCAATAAGCCAACTACATAGCGCCGACCACACAAGGCTATATCAGCAAGTACAAAGGGATAATATTCTAGCTATGCCTACTGATAGAGCCATAACCACATACAAATTTGAAAGAAATTTTCAAATTCAAATACCAGCCCGAGAATCCTGGAAACAGGGACCTCCCGTACAGGCTGAACTCGTCTGGTACACAGACGGTTCAAAAACCAAGGAAGGAGCCGGTGCTGGAATCTATGGACCTAAGTCGAAATCAACGATTTCACTAAGCTTAGGAAAATATGCAACAGTGTTCCAGGCTGAGCTAATAGCCATACAACACTGTGCAAGAGAAATATTAAATCAGCAAGTATCAGGCAAAACTATTGCCATATACTCTGATAGCCAAGCAGCTCTAAAGGCAATTCTCTCACCAGAAATCAAATCACGACTGGTGAAAGACTGTCTAGAAGACCTGACAGAGCTAAGTAGTCAAAATAAGGTGACCTTAGCCTGGGTTCCAGGCCATGAGGGATATCAGGGCAACGAAAAGGCCGACGAATTAGCCCGAGAAGGCTCAGATAAGGCCATGACAGGCCCTGAACCCTTTTGTGGAGTCGCTAAGGCATTGTGCAAGGCATCCATTAAACAATGGATGCAAAAAGAGTCTCAGGAATGGTGGAACAACTATCCAAGACTGAGACAGGCCAAACAGTTCATCAAGGAACCATCGGCCAAGTTTACGAAAGACCTACTGGATCAAAAACGTCAAATCGTTAGGATAACAGTAGGCCTTCTTACTGGACACTGTCGCCTCAAAAGGCACATGAGTGTCATAAATCCAGCAGAAGAAGCAACTTTGTGCAGGTTCTGTGAAGAAGAAGAGGAAACATCATTCCACGTCCTGTGCCAATGTGAAGGCTTGGCTGGAATGAGGTTTCTAACATTGGGCGAAGAAAAGCCAATTGCATGCAACTCCATGCGGGAGCCACTGTCAAAGCTACTGAGTCTAATAAAAAAGACCAGGCTAGACGACATACTCTAAAACAAACGGAGTCCCACAATAGATCTGAAAAGGTCGCGGTGGACAAGGACAAATAACGTCCAACTCCTAATCTAATCTAATCTAATCTAATCTACAGGGTGTTCTATAAATAAACGGTAAAATTCATACTTATGTAATAGAATATAGTTTAGGTCGTCAATGCCGTATAAGCTATTTCATTTATGACATACCATGACGTCACTTTTACTTTTCCTCCCTAGGGAGTAAAAGTACTTTTCCTCCCTAGGGAGGAAAAGTATGACTTTGCTCCCTGCAATGAGGTCAGGAAATAAATACTTTGGATAGAGGTAGGCGGAAAAATGTTTTTCACTGTTTAAAATGTTTTGGTTTCTGCCCAAGGGGTGTCTTCAGGACTGAATGCAGCTATTATGTATAAAACTTTTTTATTAAAAAGAGGACAAAGGTATCCATAAGTGTGATGTCTTTAAGATGAGGCAAAGGGCGGATTGCCAGAGGAGTAGAAAAGTTTTCTTTTATAAGTCGAGTATGATAGGTATATTACTATATATTTAGGCTGGTTATATTTAACTTTATCAAGAAGGAGATGGAACAAGTACCTAAGTGTCTTCTGAATAGAAAGAAAGCGATGAGGTTATAACTGAGAATGTGGTACCTGCGAAAGAGGTGAGAAACAAAAATCCCCATTCGTAAACCAGCTGAGTTTTTGTATCCCAAGAAACTAAATTAATACCAGATGGCTAAAAGTAACATTAACAACTTCAGTAGTAACCCTAATATACTGTAACTAAGATATTTAATAGAACTAATAGGTACTTAAGGATCTTAAGATGCCATAAAAGTTACTAAAGATCGGCTATTTTCAGTATTACATTTCTTGTTCTACTAGATTACGTGGAATACGGATATTGTTTAAGGCTTGTTTGTTACTATTCTAAAAAGCAAAATGCTGTTCCAGATTTACCTCAAAACAGCTCCCGGTATATCCTTTTTTATGTTCTTGTCACAATATGTAGACCATTTTCAAAATTCTGATGTGTAATTTTTTCCTCAGCATTTATTTCTTTTCTAAATTAGACATATAGGATATGCAAGATATGAAAAAAGAATAATTAGTTATGGCCTAAAAATTATTGTATACATATTTATTTATTGGACCATTAAGTAATAAGTCGTTATAGGGATTTGTTAGTTATGGAAATACATAAAATATTTAATGGACCACTAACTAAAGGCTTGTTAATGTCCCATTAAAAAAAAAGTTGAATAAATATTGTGGACATCTGCCACCTTTTAAAAATTATAATCGAAGTTCTTTTTATTAATATACATTAATATTTATACATTATACGCATTTTTATACAATATTTTATATATTTTGGATTTAATATTAAGGTACTCGTACATACATAGAAAACATAATATAATATGCATGTTATTATATCTATGGTAGGTAGGTAACAAAGTAGATTTTGTTGCAAGCATTATAAAAAAATGTATCCTAATTTTGTAACTAAATCCATTGGTGTTCTAAAGCAAATTATTGTTACTCTTATGTTTCATGCATCTGGATTATTTTAAATTTAATAAACATTCTTAAAGTCTACTGTCTAGGTAGGTACCGTGGGCAGAATAATATTCCAATTTATAACTATGCCGTAAACGCACCAGATTTGGAGGTTAACTTATGACCCGTGATATATACTTATATGGATTGCTCATTTATATGTAAATAGGGAATCGAGACAGAATAAAGTAAAGACGACATAAATAATATTTTGCAATATGACAGGTGGACGCAATTCGAGTGACGGAAAAATGTAATGAAAATGGCGATTTAAGTGATATTTTTATATATTTTAAATCAACAATTTTATTTATGAAGACTGACAGAATGAAAATAATTTTATATCATTTAAATGCCGCTTTTGAATATCCACATCCGATGCATTTTTTACATCTCGAGCGTTTGTTTATCCACATCGGACACATCTGTCCTACTACATTTACGTATACTAAATCACGTGATCAAAAATTTACAACATCTCAGATGCATCCAATGTGTATATTTAAACGCGGCACTAATACATGTAATGTTTTCTCTCAATTTTGAGTACTCAGTTATAAATTGTAAACATAGTGTCAGAGGCAGAGTATTGCATTAAAGCACTCATAAGTAATTCACAATAAATAGCTTCGCAAAATACTCATAATAAGTATCTGAGTATGAATACTCACTAATATGAATAATACTTAAAACAAATAAGTGCTTTCGCAAATTTTAAAGAGTACTTTAAGTACTTAAGTACAATTTTGAGTATACTTGTACTGCCCAGCTGTGTATAGTGTTTTCTTGTCACTAAGATTTTTACAGATTTAAATGTACATTTTATAGTTATAATTAACCCGGGCATTAACCTTTGGGATAGTAAAAGACCACCAAATGGCCACTTCAAAAAAATGGGGCAACTAGAGACACCTCTCGGCGATGTTAATAATCTACAGGACTTTGATGATCTGAGAAGATGGATGTCTGTAGTCTGCAGACTAAGCGTCAACCAGCAGGTTTTCTTTCTGCAGGACTTTGATTAGTTGGGAAGATGGATGTTTATAGACACCCCTCAGCGTCAACCAGCAGGTTTTTGGTGGGTTGATAACCTGCAGGGCTTTGATGAGCTATGAAGATGCAGCTGTCTCTAGACATATACCCCCGGAGGATGCACAATGGGCCTATGGTTGTGGAAGTATCCACCTTTCCCACCTTACAGATATACTTTGTATTGTTAATTAAAACTAATGTAGGATGTTGCTAAGAAATTAGAATGTCCATTTTGACAAATAATATCATGTGGTCCTATTTATAAGATGGCAGCAATTTATAAAATTAATTTTTTTAATCAAAAAAACTTTGTTCTGTATAATTGATAATACATTTTTATTATACTAATATATGATTCAATGTGTTTTGTATAGGCTTTGTTACTGTTTTCCTGTTATAAAATTGTTTAAACCTCTTAATAATATTTGACGATGTGGATACTCAACATTGCAATACGAAAAAATTTATGGTTAAACACACCTTAAATAATATCGTGTTTTGAAGTAAAATAGGTCATTCTTTTTTTTTTGTTTCTAAATATTCAAATGCTAAAATTTTATTTTAAAACACGTTTGGGGCAGAACGATTTTATTTAGTAAACACTTGAAAAGGCGCTTTTCGTAGTCCTATTTAAATATGGGTAAGCAGTCTGTATAACGATATATCATTGGTCATATCGCGAAAGATGAACCGCGTTGCCAGATTTACGACGTTCAATAGCTATTGAGGATCGGAATGCATTTTTAGTGGATCATTAGTGCTAATAAATATTTAACGATCGTTCTTGCAACCGGCTAAAAGAATTTTAATGTTAAATATAGAATTGCTACTGTTATTTTTTTGTTGAACCCCCATATTGTCATTGTAAATGTTTTTTTATAGTATACTATAGGCTTAAAACAGTAAACAGTGGCAGCATATATATTGTTCCTAAGTGCCGAAAAAGCACTTTCTAAAGATGATGCTGTTCTATACATTTTAGAAGATATTTTCAAATATTATGAGACTATTTTTTACTGATGATAAAAAGGGGAAAGCTGAAATTAAAGGATGAGGTAATACCATGTATATTCCCAAATCTCCCTTTATGCTTGTATTACTACAATAAAAAATCTGTTAACTGTTTTATTTTGCTCTTAAAACTATATATGGGTCCAATTCAAAAAAAAAATCTGTGTCCAACACATGACTTTCCTATCTAGTTATTACAGGCTTTTTCCGGTTATTTTGTACAACCTATTGCAGCACCTCCATAAATGTTTAGAGGATAAAATAAATACAAACATTTTCCACATACATCTACCTCGAAACATTTTTCTATAGATATTCATTGAAAATAAAAATACTGAAAAATTAAAATTTAGCACTTTTCCTACAATTTTTCCAATACGGTCCATTTTAGAAAAATCATGTAAAAACAAAAATTATAGAGATCGATACCATGTATATTCCCAAATCTCCCTTTATGCTTGTATTACTACAATAAAAAATCTGTTAACTGTTTTATTTTGCTCTTAAAACTATATATGGGTCCAATTCAAAAAAAAAATCTGTGTCCAACACATGACTTTCCTATCTAGTTATTACAGGCTTTTTCCGGTTATTTTGTACAACCTATTGCAGCACCTCCATAAATGTTTAGAGGATAAAATAAATACAAACATTTTCCACATACATCTACCTCGAAACATTTTTCTATAGATATTCATTGAAAATAAAAATACTGAAAAATTAAAATTTAGCACTTTTCCTACAATTTTTCCAATACGGTCCATTTTAGAAAAATCATGTAAAAACAAAAATTATAGAGATCGATACCATGTATATTTCCAAATCTCCATTTATGCTTGTATTACTACAATAAAAAATCTGTTAACTGTTTTATTTTGCTCTTAAAACTATATATGGGTCCAATTAAAAAAAAAAAATCTGTGTCCAACACATGACTTTCCTATCTAGTTATTACAGGCTTTTTCCGGTTATTTTGTACAACCTATTGCAGCACCTCCATAAATGTTTAGAGGATAAAATAAATACAAACATTTTCCACATACATCTACCTCGAAACATTTTTCTATAGATATTCATTGAAAATAAAAATACTGAAAAATTAAAATTTAGCACTTTTCCTACAATTTTTCCAATACGGTCCATTTTAGAAAAATCATGTAAAAACAAAAATTATAGAGATCGATATCGCAAACAACTTTTATTTCAACAATTTTCATAAAAATCAGAATTTTGCACATTTTGTCAAATTTCTCGAATACGGACCATTTCAGGAAATTTTGACTTAAAGCAAAAAATTATAGATAATAATATTAGAAATAACTTTTATTTAAACAATTTTTTTCTCCAAACATAAATAACAGATATATTCCATAAAATATAAAAACGGCCTCCCATAAAGTACCCCCCCAGATGTTCCGACTTTGTCCAAAATCTAATCATTTTACGTCAGGCCGAAATGAAACTTAAGTTTAAAATTTAATGTTTTTTCTTTATCCGTTTTTGAGTTTTCTTCAAATTTCGAAATTTACACATTTTCTTAAATATCTCGAATACGGTCCATTTTAGAGAAATTTTGTATAGGATAAAAATTATTGGACCTCTTTCTTGCCTCGTATAGTAATCAAAGTATGTGGGCACAAGCTAACAACTGACATGGTTAACTGTCATTTCGACACAAGCGTTATTCTGTTAATAAATGAATTGTCAGTGGGAAGGTTTGGTTTATCTAAGGGTTGCGACATACGATGTATTCTATCTACAATACGTAAAATCATGAATAATTGATTACATTTAAATATTTTAGGTCGAGCACAATAAAAATATTATTTAAAAAAAATCGCTTTTACATTTTTTCATAAATTGACATTACTATTTCGAATAAAAATAACTTCCAAGATGCAAGACTATGTCGCTACCCCCTTAGATATACGAGACCTTCCCACTAACAGCTATTGTTTGACAGGTCGTTGGAATGCCTAATTGAAGTTGTACTAAATTACATTTCTCACTTTTTTCCATATGAGTTCTGACACTACAGTAGAAAATTGTGTTCCATAAGTAACACTGTTAGACCTAATTTTATTCATATCTGTGTTATATTCCTTTCTTAGCGTTTATCTTCAAAGATCGGAAAAATGCACCAAAAAATAAAAAAAAATTGCATTTTAATGCAGTTGATTTGCGAAAAAGTGTTTAGGCAAAACTTTTTTTATGTTACTTACAAATTATTACCGTTTGGAAACTGAGATCTAGTACATTCTGCAACTCTACTAATACCTTGAGCCACATACGTTACACGGATAAAATGCTCATATTTTTTTTTTTTAATTTTGTTCCACTTTAATCATATAAGGGGCAGCGTCCGACAATTAAATTATAAATTTACAAGAAGGGACAATATCTGGTAAAAAAAAATTAGTGAATCCTGTACAAATCTAGTCACAATTAAATTGTTTGTTTTTTCAAGGTGCTTTTCCTGGTTTATCTTCGTGTAGAACTCCAATTAATAAATATGCAATACATCTTCCACGAGAATCTGTGGTTTCATCAATTACAATATAGAAGTTGTTATTAGATATAATATTTTTTATACACACCATTGTGTCTTTATGTATAAAATTGACATGCTTTTTTCTTAGTGTAGATTCATCTGGTACATTAAAGTTGTAATAATTTTGCAAAAATGACTTTAAGTTTACATTATTTAATTTATTTAAGGGTATATCTGCTAAAATCATTACTTTATAATAATTAATTAATAATAATAATAATAGTAATTTTTAATTATTTCTGTAGACCTGTATACATAGAGGTATAGAAAACGTCCCATAAAATTTACAAACAAGACAAAAATGTAGGCGTAAAAACAAACTTATATATAATTCGTTACAAACAATGCATTGAAAACATTTAAATAAAATTATAATCTAACATTTAAGTAAAATTGCAATGAAAGTATAAATAGTTTGCGCTAGTAAAACCTCTGTTACTCGGGTTTTGGAAGCTTTGACATCATTTATGCATTTTGTTATCCAAAATGTAAAGCTTGATTGCTGTAATTAAAGGTCCTTGTGCATTTCTTAAATTGTACCTGCTATTAATAGAAATATCACCTCTACAAAGAAAAATCTGATGATTAGACCTTACATATAATATATAATATATATAATATTACATAAAATATAAACTGAAATAACAGTTAAAATTCTTAAAAAGTCCTTAAAAAGTTGTCTGCATGATAATTGTCTATTTTTAAAAGTAATGGTTCTTTTGTTGTAATACAAGAATTTCATTTAGTCTATTACAATTTCCCCAACATAAATAATATAGAGTAATTCAAAATCTAGTAAATTTGAGCGATATATTACATTTTCAGGATATTTACTGAAATGAAATGCCAAAGGACGTAACAGTGTGTGGCTAATTTAGATGTGATATGGTCAACATGAAAATCCCAAGAAACATTACAATCAAAATGAACTCCTAAAAATTTGACACATCCATTTTGAGTTATAAATGTACCATTGTGGCGGAGCAGTAAACTATAATTTAACTTTCTTGGGAAAAATAATAACATATTTGTTTTATTAACATTTAAAAATAGCCCATTGTTGTCACAATAAATACTCATAGTTTCGACAGCCATATTAGCTTGATCTCGTAAAAAGAGTATCTTTACTTGCAACACTAAATGATGTATCATCAGCAAATTGAGTGATGAGAATATTAGAACTGGATAAGTCGTTAATAAAAAGAAGAAAAAGAGTAGGACCTTTGACACATTTTTTAATGAATTTGAATTAAATAGAACTGTTTGGGATCTGTTAGTTAAAAAAGATTTTATCCACATTAGAGCAGGGCATGGCAATAAAACTCAAGTTGTGTTACGTACTAAAAGTATCATACCTTATATATAATTTTTATTACCAATTTTATTATTCTAATATAGAATAATTAGTTTTCACAAAGAAATGAGCAAGGGCCCAACTATTTTAATATATATTTATTATTTGATTCTTCAACTGTAGCTATATTTCATCTTAAATTAACTTTACCTTGATATATGGTTTACCTAAAAATAAACGAATAAAAACTAATATTATAAATATTTTAGTAAATAAGTAAATATAACCTTACATTATGTTTTGATTCCTCTTCTGTTACTTTTATCATCGTCCTTCAAATTTTCTTCTCACAAAACCATAAAATATAAATTATTGGAAAAATACCATGACGTCATGCACAGTTCAGTGTAGCCAATAGTGCAAAAGAATAATTCTCTAGATTCTCGCGGAATAATTCGGTTTAAAGCCCATAAGGAAAAAAAACGTTTAGTTTTTTTTTTGTTTTTCTTTTTGGATAATTTGCTTTGAGAAGCAACCACGTTTTCCAAACCTCGCGTTTTCGCGGATATTTACCGAAATCTCCGATTATTTTATTTAATTTTGATATTAGGGATAAAGTAACTAATATCACATTTTGTGAATCTAAAAGAAATAATTTATTTGGAGAATTCAATTATCAAATTCTCTTCAATTGAAGCCACGTTTAAGCCCCCTGCCAACCGAGGTGAGTCCATTGATTGAACTATTCTATTGTACCTTATATTTCTTTAGATGATGCTTTACCAAGTTATATTATTTTTAGGCCTTTCTCCTTATTCAGTTTTACTTTTACCTTTGGCACTTAAAACTATATCTGGTTGATAGTTCCCATTAAAACATCTTACTTAATTGAAGAGATCATACTGTATTGACGCCTATAAGAACTCAATAATACCAATCGAAGCCCTGTAAGGTTCTGGAGAGAAGCCGCCCTTCTGAAAAAAGACAGATAAGCCTTAAAAACTTTAATTTGTTTTTTTTTATTATTCGAGTCAGTGATTAAAGTATATTTTATATATTAATTTGCCAATTTGCTGATAATTCATTCATATGTATATTAACTTACCAATTTGCTGATAATTCTTCAGAAAATAGAACTTTAAACCTTCTTAATAGGTCAAACTTGTGATAAGGACATTAAACTGAGTCTGAAACAAAATAGAACATAATTGTTAAAAACATTCAAAACAAAATATTCATTGTTAAAGATATTTTACAATTAGTGTAATGCTTTTTATGGTTCTTGTTGAACTTACCTGCGAAAATTTTGTAAATATAAATGTTTCATACTTATTGCTAAAAGATATTTGAAAGAAAAGAACTCCGCAGTAGCTTTTATTTGCTAACCTTCGAATCCTTCCTGAGATTGACCCCTCCTGGCTTTGAAAAGGCTTTCCCTTAGTACCTGAGGCAAAGTAGCCATAACAGTTTATATAAAAGTAATTCTTGATTGACTGTGTCGAAGGCTCAAAAAGATCAAAAAACAAAGTTAGATATTTATTATTTTTATCAAAATTTTCTAGGATATGATTGAACAATGTATGAGTTGCATCTTGAGTAGAAAGACCTTATTGGAAACCGAATTAAGGATTTAAAATGCTGAACGTGTTAATATAATTTACTAGCCTGGTAATAATGATATGTCACGGTAATTTGCAATTTCTGTTTTTTTTCTTTTTTAAAAAGTGGTAATATAACTGTTTTATTTAGGATCTGAGAAAATGAAACGGTTTGAAAGGACAAATTAATTAAAATAACCAAAGGTTCCACGATATATTCCAATGCATGTAACAATAAACTATATAAAATTTTATCAATTCCGCAAGAGTTTTTTGAAGATATTGTTGTTATAATTGTTTCTACCCCGGATAAATAAATAAAAATAAATAAAAATAAATAAAAATAAATAATAATAAATAAAAATAAATAAAAATAAATAAAAATAAATAATAATAAATAAAAATAAATAAAAATAAATAAAAATAAATAAAAATAAATAAAAATAAATAAAAATAAATAAAAATAAATAAAAATAAATAAAAATAAATAAAAATAAATAAAAATAAATAAAAATAAATAAAAATAAATAAAAATAAATAAAAATAAATAAAAATAAATAAAAATAAATAAAAATAAATAAAAATAAATAAAAATAAATAAAAATAAATAAAAATAAATAAAAATAAATAAAAATAAATAAAAATAAATAAAAATAAATAAAAATAAATAATAATAAATAAAAATAAATAAAAATAAATAAAAATAAATAATAATAAATAAAAATAAATAAAAATAAATAAAAATAAATAAAAATAAATAAAAATAAATAAAAATAAATAAAAATAAATAAAAATAAATAAAAATAAATAAAAATAAATAAAAATAAATAAAAATAAATAAAAATAAATAAAAATAAATAAAAATAAATAAAAATAAATAAAAATAAATAAAAATAAATAAAAATAAATAAAAATAAATAAAAATAAATAAAAATAAATAAAAATAAATAAAAATAAATAAAAATAAATAAAAATAAATAAAAATAAATAAAAATAAATAAAAATAAATAAAAATAAATAAAAATAAATAAAAATAAATAAAAATAAATAAAAATAAATAAAAATAAATAAAAATAAATAAAAATAAATAAAAATAAATAAAAATAAATAAAAATAAATAAAAATAAATAAAAATAAATAAAAATAAATAAAAATAAATAAAAATAAATAAAAATAAATAAAAATAAATAAAAATAAATAAAAAAAAAAAAAATAAATAAAAATAAATAAAAATAAATAAAAATAAATAAAAATAAATAGAAATAAATAAAAATAAATAAAAATAAATAAAAATAAATAAAAATAAATAAAAATAAATAAAAATAAATAAAAATAAATAAAAATAAATAAAAATAAATAAAAATAAATAAAAATAAATAAAAATAAATAAAAATAAATAAAAATAAATAAAAATAAATAAAAATAAATAAAAATAAATAAAAATAAATAAAAATAAATAAAAATAAATAAAAATAAATAAAAATAAATAAAAATAAATAAAAATAAATAAAAATAAATAAAAATAAATAAAAATAAATAAAAATAAATAAAAATAAATAAAAATAAATAAAAATAAATAAAAATAAATAAAAATAAATAAAAATAAATAAAAATAAATAAAAATAAATAAAAATAAATAAAAATAAATAAAAATAAATAAAAATAAATAAAAATAAATAAAAATAAATAAAAATAAATAAAAATAAATAAAAATAAATAAAAATAAATAAAAATAAATAAAAATAAATAATAATAAATAAAAATAAATAAAAATAAATAAAAATAAATAATAATAAATAAAAATAAATAAAAATAAATAAAAATAAATAAAAATAAATAAAAATAAATAAAAATAAATAAAAATAAATAAAAATAAATAAAAATAAATAAAAATAAATAAAAATAAATAAAAATAAATAAAAATAAATAAAAATAAATAAAAATAAATAAAAATAAATAAAAATAAATAAAAATAAATAAAAATAAATAAAAATAAATAAAAATAAATAAAAATAAATAAAAATAAATAAAAATAAATAAAAATAAATAAAAATAAATAAAAATAAATAAAAATAAATAAAAATTAATAAAAATAAATAAAAATAAATAAAAATAAATAAAAATAAATAAAAATAAATAAAAATAAATAGAAATAAATAAAAATAAATAAAAATAAATAAAAATAAATAAAAATAAATAAAAATAAATAAAAATAAATAAAAATAAATAAAAATAAATAAAAATAAATAAAAATAAATAAAAATAAATAAAAATAAATAAAAATAAATAAAAATAAATAAAAATAAATAAAAATAAATAAAAATAAATAAAAATAAATAAAAATAAATAAAAATAAATAAAAATAAATAAAAATAAATAAAAATAAATAAAAATAAATAAAAATAAATAAAAATAAATAAAAATAAATAAAAATAAATAAAAATAAATAAAAATAAATAAAAATAAATAAAAATAAATGAAAATAAATAAAAATAAATAAAAATAAATAAAAATATATAAAAATAAATAAAAATATATAAAAACAAATAATACTATAACATATGTACATACCATGAAACCTAGAAAACATATCGCTCCTATTTTTTGGCAAGTCGTTTTATATCCACGAGTGCAAAGCCGTGGGCAATAACTAGTTTATAATATGTATGATATTATGCCGATAATCCAACTATAATATTTTTGGAGAAATTTGGAAAAATGTAATATAAACCTCCTAGAATTAAAATCTGTCAGTTTCAGAAAACAGTAATCCAGTCCAACTTGAGGGAATTAAAACTACATATAAAAACCCGTCTGGAAAAGCCAGTATATAAATATATACCTAATAAATATGCAGCAAATCCAATCAGACTGAGTTACATGTCTCTTCAAAACAAACCGACATTGATGTGATTTTTGGCACGAAATAAATTACGTAGATATTGACTTGTTTTTTGTTCACCGAGAGAGGTAATTGTATCTACAATTTTCTTGCGCTAATAAGTATTTGCGGTTGCTACTGACGGGAGCTCCCTAAGGAATCTTTGTCGCTGCGTAATCAGTGGCGTAACGTGATTTTAAATCATTAAATATATTAAAAGAAAAAATGCTTCTGCTCTAGCTGAAGCCTTTGTTGATACGAGACAAATAATAACATTACTTATTATTTATTAACATTAATTGTTAAATATAACTTTATATTTCCTACGTACTTCGAGATACCCTTTTTGAATAAATCCATCTTGAAATAAAGACTAAATTCACAGATAACGATACAAAAATATACACAGAGTGATTTAAAAGTGAATTGGGAACTAATACCGTATTTTTTTATTTAAATAATTAAATAGAAAAATATCGGATTTTACATAATATATGCTTAATATTTACGGCTGCAGTTCTAACTATAGCACTATGGTCTAGAGAAGAAAGGAGTGCAGTAATTTAATTTGCAGAACATAGTACAGGTTCAAAAGGTAGACATTTTATTTATACCTCTTCCTTCAATGCTTATTTTTAGTTAAAATGAAAATTTTAATACATCTGATTAGCTCAATTTATTTATTTATTTATAAATTTGGTAACCTAACAAGCAAATAAATGACCAATAATAAGGTTGCACCATTTTGTCCTGCGCTATTTTGTTATGGAGCCATGTTTTACTGTTATGCGTGTTTGTGCTTTGCAACTGTATGACAGATTTTCACGGTAACACAAACATTTTTTTCTTGTGGTAATTTTGAACTAAACCGTTTCCACTCTAATTGCCACTGACTTTTGTACGACACTTTTTAGATACGATTATAGATCTAAGTGCACTATCTCCTATATGTTTACTGATTTTGGACTTGTTGTATAGCTGGTTTTACCAGAATATCCGCTCTTTCTCTTTTTCGTTTCCATCTTTTTCAGTATTTGATGGTACAACATACTTTGATTATCAAAGTATGTGGATGGTACCCATAGAACTTCCTTTTCGGTTTGTTATGAAGTTCAGTATTAATGTATGATTTAACTGGATGACTGGGGTAGATTTGTTTCATACCCATTAAACTACTAATAGAGATTTTGGTGGTTCTATCCTATTTATATATTTCAGATGTAAGATCAGAGGTGTAAGATTGAAGCTGTAGAGGAAAGTTTACAAGATATGCTTTTCCAAAAGACATGAAAGCAGATCCCTTTCCTGTTTCTCATTTGGCTGCATCTGTATAAATATAACAAAACTCTATGTAAAGGTTGAGAATTTCGTGAAATTTGACTTTTAGACATACGGGGTTGTATTCAAATTTTTTATAAATGACCAGGCTTATGTAAAACAAAGGGCGAGAAACTGTCCAAGGGGGAGTAGAGGGAATATAAACGAGTGGAAAATTTAGATTAAAGAAAGTTTGTTACGGTCAGGTGGTGCCAAATGGTTTTATTATTAAAGTTAGCTTACCTTAAATTAAATAATACAAAAACACTTAGTAATGATTCCTATATTCATATAATCATATAAGCATATACCTCCAAAAATCAATTGTACTTTAAACTAAGTCCAACTAAGTCCTGTCCATACGGTTCAGCAACTAAAAATAAAATATAGATTATTAACAAACGAATTAATACTAAAATAAAGTAAATTAATATATACAGGGTGAGTCATGAGGAACCTTACAGACTTCTACCATATGTAGAGTCCCTTAAGGGGTATATCATATGAGCATTAAAAAGTGGCAACTCCCCTTCGTTATTAATATTTTGTGAATTTTGACCAAACTTTATATGGCCGTAAAATCTACAAGAATTACTAGATTTGTATAATTTTTTGGTGGAGCTTTACACTGGTGTCTATCATTTAACCCATATCCTCAAAAGTTAAAAATTCCAGGATTGGCTTAGGAAAAATTAATCTCGACGATTCATATCAAAAAGTTCGCCCTGTATAAGATTTCCTGATTTCTTTGTTGTAGGTAGTAAGCGCCTCGATGTAGTTCTGCCAATCTCCGCTGTGCTTGGCCCTATTATAGAGCTTCCGCACTTCGAATCGTAAGTTTGACAGATGACAGTTCCACCAAGGAGCATCCCTACTAGTTCTATTTCTTTGAATGGGGCAGCTTGATTCATATGGCTCAAGTATTGCCCCAGTTAGTTTTTCGAGATCGCTTTCCAGAGCAAGTGGGTGCCCCGGTCCTTTTTTTGTCTGGATACGTGCTAAATTTTGCTTCAGAATGGTGTTGTATTTGTCCAGTCAGAAATGTCGCTCTCTAACGTAAACATAATTATCAGATAGAGATGGTTCACTCGATACCCTCCAGTTTTTGACTAGATCTTTAATGCTCGATGTGCTCAATGTGATGTCTAATACCTCACTTCTTGCCCTTGTTACAAATGTTGGAGCATTCCCAATATTTTGCACAATAAGGTTCTTATTAAAAATATATTCTTAAAGTTGCTCACCTCTTTGATTAGTGTCGTTGCTTCCCCATACAGTGCTGTGCGCGTTGGCGTCGCATCCAAGAAGTAATGGCAGATGTCTTCTCTGGCAGTACTCCACTAGCCTCGATACTTCTGGGGGTGGTACATGCTTATCTCCGGTGAAGTAACTGCAGCCTCATCCCTAATTCCAGGTATGCTCGAATTGGAACGAGATCACGCGTCATGAATTCTGAAAGACAAGAATATTTAATATTACTTCTTACCATTATGCTTGCTCTGGGTACTTCATCACTAGTGTGATAAATTACCCTTGCATCCTTACATGCAAATCCTCTTACCTGGTTTTCATAGACCCACGGTTGCTGGATCAGTACGATCCCTAATTAATCTTTAGTGAATGTCCTGGAGATCACAGCCGAGGCTCCCTTAGCGTGATGGACATTCACTTGGGCGATGACGATGCCCGCCATTTTACTCTCTTTCAATGGGGGTGTTGTCCCCATCGGTGAGGGTGTGTTCCATATCCCCCTCTTCAGTTGGTTGATTATATTAAATTTAAAGATCGCAAATCGTAATTACTTTTTAATGAACAAAATCATTGCCTTGATTTTATGTATTGAAGAAGAGGTTATGTTAAAATTGGTAAGTATATAGCCCACTTAAAGTATTTATACTGGTTTTTGGACCCTTTATAATTTGATGGGACTAAAATAGATACAATTCAATGTTTAGTGACAACTCACAAGTATTTTTTAAATAATTTTGGTATTACTACATACCCCTTTTACTTTTACACATCTACCCCGCTGGCTCTTAGACATGTTTTCGTTATTTTGAGTAAAATTGAATTTTCATTAATTGATCGTCCGAAACGTGTCGGCTATACTCGGTACTTTTTTCCGGTATATACTTTGTTTCGACAGTGATCAAAGTCACGAACATCCATCAATTAAATTTGCATGCTTTAATTTAGTAAAAATTGCACACACTTTTTCTTCATTTTTCATCAAGTCTTATTAGCCGTTTTTCCCTGACGTTTGAAGTCTATACCCAGAGGGTTGGGGTTATTAAAATCCAGTGGCGGTTCTTAATGTATCTCTAGAAATAAAGAAATAAAATATTAGTAAATTTGTGGATCAAGGAAGCAGAAATATAAGGATTTATGGATAAATATGTATCTTTACTCGGACAAAATATTGAAGAAGATGATTCCTCTCTGTTCACGTACAACAATCATACTATACCAGAGCATAATGAATGGAATCACGTGCTTAAAACTGCAGAAGTTATCGGAATCACGTGCCAACTAGTCATAAATGCATGTTTATTGCCAAAATGTATTACGCCAGTAGCGTATAAAAACTATTGGCAAATTAAATGCGGTAATTGTAAATAATATTAGATGAAAGTAGGTTGGTTAACTATTTTTGTAGTAATAATCATTCATGTTCATAATTTTGTTTTGTTTATTGTTAAAATATGTAAATATTATGCCAGTGGCGTAGAAACACTATTAGAAAATTAAATGGGGTATTATACTAGAACAAAATATTGAAAAAGGTGCGCCTTAAAACTGCAAAAGTTATCGTTATCATATCAAAATGCACTCTTCCAGTGTCACAAAAATACTATATTGGCAAATTAAATGGGTATTTGTAAATATTACTAGATTAAAGTAGGTTGGTTACCTATTTTTGTTATAATAATTCATCTATGTTTATAATTGTATCACTTACTTGAATTCTAAATCTATGAAGTTTCGTAATCCACTGATTCTGCAGAACTATCACTGGAATCATCGTTATCGTTATCGAACTTAAAGTTATGACTAAAGGTGCAACTACCGTTTCGATCATACCGTCCAAGCGCCACATATTATTTTCTTCCCTAATTACATGGGAAATAGCATTCTGTCAATCTTCAGGTTTTATACGTTCTATACCGGTTTTTAATAAACTTTAAACGTCGGCTATTTTAAAAGTTTTATTTTCTCGAGCTACAAACCCTTTCACTTGCGCCCAAATTAGTTCAATAGAATTGAATTCGCAGTGATAAGGAGAAAGTCTTAGTTTTGCAATACCACGATCACGAGCCATTGTGTCGACAACATATTGAATATATTTATGGCGGTGTTCCTTTATTAGGTCCAATAATTTCACTTTAAGCATCTCCTCAGTAAATGTTATTGCTTTATCCCGCAGCCAGGTTTGCATATCCTCTTTCCTACTGAAAATTATCGAAATGCGTTCGAGTCGTCGACTGTGATAAGAAGCGTTATCTAGTACAATAACTGAATTTCGTTCTACATGCTGTAATACTTCAGTAAACCATTTCTCAAAGCATTTCGATGCATGTCCTCGTGGTAGTCTCCTGTTTTTTTTATATAAACACAAAAGCGCTATTTTCCAAAAATCCACTGTCAATTCCGATATGGGTAACAATTAGGCGCTGTCCTTTACCTGATAGTGCTTTCAAACCTGTAGATAATTCCTCTATAAAAGCTTGGCGATGACTAGTTAAAGAAGTACCTTGCCACATCTTAGATACCGTGTGTCCAGCATTCACCCACGTTTCATTGAGATAGTATATCTTTTTTTTAGCGGCTCTAAACTCTTTAATATATCGTAAATAACGCCATCGCCAGGACACTATATCTGACCTCTCAATTAAAATTGATTTCCTACACCGTTTGATAAAACGAAATTTTAGGCCCCATAAAATTTTTCGTAAAGTTTCACGGCTCATTAATGGAATTTCTTCGTTTTCTCTTAATTTCGTAAGAACAACTTTAAGTGTTAGGGCTTTGTTTTTGAAAAAAACAAAAGAATGTACAGTTCTTCGAATGATTTGTTTTTGATTATCGTCCAATTTCAACAATTTTCGACCACGGGTATGCGTTTTAGGGCCTTCTTAGGAGCCTTTTTTGTATTTTCGCGTACAATACGTTCAATTGAAACAGATACTCCAGTTAAAAAAGAACTGCGGTTTACAACATCATTTGTAGAAAGTATCTGTTTCAGCCCATCATACACTTTCCATGTAATGTTCTTTTCATCCTTTGATAAGGGCTTTTGCCGACGTAATTGGGTTTCACTTGGACCCGCCTCTGAATACATTACTATTGTAACAATATAATTCTACTATTAAATTATTTTTATTAAATTTATAAAGACATTAATATTTTACTCTTTAATAAACTTTTAAAGTACCTACCTAATATACTACACAATAAATATAACTCCTCGAATATGCACTACCACTACCAAATTGTAAGGCACAAACATGAACACCTACTCGTATATAAGAAAAGAGCAGTTATACAAAAAAGTGTTCATAAAATATAAAATAATTATCGTAAATAGTTAAAGCGATACAAATCTAACTTCGTCGAAAGTTAGTTTTCAACTGTCTTTGTGCCTGTGCTGACAATATTCAATCTGTAACCCGTCTGTCGTTTATACTTGAAACACATTCATTTGTCATCGCCTTTAAATATTAGGGTATCGTCTTACAAAATTTTACTCTTTATTGCAGAGGTAACAAAGTCATTAGGGAATAAATATATTCATTTCTTAAAACTATCAAAAATGTATATTTAACGCATATTCTTTGTTTAAATAAAGATGTTGACAAACGAATTTAATAAAGTTTACTAACAAATACCTAATAAATAATTATTTGGTATTTGATACGCGGCCTATGCTGACTCTGTTACTTTTTGTCGGAATTTTCATTTATAGACAACATTGTTGATCATGCATATGACTCACCTTCTCCAATATTTTGTTCTAGTATAACTGCATGACGATTTGCCCATGACAAGAAATAAGTAAGTACAACGAAGACGAAGATGAACAATAACAAAGCAAATAAATAAAATGTAACTGAACAAAAATAAACACTTGAATGGGTGTATCTTATAACACCAAACATTTAGTAAAATTATACCGAGAAATAAAAAATATTATACCCATTAATAATTTTTGAATTCTCAACTTTAAAATCAGTAATATTTTATCTAAACCCGTTTTATTTAATCGTCTTTTTTTTAATAAAAAAATCTTTAATTGTTCCGTGCAACATTTTTACTTAAACATCCTGTATAATAAACGAAAAGCTCTATAGAGCAGAATGTGGGTCATTAAAACTTTCCGATAGTGCACCAGCAGGGCCGCCGAGGACAATTTTCCAGGAGGGGCCCGCGACAATTTTATAAAAAAAAATTAAGCCCTTTCAATATCACATTTCTAAAAAAAAAAAGTTTTCAAGCAAACTTAAATCCTTTTAAGTAAAATCTCTAAAATAAAAAAAAAGTTGTCATCTTGTATTTGATATAAACCAGCGCTGCTCCCTTTTGTGGCGAACTTCTAAAACAGTGGTCGCCAACCTGTCGATTGCGAGCTACCGGTAGCTCGCGGAGGCAATTCTGGTAGCTCTCACAACGATTTTAATTTAAAAAATACAAACTGCAAAAATCAGAGAAGCTTCCGAAAATTCCACAAAAAAATCTAATTGTCATAATATTAAACATAAGGTAAAGACATACCACTTTCATTCGGAATGGGAGTTTTTACAGAAGTTAAACATAAAAATGTGTGTTTGTTATGTAATACTTCGGTCTCCGTTGCTAAGAAAGGAAATATTGAGAGACATCATAAAACTGTACATTCTAATTTTGAAAAATCATTCCCACTACATTCTGCTGACAGAAAGGATAAACTGAAACAGTTAAAAAAGCTGTTAATTGGACAACAATCAATATTTTTAAGATCAGTCGACAAAAATAAGGCTGCAACTGAAGCATCGTACTGTGTGTCCCAGATAATTGCACAAAGAAAGAAACCTTATGAAGACGGGGAAATGATAAAACAGGCGTTTTTAGAAGCTGCTGATTCGTTATTTGCCAACTTTAGAAATAAAGACGAGATAGTTTCAGCTATAAAATATATGCAACTTTCTGCTAATACAGTGATGAGACGTATAGAAGTAATGAGCAATTATATTTTTTTACAGTTAAGAACTGACTTAGATAACTGTGTTTATTTTTCACTTCAACTGGATGAATCAACAGATGTCGTTGACACTGCCCAGATGGCCGTGTTCGTCAGGATGGTTTTTAGTGATTTTACGATTAAAGATCTTTTGAAGTTTATTCCACTGAAAGGACACAATACTGGACAGGAGTTGTTTTCTCATTTAAAAAATATTATTTCTTCCTAGAAAATTCCAATATCGAAAATAGTAGGCTTGACAACCGATGGCGCTCCAGCTATGGTGGGTTGTGATAATAGTCTGGTTGCGTTATGTCGTAAAGATGAATCTTTTCCGCAATTTCTCTGTTACCACTGCATTATCCATCAGCAAGCATTATGTGGAAATTTCCTAAAACTAAACAACGTTATGAAACTGGTGGTAAAAATTGTGAACAAGATTAGAGCTCAAGCGTTACAAAGAAGATTATTCAACACCTTGGCCGATGAAGTTGACTGTCAATACGGGGATCTACTCCTTTACTCTAAAGTCCGATGGTTAAGTAGAGGACGGGTGCTAAAACGTTTTAATGATGTCCTATCTGGAATAGTTCAATTTTTCAAACAACGCGATGAACCGACTCCGGAACTAGAAAATTCAATCTGGCTTAGAGATTTTGGTTTTCTCGTGGACATTACAGAGAAATTAAACTAACTTAATTTGCAGCTTCAGGGGAGAGACAAAGAACTAGCGGAAATGATTTCTGATATAAAAACATTTATCAAAAAACTGGAGTTTTGAGAACAAAACCTAATTAACAGCGATGCCAAGCATTTTCTTATTCTTTCAGAAAAAATATCTTAAAATCCATTAGAACCCTATGACAGCAAATATCTTGTAGAAATAGTTTCTACCCTGAAGAATAACTTCAAAAATATTTTTAAGGATTTCAAAGAAATGGCTTTAGTAGCGCAGTTTGTTGTTTTACCCTTTATAGAAATTGATATCCAACAGTTTGCAACTTGTGTTATGCAGAACTTTGGCGAAGACATCGCTGCAACAGAAATGGAAGTAATTGAGTTTCAAAATGATTTAGCCTTAAAATCGTTAGTCTTAAGTACCAAATGTATCTGGCCTATTGTAAGTAAAGACAAATATTCAGTTCTATGCTGTGTTGCCTTGAAAGAAAAAGCATTATTCAGTTCAACCTATTTGTGTGAATCTTCTTTTTCCAATATGAAGTTTATTAAGAACAAATATCGCAATCGACTTACAGATGAACATTTGGATAATTGTATTCGAATGGATGTATCAAATTATACTGCAAACATTAAAAACATTATCGATGAGTCTGAGTGTCAGCCTTCTCATTGAACGTGCTTTTTTATTTTTCAATGTTTATGTTCATGATAGTGACATGCCGTTATGGCTGGATAAAAGTTTATGTTTATTTTTTAAACACCTTCGTTTGGTAGGTAGGAATGTAGCTATGAACAAGTACGTACTAGTAATATTAGTTATTTTGTTATTAGTTTATTATTAGTACCTATGTATTATGTATTACCAGTTAAATAGTAAAATAAATACATATAATGATAAATTAACTGTGGATTATTTCATTTACGTTGCCTTACGTGGCTTCGGTGTGGGTAGCTCGCTGTTTATTCTAAAATTAACAAAGTAGCTCAACACATTGAGAGGTTGTCGACCACTGTTCTAAAATAATAAAACCTCCTCACCTTAAGCTGCCGGGCCCCCACTTATGCCCGGGCCACGGGAATTTGTTCCGGCTACCCCCCTCTTGTCAGCCCTGTGTACCAGATGTGTTACCTAAAACTGTACATGATACGTTGCCAAGAATACCACAAAAAAAACAAAATTTTCAACAAAATTAAAAAAGAAAACAAAAATCCAAAATATCTACTAAAAACAATAAAAACTAATAAGTACTTTATTTTACTGTTATACTGATACTTTATTTTCAGAACACAAAGTTTATTGATTCCAATAAAATATTTAAAAACTGATGAGATGGCGTAAGGTGCACTGGGTTAATAGTGAAGGGACTATCTAACCCACATGAATATGAAAAATATATTTAATTTGGAATACTAAGGGTTTGCTTACGAGTTTCTGGAAACAAAACTAAATAGTTTTGAAATTCTTCCCAGTAATAATTGACATTTGTTTTCACTTAGAAGAGTTTTTTGTCTTCTGTAAAATTTGTAATTTGGAAACCTATTACCGGTCGGTATATACTGTCAAATAATATATTTAAGGTTTATGTACTTTAGGTAAAATAAATAGAGTTATTCTTTTAGTAAAAAAATAATTATCTCATAAAAATAAATTATTATTTTAATTTTTCCCATCCATGTTTAGTTTATTTAAATACATCATTTCTAACGATTAGGTTTCTTAATTAATTGATACTTTTATAGAAATTCGTTGAAATTGCAGAGTCAGCAGTAAACGCGCTTCAAGGAATGGGGCATGTTTAAAAATTTTACAATTTTTTTATGAATAATAAATAAATAAATAAAACTACATTTTTTATCTATTTATTTGCCAGAGTTATTATTTTTTAAATTGTATGACGTACTCGAGAAAAGACTAATAGGAACTAGCGACACAACGTTGCCGATTAGACGGTATACGAGTAATATACGTTCGTTTATGTGCACCGTCTTACTTTTAGACTTCTAAAATATCGTTAAACAAATATCTTTTAAATATAAAACATCAATTGATTTTGAAGGTATTATTTATGTTAAAACTTTCACCATATATATAGTTGTATTCTTTTAAAAAACGTTAACTAATAAACAAGAAAGAAAATGGCAATGTGACAGCACTGTGTGTCATCTGTCAATCACGAATTTGTGTGTCGTGCCAATTAAATCAATAATTATTTAATTTTGATGTTTTTATAAAAGTGTTATATACAAAATAGTGTTTCATCCCAAGATGTAATATTGATTTACATTTTACATTCATTATTATTATTATTATTATTATTATTATTACACAGAAATGCTTTAAGCAACACCTAAATTATTTTGAGGTTTGTATCTATACTCTTTAATAAAATGAAAATGTATTATTGTAATTTATTAGACTTCAATTATCTACCATTATAGTAACGATGTTTTTTCGTTTTTTTTTTTCTTAGATACCAGATGATTTTAAAAATAATCCATTTTCTAAATGATGGATAAACCTTCACATAATAAAAAGTGGGTAGTACCACACAAATGTCTCCAAAGTTCTTGTTGATTACCACACTATAGCCAGCTCACTGATTCTACCAAAAAAACAAGCAAAAAACATAAAAAAAATGTCTTCTAAAAAGTTGACTGAAAAATAACCGTCTACTAGAGGCGTTTTTCATCTCTATTTAATAAAAATACACCAGATCTTCAAGATGCAGCAGCAATTTCTGACATTGTCCCCTTCGGGAAATTTAAAATGAGTCTACTATAAGTTCGAAGGTGTATAAACTAAAACCCTTTTGCTAGAATATCCAGAACCTCCTAAAAGTTTGGAAAATAGTGACGATATGTCTAAATCAGAAGAAACATCTTTAATATATCTGGTTCAGAGGGACTTAATAATAATGAGCAGGATCTTCAAAACCAACGAATTCTCAAAATAATTGAAAACAAACCGAAGGTATATTTAGGATTGCCCAACAGTGTTTTTAAAATCATCAATGATATTTATGAAAAGGAAAGTGTAGCTTACACAAACCTTTTACATTTCTGTGTGAACTAGTGTTATTGTTATCTTAAAAGAACTTATTTTGTAAGACTAAATACCTGATAATTTAATAAACTTTAATTCTGTTTTTTTTTATAAATTAATCACATTTCGGAGATTATAATAATTGTATGCAAACAAAAACGTAAAATATGTGAATTTTTTTTAATAACCTATTATTAAAAAATAAAAGTACCTTAATAAGATAAACGATGTAAAAGACACTTTATTTGCAAATAGATAAAAAATATATATATATAAGCCCTAACAATAATGCAATTGCATAAATTAAAATTTCCTCTTAAGATTCATTATCAAATTCAACTTGTTATTTACCTCATTATTTACCTCAAATGTGGGAGTAACAATGTTCATGTGTAATTATTATTCCGTTTACTGCGGAAATATCTGCTTTTCTCAAGTTATTCATAGAAAAGCGCATTATCTACATATACTTGCTTGGCATATCTAAAAATAATAAAATATTTAATAAGGTGATGATTTTTTTAGTATTTTTAAGAGTACATTTTTATGGATTTCCATTTTTTTCAAATTTTATTACTTCTCTATGTTCCAAATTATTTCATAAAATATGAACATATTTGTTTTTATTATTTTAATTTAGCAATATTTTTGTAGATTTATTCATGTAAATACTAGACATGTGTATAATAGTTGTAACAAAAAGAGATTGTATATTTACAAAAAGTAGTCATTCGTACACAAAAAATGTACTTAAATTACAATTATTATTTACAATGACATGTAGCAAATAGGTAATCCTCTACCAAATAAAAATGGTACAATAAATGCACTAAACTTCTAAATAGTTTTAGATGTTATTTAGTTTTAGTTTTTGAGGTAGGCAAAATGTATAAACTCGTTTTATATAATAATAAATTTACTATTTCTCAGGTAATACATAATTATACTTTTACTTCTAATTATAGAAATAATACCAACATTACAGCTTTAAACGTCGCTTTCTTGCTTCTTGCTCTAATTAGAAATTGACCATTGTTGCTTCGAGGTACAGATATATCGTCCCAATTTCTAGTGTTACATTTATGGATATTAGTGTACGCTAATATATTATATGAAAAATATTAGTTTTCGTATACATATAAATGAGATAAAGGGTAAAGGTAACATGTTTATTTTTGAAAAAACTGTTACTGTTTGACAACCCTAATGATCTGAGATAAATATGTTTTTACTATAAAATGTATTGCCCCATATAACCTGAACCTACTGTTAAAATAAATTATAAATAAAGTGTTACATACCCAGGCAGCACACATTAGTATAACTAACGTATTTTATACGTAATACTCGTTTAATTTTGGTATTGGTTGATTCCGTATACGTTTACAGTTTACGATTATTATACATGCCGTATTTTAAAAGATATATTATACGTTTTTTGTATACATCCTATGGTATATAATTGTAAATTTTTCTTTGTTTAAATGTAGTAAACAATATACGACTATTTTTAGTTTGCGATGAACTATTTATATACAGTGGGCCTAAATATATATATACGTTTAGATTTATTTAAATTAAATTCGTATAAATTTACATATTATTACAATATGTGTTCTTCGTTTATAGCTCCCGTTTAAATTTCGTTTTGGTTGATTTTTTAAACGTTTACCATCTACCATTTTTATACTTAACGTTCTTTAACAGATAAATTAAACGCTTTTGTATGTGGATACTAGTTAAAATACCTATATTATTCTACGTTTAAATATAAGTCACCTTAAACGCATATTACTAGTTTACGATGAACTAGTAGACAGAAGTAAATAATATGTATATTATATTGATTTTTTTTATTGTTTTTTTTATTATCTTTATATTTAAATAATTTTTTTTTATTGTTTTTAAAAAAAAATCAATATTTAATTTTACTTGTTTTGTTGAGCGCCTTATTTTTTTTTATTTAAATAATTTTTATAATTAATATCCTTCTATAAAAATTAATTTAACTCCGGCTATGTATTTTATTAAATACCCTAATCAAATTATCAGATATTTCACATGATATGCTCTCATCCCAGGAGTCGGTTCCCATACAATAAAATTATCATTTTAAGTTTAATGTACCTTTTGTTTAGCTCTATTAATTTTGTTATTGACCCTGTATATATATTTTTTTTTAATAAAATTCATTTATATAAAAATCAAGTTAACAAATTTATTTAAATTTCAATTTCCAAATAAAAACCAAACAATTATAAACAATTATAATATAAATCGTATAATATTAAATTAGAAATAAATCCTCATTGTTTTTTTTACTTATCATGAAAATTATAAATTTCTCAATGAGTTTTTATTTTCCAAAAATATATCTGCAGATATTTTTGTGACTTAAATGTAGTGGACAAAAAATGGCGTGGAGTATAATAGTAGGTATTTGCACCCTCTATTGGTTAATAGAAAAAATTATATTCATAACGAAGGAAGTTTGGTAATTACCACATATAACAATTTTTATATTATTTTTAGATTTCTGTACAACTCACACTGATGGTGATCTACAAAATTTCATTAAATGAATAGTGACTTTTTTTCGTTTCAGTTTCACTATTAGAAAAATTTAATATGATCACTGTTCTAAGTATAAAATACTTTAGTTTATTGGTGTGTGATGTGTTCGTGGGTTTCTTCACAATGAAAAGTTAAAACTTAAAGTCACTTACAATAGTGCATGGCAATTTGCACTCTGGAGAATCCACGGTCTAGTTCCTATGCATAAACCAGAATCCAGGGTCAGATTTCCTTTAATGGCCGGTCTCGATATGAGTTTTTCTGGTGAGTAAATTTGTTTATTTACCTGTCTTTCTTCATGAAATTTAGCTTAAATTGATCCTTAATTACTATTGTACATTTTAATAATAGATTGAAAATTATATGAATGATTTATTCAATAAAATCTTTTAAATTAATTTTAGATTCAAAAATTTACAAATCTCCTCAAAAAAACGACAAAATGGAGTCCTTTATTTAACAAATTCGTTGCCTAACAACCGATTAAACCGCTACTAGATATTCAATTCTCCAATCAAATATTTTTATGGGTCTGATACAATTTAAAGTAAGTAATTTTTAGTTTTATTTTTACTGTCTGAGCAAAGAGTATATCATGGTTATTTCTTATAATTTAAAACACATTATTTTGATTTTTCCTTAGTCAGATGTCACCTATATTCCAATTTAAATTTCTATTTTCTCCCCTGTCACATTTTAATCCAATTGACCACAGAATTATCAGTAAGCAAACTAACTTATTTTCACAACAAAAAAATAACGAGTAATGTCACTTATTTATTTAAAATTCTTAAATCTTTCAATATGTAGTTTCACAGGATAATATATTTAGGTTTATTTAAATTAAAAGCTTATAGATATATTTATTTACATTACACCATATTTTTTTAATCATATTACCTGTAATATTTATAACAAATTCTTTGAAACAAATTTTTTTTTATTCCCAATGAAGATAACATTAATAAGGCTTCGGACATTAATATATCATCTGATTCTATTATTTATAATAATTTCCTAGAAAATAATACAAATTTAACTTTGGAGCTTTTAGAAAATATTTCACCTGAAATGCAGGTACATTTTGGTTATAGGAATGGGGGTGAACCAAGAGACTTAACCGACCGAAAGATTAGAAGTGCTATTCAAGATTGGCTCAAGTTAGCTAAGGCCTGTCTAGGACACAACACATCCAAAGTGTTAAGCTAAGATTTTAATTTTCATATATATTTTTTGTTAGTTAAAGAAAAGTTTCGTTTAGTTTGTTATTCCGTATTTTAGTGTTTATTTTTTAGTACTTTATTATGTATTTTTTTTTTTAATAAAATATTGTTCTGTACATATAACAAGTGATCAAAAAAATTTCCTAAATATTTAGGCCAATTACAACCAAAATAGAAACACGAGTAATACGTATTTCTAGTGTATACACACCTGCTATGGATGAAATCCAAACTGTCATTTAAAAAATACATTCATTTTTCCATGGCCTCTTTTAGAAATTTTGTTTTGATCACTTTATTTAATTTGTGTTTGAAATACATTTAAAACAATATCAGGTAGACGCATTTTACACATTAAGGCCGCAGTATCACTGTATTTCTCATATAAGAAGCAAGGGTTCACCATTTCCGATTGCATTTAAATCCCGCTAAATGTATTAAAATTAATCTTCTACCAGCTTAAAGTATAAGGTTTGGAGAATGAAATCTCCTATTTTTTATTTGTCCTGTTTATACACTGAATTTTAAAAAAAATCATAAAAAGTGATTTTAAAACCAGAGGCTAAAAAGTAGGAGATTTCATTCTACATATTTTTCCAAGTATCCCGCCAAAATATTTCTAAATTTTATTGCGTATTTTTTAAATCTAACTGGAAATACGATTAACAAATATTTGATAAATTTATTTGTCAAATTAGAGATTTTCTATGAATTCCTGTAATTGTGTATAGTTCATGTAGTTCATCTATTTTTAAGAAGATGTCACCGTAAAAACACTGTAGTTCTACTTTGTTTTAGAGATGGTTTTAATAGGTAAATGATTGTTTAGAGGTACCAATTTTTGAAACAGTGATACAGCTGCATGCCGTCTTTTATTATTTCGTGATTTTCATATATATTTGTCTCGATTGGTTCCAAATTATCGATTGATTTTGCCTGTGTATGAACAAGTGTTGACCACGTTGCCAGATTATCGATTTATGCGATAATTTCACGATTCTTTCTAGGACGAATTTGATTTTAAAGTGGGTGAAATATACAATGGTGAAATGCAGGAAAGGGAAGGAACTTTATTGCATTCCGATGTAAATTAAATCCGAATGACCTGGCATCATTGTATGATACGCACGTAATATTGGCGGCCTTTGCTTTCTTCTCCTGAATGTTATTTTATCTTTATAAGGAATCCTATTTCTGAGTTAACACGTTGACTGCTATGTGTATGTACCCATGTGTATGTCCTATTAGTGCGTAATTGTTCAATATTTTAATTTATGTTAAAGACACGCAAACATGTTTCAAAGAAAAGTTATATGGATTTAAAAAATACATATTTTAAAAATATTTTTAGATATATACAGGGTGCTACATTTTTGCTTGGTATATTTTTAAAATAGAACTTGTGTTTTATTTTAATTTTAGAATGGTTTGGTAATACTGTATTCAATCTTAGAATAATTTAAAAAAATATTACAGGTCTGCCAAGCAATTAAATTTTTATAAAATTAGAAAATGATGCAGACCCCAAATTAAATTATCATAATTCAAAATTGTTTAATATACTGACTTATAGCACATTAAGATAACGAATAGTAGTGATAGTGCTGGATTCTTTTATAGCGAGTGTTTTGAAACATGTCTTAAAATGGTTACTTTTAAGTCAAATTACTCAATTTTTCAAAGGCAGCATTTGATATAATATTTTAGCATACAATTCCTTATAAATTTGCATATCCAACGATACCAACATGTTAGAGAATAACATATATACAGAGTGTCTCATCAGTGCGTAATTGATCGATAGCTGTTTTATTATTAGAAATAAGAAAAAAAAATAATATAAAAGTTGTATGACCATATTAAAAATTATTCCTATATATACAGGGTGGTCCATAAACGAGATGTTGACCAAACCTATACATTTTTAAATCAAAACACCCTGCATATTTGATTGTTTTCACGTCGTCAAATAATTTTAATTGACTTTATTCATTTGCTATGTTCTATATAGAGTGTGTCAACACGCGAGGTTACAAATGCTTAATTTTTTTTAATGGAATATTATATTAATTGGTGGCATAACATACAAGGTGTTCCATTTAGAAAATTAAGAAAATCGTGACCATTTTCACACATCCTATATACAACATAGCAAATGAATGAAATTGAAATTATTGTTCGACGATGTGAAAAGAGTCAAATATGTATAACTACCTGCAGGGTGTTTTACTTTAAAAATGTATAGGTTTGGTCAGACAATCGTTTATGGATTACCCTGTATATTTATAAATAATTGTTAAATATGGTCATACAACTTTTATATTAATGTTTTTCGTATTTCCTATTATAAAACTGCTATCGATCAATTACGCACTCATGGGACACCCTGTATATGTGTTATTGATATCGTTGGATATGTTAATTTTTAAGGAATTGAATGCTTAAATAATATATAGGATGTGGCATTTGAAAAAAATTAAATAAATTTAACTTGGAATTAGCCATATTTAAGACTTGTTTTTCAAAACACACTGTAAAAAATAATCCAGTTCTATTACCACTATTCGTTAGCTTACTATCTTATTACTACATTTAAAAAAAAAATTGAAATTATTTTAAACCTACCTAAATAATGATAATTTAATTTGGGGTCTGAATCATTCTCTAATTTCATAAAAAAATTAATTTATTGGCAACCCTGCAATATTTGTTAATAAAATTCTAGGGTTAAATACAGCATTACCAAAGCATTCAAAAACTGAAGTAAAATACAAGGTTTTCTTTTTAAAAAATATACCGTTTTATTTGTCAGACAAAAACGCAAAACCCTGTATGTCTAAAAATATCTTTAGAATACCTATTTTTGAAATTCATATAACTTTTATTTAGAAATTGTTTACGTGTTTACAACACAAATTAAAATATTGAACAATTACGCACTAATGGGACAACCTGAATATATTATTCACAATATATGCACGCGACATATGTTTGTAATAATTTAATCTCGCGCCGCGTTTATATATTTTATTCATGCGTCTATTAGATATTGTAGTTTACCTAGACCCAACCACAACATTTGCTTCGGCAGTCAACGTGTTTTAAATGCTTTTTTATTAATTTGTTGTTTAATTTGTATTTAGTTATTAATATTTCAAAAATGCTTATTTTTCTTATTGATTAATCTAAAATACGTAATTTTTATTTATAATTGAAAATAGTACTGTAATTCTAAATTCACAAAAAAAGTAGAAATATGAAAACATAAATTACGACTCTACAAATGAAGTAAAATTTTATTATAAATTTATTTTTTCTTACAAAAACATTATCTCAGCAATATGTCATAAGTTGCATACACACAGTAGGTCTATGTAAGTTGATAACAAATGGAAAACTTTTTTTATTATTTATTTTACGAAAAAAAGTTATTCTTCATAAAAATTTATGCATGGTCTAACAGAAAATGCAAGCACCCGATAGCAAATTTTATCAGTCGGTTTTACAAGGTTTGTCAAAAAATATAATTTTGCTCTCAAGATAAAATACCTTTATTTTCGACAAACCCTGTATACGACTGATAAAATTTGATATCAGATAATTAAAATTTAGGTTTTAGACCATGCATAACTTTTTATGTAAAGTAACTTTTTTTCTAAAATTAATAGACCATGCAATTGTTTATGAAAAATAAGTTTTTTTTTTTTTAATTCTTAAAAAGGTTTTCTGTATGCCAACTTACATATAAATGAGATTAAATTTTTTGAAAATAATTTTTACTGATGCAGATCTAAATAAAGTATTGTTGGTAAATAAGGTACATTTTTCTTTTTTTATTTGGTTCTTTGGCTGTAAGACCTTTCGGTATATACATGGTATTCCATTAAGAATGGGAGCAACTGAAGATTAATTGATTATAAATAAGCCGATTAAACGAAACATCCGTAGGTAAAACATTACTTATTTCCGAAAAACAGAGTTTTAAAGTTGAAAATCAAAAATTATAAATAGCTACAATTTTTTTATTACTCAGTTTAATTTTACTAAATTCGGCAAACGTTATTGGTGTAATAAAATACATCTATCAGCAAAAAATAAGTTAAATAAGCTTTGCCAGTGGCGTACGTCATGGGCCAGTAACATCTTTTTTCCTTCTAAATTTTAGTCCACTGTCCACTTTTGATGTTTTTTAAATAAAGTTGAGTTAGTTTTTGAGATATTCGCACATATTAGAAAATCCTGAAGTTTTTAAATTTCGATTTTTTTTTATTAAATTTCCAAGAGTACATTATTTATTTTAAAAACATCAAAAAATTTAAAATTTTATGTCCAAATAACATTTTGGATAGTGACGTAAAATTTAAGAGGTATGCGGTATTACGTACGAATGCTGTACGCCACTGGAAAAGTTAATTAAGGTAACTTATTTTTTTGCTGATAGGTGGATAATTTGACACCAAAAACGTTTGCCAAATTTAGTAAAATTGTTGTGAGTAATAAAAAAAATAAAGCCATAAATATTTTTTGGATTTTAACACCTTAACTCGGTACCGAGAAACATTTTATCTAAGCATGATTTGTTTAGTTGTCTTATTTTTAATCAGAGAATCGTCAGTTGTTCTATGTCCCATTCTTAAGGAAACACTATGTATAGTAGGTATAAGTGGTCCCTACTTATGATACGAAGACTGTTGTCCTTTGTTAACTGGACACAAGAATGAACTACTAAATAAATATACCGACGTGCCGAATCAAATGCAAAAGTTTTATTTTTATACCTGTTTCATCGAAAATATTTGTCAAGGTCAAGAACTCGTTTAGTTATTATCGCGTAGTAGCTAGGGGTGATGAATTTGTTAGGTATTTTATAACAGTAACCGTTTAGAACTAATAAAATTATTACGCCATCTGTTGAACAAAAGAACTATTACATATGGAATATTGCTCCATCTGCCGAACAAAAGGATTCTTAATTTATGACACATAAATGACATCTATCAAAATTAGTTCATGTTACGAATATTGGGGGTGGTACTGTGGTCTTAATAAAATAAGATAAATCTAATATAGACGTATAGTAAAACAGGATAATAAAAGGTAGATAAATTATACTCTGTTTTTAAACTAAGAGGAGCGAATTGGAAAGTCCTATTTACACAGGGAAAAATAACTAAAAAAGTAACTAGATATCATTTTAGCGGTAAATTTGAATTTGTCTTAAGAAAAACATTTCAAAACTTTGTTATGAATTCATTGAAGTCAAAGTTTTAGATAACCAACGAATAAAGATGACACTAAATTGTGCTCATTCCGTTTTTGATTTATAATTATTGTATTTTAGTTGTACTTTTATTTTTTCCTTACTTCGTCTCATATCGCAGCTCGGACCAGTATGTTGAGAAGAGAATCGCCCAAGCAGCGACCAAATTGAGTAAAATGTCTCCCAACAAAATTCAAAATAATTTACATTTTGAGTTTAACATAGAGTTTTAATTCGATATTTTATTCATTGTTTTATAATAAACTGTGATTAAAAAATTATATATCTACTATAATAAACAAAAGAAAGTAAATAGTAGGTTTTTCAATTTGATGGAAAAATTAGAAAAATAGGTAGGTATGCCAGTTCTATTTGTTGAAATGAAATTAAGCACCTATTATTACCTACCTATTACAAAACATATTAAGGAGGGACTGAAAAATATGTAGTTGAAGAAAAGATTTAAAATGAAGAATTTTGGCAGGTACAAAAAAATAAAGTTTATTTTTATATTTCTTTATAGGTATAATTTAATTTGTAATATTTTTTCTTAAAATTAAACTACAAGATTACCATTAGTTGTATGGATTTCCTAATTAAATAAGGGTTCTTTCGACGATATACGATATGTTTGCAGACAAGTGTTTTGAAATTAAATAAATCAAATCTATACGAATTTTGTCTTCACTAACAAGATGTTATATTCAACAGTCGAAAGTGTAAACTTGTGGGCAACAGCTTATTAAATGTATGTAGAAGTCCAAGAAAGTGCAATGGTACCAGCTTTTACTATAATAATAATGGTTTTCATCATTCTCCTGTTTTTTTGTAGATAGGATTTATAATTATTGCTTAAATTCCACATTGTGTATCAGAATGTCTTTGGTCTTCTTGAAAACATATTTTTATACAATATAAAGCAGATGGTATATTTTTTTGAGACATCCTTCAAGCCTCTCGAAAACTAAATATTTATTTGCAGGTAAGATAATATGTATCTTAATTTTGTATGATCATTTATTGTATAGACAAATAATTAAATAAAAATTATTAAGGCATAAAAAAGGTAATTTGTAACTTTGTGTCAGCAGAAGGATTTCCTACACCCAATTTAATATATTTTTTACAAACAAATAAAATATCTTTAGAATGATCGGTAGATATTTTTAATAATTCAGCACTACATATGTTTCGAAATCTTCTGGTGCAATCACAGCTTTTTAAAATTTAAAAAAACATTTAGAAACATAAACACTTTAAAATGATCATGAACGAAACCCATATTTTGTGATAGTGTGTAGGTAGCTTATAACTAGTTGATTAAATTAAAATACACCTTTTTCACATTCGCAGATTTTAATATGTGTAAGTGTAGTTATAATCTTTGCAGTCTATTTTATAAACTACATTTAGGAGTTGCTTTCGTGAGTTTGGGTTTAAAATTTAAAAATAAGGTTTCGTTTATAAGCAATTTTTACATTATATCTAGAGAATATTTTTGACACTTGTTTGGAAAGTCCTTTTACATATAGCAATTTAATGTTTAAAAAAGGGTGCCACACCAAATGTTACAGTGATAACACTTTATGCTTTTGACTATTTAAGTACCAAGCTATTTATTTAAAATAATAAAACAAGGTATTTGTTTTAGGTTAAATAATGAAAGTTTTGGAGGCCACAAATTATGGACATATTCAGATGGCAATAGCACTTTTAAATATATCCAAAATATTTTGTAGTTTTAAATGTTAATTAACAATTTTGTAAATGGTTTATTTTCAAATAAATAAAATTTACTTTTATATTTAGTTATATTTTAATCATTTTAATTAGAAACTCATTAATTTTTAGTTAAAAAAAAAATAGTAATAAAGTTGTATTTTTTTTAAGTAGAACACCAAAAAAGCAATATTTACCAATTTATAATATTGCGGAAAAAATGCTACCATTCCTGAGGCTTAAATATAACGATTTATCCCAACTTATATCAGTCCAAAAGTGGATGATTTCAATTTAGTTTTTCATAAATAATTTTTTTAATAATGTATTTTTAAAATATTTGAAAGGGAGGGGTTTGTGGGGTAAAATATTTAAAGCTGCTCCCATTTTTATTGTGAAATTTAAAGGACGCCTTTTTTATAAATCCAGATTTCTCAAAAACGGCTGCTCAAATCTACTCTTACCACTTATACCTTGCAGAACAAGAATTTTTAAGTTAAATACAGTCTGGCGCTTAAATGTGTGCAAGATACAACAATTTTACAATAAAAATGAGAGCAGTTGCAATTTTTGTATACTACACTGTAGTTTTGTAATTTTTTTTTAATATGGGTTAGAAAAACAACATATGAATAGTAGTATCTTTATTTTGTAAATTTGTTATAATATTTTAATTAATAATAAAAGTTTGAAAAATAAAACAAAAATACATAAGAGGTGCCTATACAACATAATAAGTAAAAAGACAAAGTACATCTTGACATTTACATTAAATCAGAAACAAAAAACACTAAGTACTCAATATGTTAATCTACATCAGAAGATTCGTTGTGTTTTTAGCTGCCACCTGATTTATTTGTGCCTCTATCAATTCTTTGGGATTTAACTCGCAGTGATATGGGGCAGCCACTACACAACTTTATTGGTTTCTTTAGCCTTTACATCGACAACATTCAAATTATGTGCATCTTTATGTTGCCAAATTAGGTGTAAAAGTTGATATCACTTCATATTTAAATAAATTTAATATTTTTAGTTTTGTAACCATTCCTGTCAGATTTTCTTGTTGACAAAGGAATTTTTTCAACTTTTCGACTATGATATGATACATTTTCCATGACAATCATAGCATAATTAAAACACTTTGTAAAAAATGTAGAAAACCAATTCTAAAATACTTCGGATTTCGTCTCGTCAAGGTAAATGCATTTTCTACCAAACCTTCAGAATTAGCACGTATATTAAGGCACCTGCTTTTGGCTTTTCAGGCCTGTTGATAAACCTTATTATGATCTTCATCAAAGTAGAAGCTTGGTCTGTTTTATTTTCTATATTGTTTGATGGATTTTAAATCTACGTATACAGTGTTCTATCAATACACTTTGACAATTTCTTTTCAAATATCTAAAAAAATATATACATAATAAATAAACAGTACATTTGACTGGTCAAAGTTACAAACTTACTTAGTTATTATATAGAAAGTATATAAAGATGAATAATATATTTGTGGCAAATCTAAATATTTCAATTCTTGCAAAATTTTATTCAATCTAGATAACTCATTTTTGAAAAAGAAATCGTGTACTAATCTTCGAATAGCATTTATCATCATCATAATCAAATGTTTTTAGAACTCCTCGTCTTCCATAAATACTTTTTAGACTAGATATTGTTCCATTATTGCGGTATTATTTCAATAATCGGTAAGTAGTTGACTTTGACCCGTAAGAAAAATATTGAGTATTTAATATTATTTTTAATTTTAAAGTAATGAGTAAAACTTACTGGTAGCTTGAGAAATTTTGGATATAACATCAACAATTTTGGTTTTCGTATTATTATTCAATACCTATTTGTACATATTTATTATTTACTGCTTTTCTGAGAGACGAATAGCCTAAACTCATTCGCTTTCGTTGATTTGATGGACTCCGCGAGGAACTGTTATAATAGTATTCGATGTAGAAGGATCCATAATCGTAAAAATTCAATACAATTGCTTACTAAAGTTTTGAAAAGAACTGTTATTAAAAAAATAAAATAAAAACTAAGTAATAATGATGAGATATCAAAGCAATAACAAAACTTAAATTATAAAATGTCAGAATCGAAAATAGAACTGTCAACCCCTGTCAACAGTAGCTAAAAAGTGATGTGTGAAACTGACTTCAATCTGATCAATTAGAAGTCTACAGAATTGCCAACTTAAATTCAAATCGCTCCTCTTAGTTTAAAAACAGAGTATAGTAATGTTAGACGTATAAAAAATAAAAAAATATACGTTCATAGGGCGGACATTTTCACGTATATATTGGGTAGCATATCAAAGGTATTCATACGTATATTGTAGTACTTAAAAAAACGTCTTTTATACCAAAGTGGATTCGTATAAATATACTACAACTATAAATCTAATATAAACGTATAGTAAAAACGTTTAATTATAGGTGGCTAAATTCTTAGTAATCGACGTTTATAAGGCGGACATTTTCTCGAATATATTTGGTAGTATATCAACCGTATTCATACGTATGGTAGAACCTAAAAAAAACGTAATTTATACCAAAGTGTGCCGCCTGGGTACCTTTCTGTCTTAACATGCTTATGTTTCGAACTTATAAACTGAGTATTGTTAAAAAAATGCAGTAATTATGTCTTGGTTTATAGTGGGTAAAACACTTGAATCAGCTTATATAAATCCAGCTGACAAACTCATATAAATAATAAAATTAAACCAAATAGGAAAGACAAAAAAATAATCAAGAAAATCGTAAACAAAATAACAAAGAAATTTAGATGGTATCAACTTTTAAGTATCACTAAAATGTGCGTTCACTTTGACATTTTATGTGTCAGTTTGTTCGTTGGCTTGGTTTTGTGTAACAAGCAAAACGTCGACACAATTTGACTGGTCTATTTTCGATGATGTACATATTTAAAATTTTAAATTATAAATGGATTTACTTTAAAAACTTTTGGCTTTTTTACGAACTGATTATTTATAAATACTTGTATAGTGACTAACTATTACAATATAATTTATAAATCAGCATATCTCACATGCAGCGGCGGCTCGTGGGGTGGTTCACAGTGACAGAATATAAGTATTAATACAGATGTATGAAAAAACTTTCAGTGTTTTAGAAAGTTTATAATAAACCTTTCTAAAACACTGACAGTTTTTTACCTATATCTGTACCGAGATCTATATTCTGCTACTGTGAATCCCCAAAATTTTGGTCACAAGCCGCTCCTGCTCACATGTGAACATGATTCATTACCTGATCGGGCAAAAGTGCATGAATCCGAACTTTCTTTATAAAATATTAGAAATAAATATTCACTTGGTTTTGAAGAGCCGCACGAGTACCATCCCTCTCAGTATTGATCCTTGGTTAGTACCTAGTTAATATATATTTTTTGTTCATTCTATTATACAATGAAGATTGTCTTTTTATAATATTAATAAAATTTATAATTTATTTAGTGAATATATAATTTAAATTAGTATTATGTTTATTATGTTTTATTAAAAGCTCTACCATCCAGCTACAATAAGTTTAATTAGCTCGTTTAAGGAACCATAGTTAACCCCAAAAAAATATTTCGTCTAATTAAGAATTTCTCCTTTTTTGAAGTCGGATAAAAATGTGCGTTCAACTAAAAAATATATAAAATCTTTATTATCTTATCTTTGTAAATTATTAAAATAATAAATTCTTCTCTCTATTTTTAGAATGATTATGATCATGACTTTATAAAACAGAAAGCGGAAAAAAGTAATTTTTTCTATGACCACTATTTAAAATAGGCGTTTGTATTAATTTACCAACACACCTTAAGAGTCCGATTATAATAAGACGAACACCGCTACGTCATAACCATTATTTCAAATTATTTTCTATAACTATCAATAAATAAAAAATAAGGAAGCTGTTAGGTGTAAAAAAAAAGATTTGCTATATATTTCTATAATATTAAAATGCCTTTAAACTCCGAGTAGGCGGCGATGGCCAGTGATTTACATCGTTAAATGATGACGTAGCTGTGTTCTTCTTATCGTAATTGGACCATACCTACACACATTATTTACGATTCATATCCTAATCCTAGTTTAGAAAATTATATATAATTAGAAAAGATTTCTTACAGATACGATTTTGCAGTTTCAGAAAAAAACTCGACTACGGCTTTGAAATTTGATTCGAGTTGTCTGTCTAGGAAAAATTATTTATAGAACGTTGCCCCTAGAGAAAATGTATGGAAATTGCTCATTTTTTTCATTGTTTTTCCGCCGAAAATAAAGTATCCACTTGAAACTTTGCTAGTTCTAACCGAAGGACTGTTTTAGAAATAATCCAATTTGCATGCCAAGAACAAAAAGTTATACGGTGTTTTTTAACAATGTATTACATCTAGTATTAGAATTCTGTCTGATAAAAATAACAATATTATTTATTTATACCGTAAGACATTATGAAAAAGTACACAGAAAAAAATTATCATCTATATTCAAGAAAAGCTTTACACTTTGAAGATTACACTTGTTTCAAATAATATTTCTCTATATAATAAGAAAATAAATGTTGTGTGAAGTATGGGCATAATCTAGTATTTTAAGATTTATAATAATCTAAGAGTAAACTATTTCATTCGAGTCTAGGATTGTTAATACATTCAAAAAAGCTCTTACGTTTATTGTAAGTGAGATATGCTCTTAAAACCGACTATAGCGTACTTAATTCAATGTTGTAAAAGGATACGATTCAAAGCATTTAAATTTCAGATTAAGAATTAAACAAGAATCAAAAACCTATGTACTTTACCAAAAATTAGCAATATGTTACCAGCTGAAACTTATTTTAAAATGCAACCACTGCACTGGTACGGTAGATATACAGTGCTTACTTTTTCGTATTAGGCACACGACTAGTATACAAGTTAATAAAATAGCAACTGGACAAGAATTAGAAGATATGGTGGTGGGATATCAGCCGAACTGAGAGCATATCGATAGTAAAGATATCGTAGTTGCCACATTTTCGCTGTAAAAGCTCGGCTATGCCAAATACAAAATAATTAGTACTGTATGACAGGTACATGTTGAGATGTGAAACTTATTTTTCGGAAGTCTGAGACACAACGCATTTATACAGAGAATCTGGCAAAAATAGCATTAGCACGTGTTTATCCTATTGTCCATTTTATAACAAGTTGTAGTTTACGTAACATCATTAGGGTAACCCTACTTCATGTTAGAAATTCTTTATGATTCAATTAATAAGTATATGAATAAATTACAATTAAATGGAAGTTTTGTTGGATCGATGGAGCCTGAGCGATCCGATACCAATATTTAAATGTAGGTATATTTAGTTTACTTCTTTTCAGGTATTATATAAGTAAATTTATAATCATAAGAACACAAAACAAACTGGAATACAAGTAAAGAAATGTATGATGCTGGTTGACGGCTTTATGGCAAGATGACTTCTGCCTTGTTAAGACAAGAGGTCGTATACACGAAAATTCCGATTTCGAGATTCGTACAAATTAATTAGGCTTACATTTTATTTTATTATGAACAAAAATAATAAAGGCCTATTTGCATTAGAAAACATAATTATGAGAAAAAGTTGGTCAAATTTTCAGAGCAAAGTCTAAAAGGACGTAGTTATCTACCTACCCACATATGTTTTGTTATGTTGATAATGGGGTGTTAATACACTGCGACCTAAAAGATCTATTGTGCCCCCTTCTGTCGCCACTGCACTAAGGAAATGTCTCAATGCCTATAGCGACCCTTCCAATCCTATTTTCTCAAGGAAGTGTAGGATTTGAAGTGGCTTCAAGTTAGGTAAGTCTCCCTCTTCTATTTGATATCCTCCTAGATATAGTGCCCTTGGATTCTGGAGTGCTACACATTCAGTTAGGATGTGAATGGAGGTTTCGTCCTCCTCCTCACAGAATCTGCACTCACTATCCTCTACTACTCTCAGTTTACTTAGGTGTCCTTTTAGTCGGCAGTGCCCGGTAAGGATCCCTGTTACAATACGTAGCCTGTTCTTGCTCAGGCAGATGCAGGCTTCCGATCTTTTTTGGTTATATTCACCCAGAAGTATCTTGGCCTGTCTCAGCCCCAAGAGATTATTCCAATTATCGGTTCTTCTACTACCCAATTCTTTTTTAATCTCTTCTAATATTATGTTACTGCTGATACCGCAGAACGGCTCAGGTCCTACAAAGGGTGTTTGAGTCCCTTTCCTTGCAAGACTATCTGCAATCTCGTTACCCTGTACCCCGTTATGTCCCGGGATCCAAGTGAGAGTAACTCTATTTTTCTATCTCCATACCATTTTTGAGCTGATTACGTAAGAACTCAGCGCTTTTATGGCTGCTTGACTATCGGACATGATGATAATCTCTTGTCTATGATAGTTTCTCTTGATGTTAAACTGGATACACTTCTCGATGGCGTGAATTTCCGCCTGGAAGATGCTTAGGTATTTTCCCAAGCTTTCGGAGTGCTTGGTTCTCGGCCCATACACTCCTATTCCAGTTCCTTCTATGGTTTTGGAACCGTCCGTATACAACTGAATAGCACGTCTTTCGGTTGCAAGCGCGATGGATTCTTGGCTCCATTCTTTCTTGCAGCCCAGCTCTGTGGTTTTGAAGTTTTTCACAAAACTGTACTTCTTTTGCATTTCATCCTGGGGCATGTCCCAGGTATCTTTAGTCCTGAAGCAAGTAGACTTTCGTCTGATTACTCCGCTCCTGATCATTCTATATCGTGTCCTTTTTGTCACATTCTCTATCATCAAATGTAGAGGGGTGAGGTTTAAGATTACCTCCATTGCGGCCGTAGGACAGGTTCTCATTGCACCAGTAATGCAAACACAGGCTAGTCTTTGTACTTTTGAGATATTAGCTCTCGTAGTAACTAAACTAGTTCTGTTACTCCAGGCTATAGCCCCGTAAGTGATGATTGGTCTCACTATTGCAGTATACATCCATCGCAGTATGTTTGGGTTACATCCCCATCGTTTACCCGCCATGTTTCTGCATACCATTAGGGCTTTTGTGGCCTTATTTACTACTTCCTTCTCATGTGTGTTCCAGAGAAGTTTGTTGTCCAGGGTTAGGCCTAGATATTTGACTTCATTTTTCCATTCTATATCTATCCCGTCTAATTTAACGGTTTTGAGATTAAGTTTTCTTTTCCTTGAAAAGGCTACTAGTGTTGTTTTTGTAGGGTTTATACTAAGTCCCACTTCACGGCACCATCTTTTGGTATGTTCTAGTCCTCTTTGGACTATATCACACAGGATATTACTAAACTTGCCACTAGCAAATATGACTATGTCGTCGGCATAACCTTGACAGGGTATGCCGAGGTCAGTCAATCTGCATAGAAGTTCGTCTACGATTAGGCTCCACATTATTGGCGATAGAACTCCTCCTTGTGGACATCCTCTGGTTGTGCAGATGGAGATGGTGTCCTGCCCTATCTGTGTCTCTGCAGTTCTCGAAGATAACAGCTGAGCCATCCATCTGGATGTGATGTTATCTACTCCTCTGTATGCAAGTGCTCTTTTTACAGATTCGTGTGGCGTGTTGTCAAAAGCTCCTTCTTTGTCTAGAAAGGCACACACGACCGTTTCTTTGTTTGTCAGTGCATCCTGGATTACATCAGTCAACTGTACCAGGGCAGTTTCTGTAGATCTTCCTGCTCGGTACGCGTGTTGGCTGTGGTGGAGTGGCACCCTCTCCAGGACTTCTGTTCTGATATAGTTATCAACAGCTTTCTCCATTGTTTTTAATACAAAGGATGTGAGGCTGATTGGACGGAAAGATTTAGGATGTGTGGTATCCTTTTTCCCTACTTTTGGAATAAAGCTGACTCTGGCCCTTCTCCATGCTTCTGGTATATATCCCAGCTCCAGACTGCTCCGGGATAGCCGGATTATGTGTGGTAGTAATTCCTCCTGTGCCTGCTGAAGCAGGGCAGGAAATATTCCATCCACACCTGGAGACTTAAACGGTTTAAAAGTGTTTACGGCCCACCTTAACCGATTTCTGCTGCATATATGCTACCCACATATACTAAAAATATTAATTTAATAGATAGGACCGCTTAGCAGAAAAAAATTAAATGTTCTATTTAAGTTTTGTAGGTTGGTATCTTTTTTTAGTTATGGGTGGGTCACCACAGAGGACAAAAGAATTTGGTACATTAACTAAAAACAATTTTCAAACATATTTTCGGTGGATAGGTACACAGGTACATTAAAAAGATACTGATTTAGGTTTAATATTTATAGACCGTCAGATAGTGACTGATTTAGGTGCCCCATTTTCGCTTAGAAGCCTCGAAGAGTGTTGAAAATTATATCGATTTTGAGTAGAACCAAAGGAAATTTACGAGTGGCCCCTATAGATAACATTATGAAAAATTTGATTTTCCTTAACAGAAATAAAAGGTGTTTTTGCTTATTTTTCCATGCAAGCCCTTTTGACTATATGATTAATTAATAGAACTAGGTTTCAACAAAAATCTTGTAAAGAAAAATCGATATTTTAACCGATTTTTCCACACAAGCCAATCGAGAGTATGAAAACATACAACGTAACTAGCCCTTGAGTGGCGCGAGTGGATAAGTCCATTTTGAGGTTGGAAAATTTAACAGAAATTTTTTTCGATCTTTCAGTTATTTTCCCATCAACGAAATTGTTTGAAGTAAAAACTTATGAATTTAAGAGCCCAGAAAAAAATAATGGCTTGAGTGCAGAGCGTGGTCTTCATATTTTCAGAACATAGGAAAGTTGCTGGAAAAATTTATGCAAATTGCCACAAGCCGTTTGACATATGCTTAGAAAAAGTGATTCTAAGACTATATAACAAAAGGCTTAAGTGTCGGAAATGGCCATCATATTATTTATATCTTTATAATTTATTTAAAAAAAAGCTGACAAGAAAATCTAGAAATTTCCACCATTTTCTCACGCAAGCCGTTTGTCATATGCTAAGAAAAAGTAATTTATTATCTAAAAAAGAACTGACAAAAAATTTACAAATAAATATTTATGCAGGGTTATTATTATTTGTTTTTCGGTAATTATTCGTACAGTAAATTTTAATATGAATTTAGTGCTGGATTAACAATATGTTTATTTAATAGAAAAATTTATATATTCTTTTAAAGGGCTATTAAATAAAAAACTTTGAAATACCTGTTAAGGATCGAACTTTTAACCTCTGAGTAAAGTTACATGTATGTTTACTTGACAGATTAACAAACAATATTCCTATATTTAATCAGCAAGTAGTTACTTTCAACTTTACTCAGAGGTGAGAAGACTTGGCCCTATTAACAGATTCGTTACAAAGATATGTTGGCCCATTTTTGAATTTTTATTAATTATTATTATGTATAAAATAAAAATGCAGCTACTAAATATGAAAAAGTAGATATCCTAGAATTTAATGATGACAATCCAGTATTCTATGGAATAGACACTTCGTGAAACCATTTTAAATTGCATTAATATAATATATTAAAGTAATCAAGATTATCACGGGATAAATCTTTTGATAAATCACCTTGTTTTTAATTTAAGTTGTAAAATTAATAATTATATGTTCCATTTTCGATACTTAGGTATGCCTTTCATTACAGGGTCTTAAAATCACTATGCCAAACGGATTGTGTGAGAAAATGGTGGACATTCCTAGATTTTTGTCAGCTTTTTGTTAAATAAATTATGTATAATTAATATGAAAATTATGTCCGACACTTAAGCCATTTGTTATATAGTCTTAGAATCACGCATATGTCAAACGGCTAGCATGTGAAAATGGTGGCATTTTCCATACAATTTTCCTGCAACTTTCCAACGCAAGCCTTTGTTTCGTCCACATCCGATACTCATGCCAATTTTATTATTACGTCTAACACATTAATAACATTATATGGTTAAAAAAGCTTGCATGAAAAATAACTCAAAAATCAAAAAAAACTTTGCGGTAATTTTTCCGACTCCAAAATGCATTATTTATCCATTCGCGTTATTCAAGCCAATATGTTTTTCGGGCTAGTGACGATGTATGTATTCATACTTTCGAGGGGCTTGTGTGGAAAAATCACTTGCAACATTAAAGCCTTTGGTTTTTCGAAGCCTAGTTCTATTAATTAATCATATAGTGAAAATGGCTTGCGTGGAAAAATGAGAAAAAAACACATTTTATTTCTGTTAAGGAAAATCGAATTTTCCATATGTTATCCCCAGGGGCTATTCGTAAATTTCCTGTCATTCTACTCAAAATCAATGTACTTTTCAACCCTCTTCGAGGCTTGTATGCGAAAATGGGGCCCCTAAATCAGTCACTATCTGACGGTCTATTAGACATAATTTGAAACAAGATCAGTCCGTTCTTAATACAAGCTAATTAATTTCTTCACTGAAACTATCCTATAATTTACATCATATGGTAATGCTCTTAAAAATATTACTTTATATCTTTTTTACGTTAATAAAAATATTACAATATATATGTTTATTTTTTTACCTTCTCCAATGATTTAAATGATTTAAATGATTTAAATGATTTAAATATATTATATAAATCAATATTTGCATAATTGTGGTAATAATAGGTAAATTTTGTTAGCTTTCCTAGACAAGTGTAGGCAATTTAAAATATATTGCAACATCTATGTTATTTTTTTTTTCTGGTTAAGTGGGAATCCATTATGGACACCAGGCATGTGGTTCTGCCCATACCTGGTAGTGCGGGACTCCCGGCTGGAGGGTGAAAGGCCGGTACACCCACTTAAACTACCCTTAAAGCATTGTGGGTCTTCTTGGAACTAACTGCTGGCATTACTTCGAGAAGACGCTTTGTTATTTGATGTTTTGGGCTCACCTCATAATGTCGTTTATGTCTTTTCTTTTAGTGGACATAATAATAATGGCTGCTTTATTTACAAGATCCCATGTTTCCTTCGATTTCATTATTCTATTTACAAGGGTTTCTGGTCTTATCCTCCCTGGAAATATTTCTAGCTGTCATCTTTTGTCTTCCCATCTTTGGCATTTAAAAAACGTATGTTCGGCTGTATCCCGTATTCCACAATAGATACAGTCAGCTGTATTACAAATATATGTTAATAGGCCTGAAAGGCTTTGTGTACTGTCAGTATTTGTGCAAGAAAGTAGTATACTTCTCCGTGTTTCCTAGTCATCCATGGTCTTATATGTGGCACCAATCTCTTAGTCCAGTTTGTTTTTCCGTCGTCTATTGCCCACGTCGCTTGCTATTTTTCTATGATTTTATTTCGAGCGCTGATCTTGGGTTCATTACCTTCTTCAATCAAAATTCGTTCTTCCACAAGTAGATTTATCTGCGGCATCCTCGCAATTACAAGTAGCGCACTTGTCGATGTTGTGCGGTATGCACTAGTTATTCTTATAGCCGTTTTTCGTTGTACTCTCAGTAGGATGTCCTTATAATTTTTCTTCTTATTCTTTTCCATATGCTTGCAGTGTATAGAATTATTGACTGTATCACCAAACATAATATTCTTCTGTTATTTTCCCTTGGTTCTCCCAGATTTGGTATTATGCGACTGATATTTGCTAACGCTTTCGTGGCCTTTTCAGCAATCATACGGATATGTTGTCCCATTCTCATATTTCTATTAAAATACACGCCAAGATATTTGCACATTTCCTGGCTTTGTAATTGAACATCTTCAACTTTCATTGATATTGATTTCTCTTTTCTACCACTTACCAACATCAAAATTTCTGTTTTGTGTGGTGCGAGTTTAAGGCTTTTATTTTGAATCCAACTGGTTATGATGTTGACAGGTCTGTTAGCTTTCCACTCGATGTCTATGATATAACATCTATGTTGTTAAAATTAACTTTATAATTATAAACTACCTACCTACATTATCTAGCAAAATTTATAATACAAATCATGTGTCTGAAAACACTAGATCAGTTAAACATTTTCACAAGTGTTGTTTAGATCCTCATCTTTTAATCATATTTGTGTGCATTTGCTCCCCACCACACATGCATGAAGTCTATAGACATGCATGTTAGGATGGACGAGTGGGAAAAGGAATACCAGCGCAGTAGGCAGTACATGAATAGACAGTGGAAAAACCACAGAAACATTTTAATCGAGAATACTTGATCGTGAATTAAACCATTAAAAAACAGTTTAAACATTTTTATTAGAAATGATACATCCCTTCTGTTTATATTTATATCCACATTCTTCCTAGTTTTATTGTAACAATGGCAAACTTACTGATTCTCGTTTCATACTTGTTCCCTAAAGTGATTCGACCATCTAGGTATGTAGTTCTAGCTCGTGATTAAAAATCCCTAGTGTAGTTTTAAAAATTTTCCTTTCCACTATAGGTACTTTATCTGCTATTTACGTAGGCAGTATCGGATAGTATTACTATGATATAAACAATAAACCTTTATTCGCGAAGACACACAATATACTTCACGTTTCCATTTTTATATTTTTATATTTTCTTTCATAAAAATCAAATTATCAGTGAATTGTCTCGTAGGATATTGCCTGCAAATGGATTAGAAAAAGAATAAGAAAAATAACTAATAAAATTATAGGTTAGGTATGTTAAATTATCCCGCCATAATTTGCCCAAATCGGCCAGCAGTGTTGCACTTCCGGTCCCCTTGGTGGAACGGATTTTCAGTATATCAAATATAACCTATATCCTATCCAGTAAAATAATACAGATCAGTGGTAAAAAAAAATATCTGGCTTCGGATTACCCTCGTAATTTGGAGTTAATGTGTTGGATACAGCTGTCCCATTATTATATGGCCGTCTTTATGACTACTTCAAATAATGTGGGTGACATTTTTTTATACATTTTACGAATTGCCGGTGCTTTTATCTTTTTGTTTATTTTTTGCGACGATATCGAGTATCTGTGTCACCTTAGTTCGAATTTCCTGTATGCACGTAATAGCCAATTGATAGAAACCTGTTCCAGCACATTCCACGTAACACGTGGTGCCATTTTGTCGTCCCCTATAATGGCCCTTTTCCTTTACACGCTCAATCTTTTATTCACCCTGATCCTGATTTTCAGGACCGACCTTCCGCATCAAAGCACATGATTCAGTAGAAACGAAGTTAATATATTTTTTTCCGATAAAGTTTCTACCAGGTGGCGCAAATTTATTCGAGTTTTTCTCCCTTAAATAAAATGCGTGTTGTTAAATTGATGACTAAAGTGATTACGGGTTTTTACTGAACCATGTACTATTAATAATAATATAAGGAATGTTTTAAGACACATGGACCTCTGTTACAGAGGATATTTCTCTCATAAAAATAGGAATGTTTTTTAAATCAACATAGGTCCGATTCTACTTCCTTATGGAGCTACAGGATGCAAAATTAAAAAAAAAAAATGAAATAAGATCCAAAATCTAAATATAAACAAGAAAATGATTTTTATGAGTTATGAGATTTGGGTAATTAGAAATATACAATAATGGGTGTATTCTAAAATCTTGATCGAATGAATGTGATGTATATAACCGCACTTCAGTAAAAAGTAATACGCCAGTGACTTTTTAATTTAATAAATAAAAACCACTTAACAAGTAGGTAAAATAAAACTAAGTAGTACAGACAAGTAGGTGGCATTTTTACGTAGAAACGTTTTTGACAATAATTAACAAATTCAAAAAATTACCAAAAAGCATTTTTTAATGAAAATTGAATGAAGTTTCAATCTATGTTTAAAGTATTTATTGTTTCAGCCTTTACTTGATGAAAATCCATTTTATCTTGAATGAGTAAAACCAAATTTGGTAGATTTTCACAAAACTTTTATTTTAAAATATAAAAAATAAAAATTAAAAACACTACACATGACATGTTTCGAAGTACAACTTCTTTTTCAAATGTGACTAATTTACAATTCGGAATCCAATATATATGCGAAATAATTTAACAAAACAAAGTACTTTATCATCATCATCTGAATTAGGGCGTGGTTCAAAGCCCACTTGTACTGAAGCTCTAGGCTTATTGTACCCCTCACAGTTTCTATCCCATCAGATTGATTTTCTTGATGAATTCAAGAATATGTCTGATGGGCGCTTTCGCGATTTCTTCAGGTTCCGGATATTGTACCCCGAAGTACCATTCCCGTTCCCATTTAAGGTTCCGGCAGTGGCATAGTATGTGAATAGGAGTTTTGTCCTCCTATTCACATATTCTGCATAGGGAGTCATCAGATATCCCTAAGAGATTTAGGTGTCTTCTAAGACCGCAGTGTCCCGTAAGGAGTCCTATTACGGTAAGGTTTAGCAGTTTTTGTTGTCTGCTCGTGGATGGCCCCTCTATGAATCTTTTGGACTGTCTAAGTCCAGGAAGTTCCATCCAGAGCCTATGGTGTTCTCTTTTTATTTGTTCCTTTAACACCCATTGAACATGTTGGTATGAGATACCACATGTGGGTTCTGATTAATTTTTAAGTCCCAACTGACAAAACCCCAATCGTGTATTCTGCCGGCTTATCAAGACATCTTTTTATGTATATAAAGAATTATATTGTGGCCCAAACAAACCGGCTTACAAAATAAATTAATATATATATGAAAAACATGGACGATCAATATCAAAACACCAGGGTCACAAGGTTGCCATGTCGTAACCACATCATAACTTGACATGACCCATTGGCAGCCATTTTGTTTGGAATAACAAATTCCTGTCGGTAAGACTGTTTTTTTACAGAACCAGTTTATCCACCCTTTTCTATACTTGGCAATTTTCCTTCATCATTCTCTCTAAACTTCATAATATTACAAACAGACAATATTTATGATTTATAGAAATTTTCTTTATTTTAATTACCATTGAGCATGTACATATGTGACAATAATCCTAGTACTTTCGGTAAATAGGCCTAGTATTTTTCTTATTATGACTTAGTAGATACTCGGTGAGTTTTGGCCTTTGGCCATGCTCCTTTTATGAGCTATCTATCCTGGTAAAATGTTACACCTTAGCTAATACATTTTAACATCCACTGCTATATTCAGCCTATATATTTCATGTTCGAAGCCTTAGCTCGAAGTTTTTTGAATTCTTAATCGTAATCTTGCTGTTCCATGTTTAAAATTCAAACCTCTACAACTATATGTCAATTTGATAGATGCTTAAAAATGATATAATTTTATCTAAACATCGTTTATTATTGTGAAATAGACAAATTTTCTTTATAGAACTTAGAAGATGTTAAACTCTGAACTTAAATGAGCAACAGGTGACGTTTCAATGCTGGAGATGTAGAGGCATGAACCCATTTAGTCTTTCGTATGACAACCCAATGGATTTTATAATAAGCGAATGGCAAGTTGACAAAACCAAACCGAATCTACTGTACCTCTTTTACAGAACATCAGTAATGCTGTTTATTTATAATAACATGGACAATGTCGATGACTATTCCAGAATTTGGTGATAAATGGTTCATTTACGTGACCAACTGGGGTTACACGGTATGTACTTTAGAAGTAACGATTGTATGGTTGATGTTGACTGCATGGACTATAACTTATTTCACTGAAAAAGAGCTTTTTAAAAAAAAAAGCATTGAAGATGTATCGAGCTTTCTGGTTACTGAACACCATAGCCACTCCGTTGGCTTTTGGTATTACTACTGTGTACTGGATCGATTTTTGGCCACCAAAGCTTGTACTGCTGGATTTCCTTCACCACGGAAACAATTCCATTATAATGCTTCTGGATTTATGGCTAACATCGCATAAATTAAGATACGGTCATGTTGGGTACCAGTTGATATTTGGTTTTATTTACGCTATATTTTCTTATATTTACTATAGTGCGGGTGGGACCAATAGAGAATACTCCCCAAATATTTATAAACGATTAAGCTGGGGTGAACATCCTTACAAAACAGCAATATTATGTTTCGCCATAGACGCATTTCTTGCTTTTTGGCATTGCATTGTTGTCTTTTCGTCTAGATTTAGAAGTAAAATTGCAAAAACTTGTAAAATTGGTTTGGATATAGAACAACAAATAGCTTCTTGACAAAATAATGTTTAATTTACCTATACAATGATTATGAATGAGTTTCAGTTTGCAGGAGAAGTATTATTTAATTAAAATAAGACATTTTTGATGTTTAAACTAGAAATTTTACTGACGCAAATTTATTATTAATAATTATTATTATTTAATATATTTTTTTTAAATGTTAAATTCACCTAATTAATTCTATGTAATATTTTCTGGTTTAGTTTTATAATATCACGATGGTTCTGGTTATTAAATGATTTTTAAGTAAATATTCAAAATATAAAAAAAATCTTCTAATACCTAAAAAATATTTTTTAGAAATTTAAAGAATTATAAATTTACTTTTCCGAATAATCCAAAATTGACTTAACTGAAACTCATTAAAGAACTAGGTATATTTTAGTATTTAATGTATATTTTATGAACTAATTTGTTAGATTTTATTTATAGGATAAGAAATTACTACTGGCAAAAAACTAATTTTATATATGAAATAAATTTAATTTATCAAGCAATTATCTATTTTTTTTTATAATTTTTAGCTTTCGATTATGATGTAAAAAAAATAAATGACTCAATTAAGTCATGAGTAGGTTTTTCCTTATATTGTTGTTACGTTTCACACGAGTAGTTTCAACATAGAAAGTAACATGGGCAATACGCACCTTCAATCCACACAAATCACCGGGCCAAAAAAAAAACATTGTGCTGCAAAAGGCAATAAAAACATTGGCCCCGCATATTTGTAGGCTCACAGCGCTAGTTTGACACATAAACATGTACCAAATACCTGAAAATAAAGAGTGGTTTTTATACCCAAACTAAACTCTGACGTCATTTCTATTGAAAGGATTGGAAAACCGATTGATCAGCATATCCGGCAAATCACTCTAATAGAGAGGCCATTTCACACAAACCAAAAAGTCTATCAATTAATAAAATCTTATGAGTTTGTTTTGCATTATATTGTAACCAAGACAGAGGGGGGCATTTTCAGGCACAAATGTTCAGTAAAACCATGCCGGTGAATATCCACAGGGCATTCCTACAGGGTGGAGTCCTTTCTCCTTTACTGTGAAACCTAGTGGCAGATGAACTTCCGAGAATACTAAGCAATTAAGGGATGTACGCCCAAGGATACGGCAAAGACATAGTCATCATTATTTGAGGGAAACACAAAACCACACTCATGCAAAGAGTTTTAAGGCTAACAGAGATATGGTGCGTTATGGGAAAGCTTTTGGTAAATCCTGATAAGGCACAACTCATAGCTTTTACTCAGAATACAAGGTTGGATGTCTTAGAAACTCTAACCCTGTTTGTATGAAGCCTAAAAAGGACAAACCATGAAAAAATATCAGGATCTAATTCTAGAGAGTAAACTTACATGGAAGCAACACAAAAAATGATCAACAAGTGTAAAATGTATCTCATTGTAGGGAGACGGGTATTAATGAAAATATGGAAAATGGTTCACTGACTATATTTGGCAATAACAATACGCATGATAACTAGTTGTTTGGTAGCCAAAAGTAAACCAGAAAATAGCCATTAATACCTTTTCAGTAATAAAGAAGCTGACATGCCATTGTATTACAGGAGCACTGAGAATTATGCCGACAGCTTCTAAGGAAATTATTCTAAACCTCCTATCTCTTGGCCTAGACATAAAGGGGATGCCAGAATGAGTGCATACAGGCTGGACAGCTCCAACAACTGGAACCCACTGAGACATATAAAATATATTAAAATAACACATGATGTTAAATTATATAATAAGCATGGGATCGGATAATATGTTACTGCGCCTAACCTTCAACAGACTCTTTCCTGGTACAAACCTTATAGAAAATGTCAATAATAAACAGAAAGTTATTTGCATGGATTACATCACGTCATCCTTGTTTCTAATAAAATAAATTAAAGAGAACCAGAGATGGTACAGCCAATCCAGCGGTGTATTCAAAAGTTTAATCTTACGCAAAAGGTGTACGTGGTGAAAAGACCATGGTTCCTTAGGTAGACTCTAATGAGTAGACTCAAAATCAAGAGGGGAAGACTCTGAACAGCTTAGTTGATCGGCTCAGACTCAAATCATCACTATTATAAGTAATGAAAAATGCAGTGTGGTTCAAGAATAGAAAATCCTTCGTTTTCTGTTAACGATACAGTTGAAAAGACAAGTAATATGATGGGTGTATGCAAAACAACGATATATAAAGTTATAAGTAAATTAAAAAGTGGATTTGTTAATACCCCAAATAAAAATGCAAGAGGTAAGAAAAACGTGGAATTTACTGAACAAATTAAAAGCGGAAAAGGAAGAAAAGTTTACGAATTTTATTTTAAAAATCTGATGTGTCCAACACATGACTTTCCTATCTAGTTATTACAGGCTTTTTCCGGTTATTTTGTACAACCTATTGCAGCACCTCCATAAATGTTTAGAGGATAAAATAAATATATACATTTTCCACATACATCTACCTCGAAACATTTTTCTATAGATATTCATTGAAAATGAAAATACTGAAAAATTTAAATTTAGCACTTTTCCTACAATTTTTCCATTACGGTCCATTTTAGAAAAATCATGTATAAACAAAAATTATAGAGATCGATATAGCAAACAACTTTTATTTCAACAATTTTTATAAAAATCAGAATTTTGCACATTTTGTCAAATTTCTCGAATACGGACCATTTCAGGAAATTTTGACATAAGGCAAAAATTATAGATAATAATATTAGAAATAACTTTTATTTGAACAATTTTTTTCTCCAAACATAAATAACAGATATATTCCATAAAATATAAAAACGGCCCCCTATAAAGTACCCCCCAGATGTTCCGACTTTGTCCAAAATTTAATTATTTAACGTCAGGCCGAAATAAAACTTAAGTTTAAAATTTAATGTTTTTTTCTTTATCCGTTTTTGAGTTTTCTTCAAATTTCAAAATGTACACATTTTCCCAAATATCTCGAATACGGTCCATTTTACAGAAATTATGTATGGGATAAAAATTATAGAGAATTATATTACAAACAACTTTTGTTTAAACAATTTTTATAAAAAAATATTTTTTTACATTTTGTCAAATTTCTCGAATACGGACCATTTTAGGAAAATTTTGTACAGTTCATCAAATTTCTAGAGGCTTTCGACGGCTAGACAGAGAAAGCACTACTGACAGGCATCCCGACGGATTTACGCAATGAAAGTACACTCTGCGCATCAAGTATTTCACTATTTCAATCAGACGTAAATGTCAGATGTAAATTTCGCTAAAACATTTCTTTTATTTTCGTTTGTGTTTTTTGCTCATTACAGTTTAATAGAACCTAAGTATGGAGTTTAATAGCAAATTAAGAGGCCGCGTGATTAACAGTCAATCTCGCGAAATAATAGCCAATGTTATAGAGTTTATGAGAAGAGAAGGAAACTTTAATTCACCTTCAATACCATTTAAAAATGTAAATGATCGTGTTGCTGCAGCCACAGGAGTATCTAAAAACACTGTCGTCCGCATTTCTGGAGAGAAAAAAAGAATCGATAACCGTGAGATATCGGAATTTTCATCACCAAGAAAAACCATTAAAAAACCAAAAACAGTTAATGATATAGATGAAGCTGCACAAGAATCAAATTTTATTTTTTTATTATTAGATAGCTATTTTTGTTTCTGAGTTGTGTTCATTTACAGGCTCAATTTTTTTCCGTTTCTCCTTTTTGATTTTATATGGGGTTTCAAGTTGTTTTTGACTTATTTCGACGTAAATCACAACAACACACTTTTTTAATAAAGCAAACCAGTGTTAAGAGGTATATGTACGTGTAAACTACAATTACAAAAAATAGATACGAAACCCATGAAACCACCAACAAAAATGTAAAGCTAGCTTCCGTACTAGAACATCGTGTCATTCGTCGAGATAATTTATCGTTTTGTTTAATAGATCAAGAAATGTAAATATTTCCCTGTCATTTTTTATAAAATTATAAGAGAAATAAATTTTTTTCTAAATAGTATAGTTTATTATTTTGTAGAAAAACAAAATTTCGAAAATTTTAGTAATGTTTCAGAAACAACCGTTATTAATAATAGGTACCATTTTCCTTAATAAGGTAGAAATAAAATATAAACTGTTTCCACGATTTACAAAGGCCTACAAAAAAAATATAGGTATTTTCCGCTATCCTATAAAATTTATATTTTCTTACTCAATTTCAAAAGGTTGAAGGAATTCCAAAACACCTTTTATGGCATAATAATTATTTTCAATTCTACATACTATCTTTAGCTGCTTTTAAAAACGTTCTAAGAAAGTCCAATCAGACCAATTTAATCCCTAAACTATTCCACACTTTTAAAATTTAATTACCTAAAAATATTAAAAAAATATTTAAAATAACTTGTTTAGCAGACTGTACAATAGCTATCTTAGTCACACGTAGCTGGACAAAATCTTGGATGTAGACCGGAGAGGCTAGACGCGAGCTTGGTGTACATCCACTTACTCGCAACAGTTAAGCAGTGATCTCTTCGGTCAAGTCGTGGATGCGTGACTGCTGGAAGGTTCCACCATGGGCTGTGTCACCATGGGATTCATCCGACTAGCGTTTAACCATCGACGACGTGGAATCAATGAGAATAAATAAGAGTGTGAATGGGAAAGTAGTAGGACCTTCAAATCGAAATACAATAAGCCGCAGGCTGCAGTGTTGCCAGACTACAGACGGATAAGAATGTAGCACGGGAGGTCTAAAGGGTGTAAAACTAAAAAAAAAGTTCTTAATATGTTATCACCAAAAAAACACAAAAATCCAAAACTTGTCATTGACCAAACAAAAAAAATTTTTAGGGGTGAGTGGCGAAGGGACTCACCTAAAACAAGCACCCCGGCGGTTAAATTAAAATTATTTAAGTTTAAAATGGGAAAATATTAATACAAACAAATACCCCCTAATTGCGATTCTACTATAACAGTTACAGATTTGCTACTATCCATCTCTAATTTTCAGTTTATCACCAGAACCACCTAGCACTTTGGAGAAGTTGTAACAAAATTTCGATTTTCCTTCAAGGACGTCTCAGCCAACTCCGACTCAGCTGAGGTATGTTTATAAATACTGGCCTAAGTTGTGCCACCATCTATTCTAATTTATTTTTCGTTGTATGGTTTAATTCCTTTAGCTGTAAAATTTTCAGCAGAATCTCGTACTAACCTCACTTCTCCAGAATATTGTAAATTTTCATCAATTAGCCTTGTAGTTCTACATTGAAAATGCAAATTCGTCTTAACCAGTTTAAGTACATCTAAATACTATGCACCTGGAGATAATCCAATCAACAATTTCCCCGAATGCGTCACCTAAAACACGATCCATAATTCAATTTATTAAATTTAGTTTGCATTAGCTAAATAAACGTACCCATGTCAAATTTCTTCAAATATAGCGTTCAAAGAAACTGTATTAATAAAATTCTTAGCATAAAATATTGTGAATTTAAGCGAAAATAATTTTCGTATTTTATATGTATAACGAATTTCTTTTTCAAGTCTCCAAAGGAAGTTTATCGCTTTGAACTAGCTAGATAGGTAGTTAGAGTATTGAACAGTGGCGTATAATCTAACAAATATCTGACTCTATTCATGTCATTAAAAATATTATGGAAAGGAAAATAGAAAAAGTTCAATTGTTGTTTTAGATTATTTTTGACTTAAAACCAGCCTATTTAGAAATGTTTGTTTAGTGCCAACAACCAAGAAAATGAATAAATGTTGTTAAACGTACTTTTGCAAGATAAAGTTTGAAGTTCACTTTTATTCAACCTAGTAAATGAATCGGTCATTTTGAAAAGGTGTCACATCCACTTTTTAAAATTTTACAGGAGAGATATTTATGATTATTTGAGAATAACCTTTTGTAAGGTATTGTTTGCTTTAAACATGAACTCTTATGACCATGAATTATTAAAAAACATGATTTGTATTTTAAAAGAGTTTAAAAAATTTACATTTTTTAAAAAAGAGATGGTCCGTTTTCAAAATCAACAATTATTTCAAATCCAAATAGAATACAAATATTGTTTATTTTAAACAACAAAGTGGTATAATAGTATATTATGCAACGATCATGTAATGATGGTTATTAATACACGAGCATTAACCGGGATACGAAACGAGCCAAAGGCGAGTTTCGTATGGTTTATGCGAGTGTTTTAATAACCATTACATGAGAGTTGCATACGCTATTTTTTCTACACCCGATAAATAATCAAGACCTATAAATATTATATTTATATTGGTATTGAACACAATAACAGTAATTACTCGTATTTCTATAAAAAATTCTACAAAATTGTAATTAATGGTATTACTTCAGGTATTGGTATTTCCCTAGATTTTTGCGGTAAAATATTTTGTACTGTATTTTCTGCTTTCTCCGATATGTGTGGAGGAGTCTTCTATATCGCTAATATCAGACATTTTAATATTATAATTTTCGAAGTTTAGCTACCTACGAAAATTTAATACGTTTTGACAACTAAAATAATTACATAGGAACCTAGGACAAACGTCAAACAGCATGCTTGATTGAAAAATTGTAGGTTTCTATTGATTAAAAATCTGTATCGTAATGAAAAATCTGTATCATAATGGGTATCATTATGAAACGGATTATGGGCATATAAGTGCATTATTATAATACGGGTGTAGAAAAAATACATTTTAATACAAAAAACAAGATCTGCCTTCTTAAATGAGTAAAACTAAATTTGGTAGATTTTCACAAAACTTTTATTTAAAAAAAAATAAAAATTAAAAAATTAAAAACACTACACAAGACATGTTTCGAAGTACAACTTCTTTTTTAAATGTGACCAATTTACAATTCGGTGTCCAATATATATGCGAAGTAATTTAACCAAACAAAGTAATTAAGAAAATACATCAATAACATAACAAAATAAACTGACTATTTAAAGTAAATAAGGATAAATTATTATGATATTAATCAGATAGCAATAAGATAGTATCATCACAGAAAACTAGGAAAGAGATTTAATAAAGGTGAGTAATGAATATCTGATTGATCATTTAGTAGGTTATCTGAATTTTTAAAGCTATTTATTTCAAGTGTTTCTAAATGGTTTAGTTTAATGCCCTTATTTTCTATACGTAAAATTTCAAAGTTGTCTATAAATGAATGATTTTCAGCCAAAATATGATTTGAGGTAGAATTATTTTTGTTTTTTATATAGCTATTATAATGTTCGGTATAGCGCTTTTTGAAAGTTTTGACCAATATACAATTTTGGACAACTACCACAATTTAATTTATATACCCCCGATTTATTATTAGGATTAATTTTACCCTTATTGTTTTTAATATACTTCCCAAGCGTATTATTGGTTTTGAAAGCTACGTTAATATTTTGTTTTTTTAAATATGAATATACCTTTTCACTAGGAGCTCCTATACAGGGTGAGTCAAGAGGAGCGCACCAAACTCTAGGAGTATATTATACACGTGAAAATAATGTAAAAAAACTCATATGTTTTTCTACGATTTTCATTTGTTTTCAAATTATGGCGTAATTAAAAATGTTCATCTAGCTTTCCACTTCTGAATTTTAACATTATCAAAGTATGCGATATGTTCAAGGCTCAAAGGCATTTGATGAACTGTCAGAGAATTTTTATGCGCAAATTTGTTTATTTGTTAATATGCTATAACTTGAAAGCAAATGAAAATCGGATACGAACATATGATTTTTTTTACATTATTTTCACGTGTATATTATACTCCTAGAGTTTGGTGTGCTTCCCCCGACTCACCCTGTATATGTAAGAGTCTTATATCTGCAATTTTGATCTTTAATTATGGGATAAACTTGTTGAATAGCATTTTTAAAATGTTTTCCCTAAAATATTGTCTACTAACTTTGAATTAAAATTATTGATTACTGCGATTTGTTTAATGATATTTAATTCTTTTGTAAAGTTCTCTTTGGTAAGGGGGATATTAACTAATATATGGATCATACTGTTGTATGCTGCTAGCTTCTATTTGTATGGATGAGATGAACTATTATTTATTGTAATATCAGTATGTGATGGCTTATGAAATATTCCAAAACTATTGCCTTTATTAATTTTAATAATAGTTACGTCTAAAAAATTAATTGAATTATCCTTCTCAGTTTCCATAGTAAATTTATTATTAGGGTGTATAGTATTGATAAAAACTAATAAAGAATTCAACTGTCTACTAGTAACAGGAAAAGCAGTCAGTATATCGTCAACATATCTATGCCAATAAAGACAATGTTTACTTTAATTATTGCTATGAATTTTATGTTCTATATTATCCATAAATATTTCTGCACGCAACGGGCTTAATGGGTTCCCCATAATAAGACCTTTATTTACTGAGTAGATGTTATTTTGAAATTGAAAATAATTTTGTTTTAGGCAAATGTTTAACAAATTTAAGATTTCTTTTTTCATTATAATATTGACTTGATTACGATCTAATAAAACATACCAGAATAACACATGAAGTAAATGATTCTATAATAAATATGGGATCAGATCATATGACACCCCTTCTAACCTTTAACAGACTCTTCCAGGTCAACTGTAACTGGAACGAGGTAAATGAGGAGATAGATAAATACTTGCTTAGCAGTCTCGTATGGTATACGGATGGATTTAAAACTAATAAGGGAACAGGCTCTAGCGTACATGGAGTTAAACCCAAATGCGACATCATCGTCTCACTGGGAAAACATGCCACTGTATTTCAGGCTGAAATACATACAATCGAATTGTGTGTTCAAGAGAATTTAAGAAGGAAGTACAAAAAACAAACCATCTTAATTCTCTCAGATAGCCAGGCAGCTTTTAAGGATCTTGATTCAAACAGAATTAAGTCAAAGCTTGTCTGGAACTGCCTTGGAATACTAAATGATCTGGCAACCCACAAGGTAAAAGTGGCGTGGGTACTAGGGCACAAAGGTATCCAAGAAAATAAAAAGGCTGATGAACTCGCCGCTAAAGAGGGATCAGATCGACCATTCGTAGGAGCCGAACCTGTATTTGGAATAAGCAAAACCTCTGCTTGACAGGAGGTGAACAGGTGGATAAACCATAAAACACCAAATTCACTGGCAACAGATCAGAGGGCACAGAATTAGTAAGTTCATGCTAAGGGGATCAAACCAACGCATGGCTACTGAGGCACTACAACTCGCAAGGCCTCAGATATTCACCATTGTGGGATTATTAACGGGGCACTGCTTGCTGAAACACCTTCATGTGATGGGATTACACAATGATCCCACTACGTGTAGACTTTGCATGGAAGAGGAAGAAACCTCATACCATGTGATCTTCGAATGCGAAGCTCTTACTGAGCGACATTTCATTCTTTTCGGCTTAGAACCGGAAATAATGCTCCAGGAATACTTGGTAGGAAACCTATTAAAACTAACCAAAGACACAGGACTATTCCAAAGATAGTACCTGAATACGAAGAAAGCAGGGGAATACAACAGACCCAAGAGGCCGCAGTGTTCTGGACCAAACCTAACCCTACCTGCTTACAACCGATAAAGATAAAGAAAAAGACGATCTAATAAGTTTTCTACTAGCCTAACTGTTTCTTTAGGAGGTGTACTAGGAAACAGGTTAGTTACATCCACAACTTTATTCTTTAATAAAATTACACAAAGAGAACTATCCTATTAGACCAGTTGTGTTATTTTGTCACGACTCCATCAGTTAAACTTTCACATACATTATTTAAACTTATACAAGAAAACTGCAAATTCCATTCAAAGTACAGTATAAAAAATTCTTATGAATTAACAGAGAAATTAAGAAACATTAAATTACCTAGTAACACAAAATTAGTATCATTCGATGTAACAAACTTATTTCTTAGTATACCTCCTAAAGAAACAGTTAAGCTAGTAAAAAACTTATTAGATCGTAATCAAGTCAATATTAAAATCAAAGAAGAAATCCTAAATTTGCCTAAAACAAAATTATTTTCAATTTCAAAATAACATCTACTAAGCAAATGTAGGTCTTATTATGGGGGACCCATTAAGCCCGTTGCTTGCAGAAATATTTATGGATAATATAGAACATAAAATTCATAGCAATAATTTAAGTAAACATTGTCTTTATTGGCATACATATGTTGACGATATACTGACTGCTTTTACTGATACTAGTAGACAGTTGAATTCTTTATTAGTTTTTATCAATACTATACACCCTAATATTAAATTTACTATAGAAACAGAGAAGGATAATTCAATTAATTTTTTAGACGTAAATATTATTAAAATTAATGAAGGCCATAGTTTTGGGATATTCCATAATCCATCACATACTGATATTACAATAAATAATAGTTCATGTCATCCATACAAACAAAAGCTGGCAGCATACAACAGTATTATCCATAGATTAGTTGATATCCTCCTTACCAAAGAGAACTTTACAAAAGAATTAAATATTAAACAAATCGCAGTAAACAATAATTTTAGTTTAAAGTTTGTAGACAACATTTTAGGGAAAAACTTTTTAAACATGCTATACAAGTTCATCCCATAATTAAAGATCAAAATTGCAGGTATAAGACTTACATATATAGGAGCTCCTAGTGAAAAGGTATATTCATATTTAAAAAACCAAAATATTAACGTAGCTTTCAAACCCAATAATACGCTTGGGAAATATATTAAAAACAATAAGGGTAAAATTAATCCTAATAATAAATCGGGGGTATATAAATTAAATTGTGGTAGTTGTCCAAAATTGTATATTGGTCAAACAGGCCGTACTTTCAAAAAGCGCTGTTCCGAACATTATAATAGCTATACAGAAAATAAAAATAATTCTACTTACTCAAATCATATTTTTCTGAAAATCAATCTTTTACAGACAACTTTGAAATTTACCATATAGAAAATAAGGGCATTAAACTAAACCATTTAGAAACACTTGAAATAAATAGATTTAAAAATTCAGATAACCTACTAAATGATCAATTAGATATTAGTAACTCACCTTTATTAAATCTCTTTCCTAGTTTTCTGTGAGATAATCCCGGTAATGATACTATCTTATTGTTATCTGATTGATATTATCATTATTTATTTACTTTAAATAGTCAGTTTATTTTGTTATGTTATTGATGTATTTTCTTAATTACTTTGTTTGGTTAAATTACTTGGCATATATATTGGACACCGAATTGTAAATTAGTCACATTTGAAAAAGAAGTTGTACTTCGAAACATGTCATGTGTAGTGTATTTAATTTTTTAATTTTAATTTTTTTAAAATAAAAGTTTTGTGAAAATCTATCAAATTTGGTTTTACTCATTTAAGATACTATAGATTTTCATCAAGTAAAGGCCGAAACAATAAATAAGATCTTCTTTAATTTTCCACAATTTCTTCAGCGGTAATAGTGGGCCATTCACAGATAGTGATGTAAAATTCCTTGTATTTATAGGGAATATATTGCTGAAGCTTCTTTATATCCGCAATATTCCTAACTTTTATCGGAATTTTGCCTAGATAGGCAGGAACATTTTAAAAATTAGGCACCACTATTGTCGAAATGCTTCGTTTTAGTTTTCAAACGAAGAAGACGTTCCTCAACAAAGCTGCCAATATAATGAAGCTGAAACTAGCAGCCAGAGTTAGCAACCTGTGTTAGAAAATGCATACAAGTTAGATATCACAAAATAAAACAATTTTACTACTTAATTTGTCTTAGTTTAATAATAATAGTTGTAATAACAATAATAATGCTAATAACAAAGGGAGTTTATCCTTATTTGGAAAAATAAATATTAGTAAAAATATAGTGAATATAGGTAATAGGGTCATTCGCACCGCTTTTACTTAGCATCTAAGTGACACTTAAGAAGGCATAACCGTTTGCACCGTTATTAAAGTTCCACTTATCAAGGCGTTAAGAATCACTTTACTAAGCCCAGAAATTTTTCAGCTTAAACCATTACTTAACCTTAAAATGTTTAATTTTTATAATTTTGAGTGATGTTGACTGTCATTGTGTCATTGATTTATAACATTTGTAAAATTGCAATACACAAAATGGAAATAATGGAAGATGATGAGGCTTTGAAAATGCTTGATTTCATTAATATAAGATACCACGAAGAATATAAAATAATATACATATACAAAAACGATTACTTTTACACTGCGATTTGAATTGGCCGAAGAAAACTCTTAATTGCCTTGATGAAATTAAAGCAAATTTATAGTATCCTTATAATAAATATGTAGGTTTCAAACTCAAATATTTTTACAGACAACACAATTATAACCATTTTTATAAAAAGTGTTTTTTGTGAATCTTTTTTGTAAAATTAGCATTAAACTCGTCCCCATCTTTCAACGTTAGTATGATTTCTATATTTTTTTTTATATTAACTAATTGAATTAATACTAATTTTACTCTCATTATGACTGTACTTCGTGCTCTATTTTATTACTTCTTAGTTCATCTATTTTTTTTAAATAGTCCTGTGACACAGGAGAGAGTTTTTTCTCTTCTGCGTCTGTGAAAATCATAACTTTTGCTGCGTTCAGTGAGACATAAGCTTTGTCCCAACATCTCACAAAACCGTAATATTACGGTCATCGTCATGCGCAGTAAATAAAAACCTATCAATAAAGCCCAAACTCGAACGGTTTTTATTTACTGCGCATGACGATGACCGTAATATTACGGTTTTGTGAGATGTTGGGACAAAGCTATTATAATCTCAACCGATACCAATCGCTTTCGTTCTACGATACGTATTGCTTTATATCGATCCGTATCATTTGGGGGCCTTTCATTTTTGCGCTAGTTTCTGCTTCTATCAAGAAAGATGAGCGGGAAACCTCTTACAAGTATAAGAAATTAAAAATTTAAAAAACCGACTTCAAAAACGTGCAGATGCCGTCACCACATCTTAACCAATTTTACATGGAACCACCCTTGAGGTACCCCCTTACTAACAAAAAAAGAATCATAGAAATCGGACAAGATGGTAAAGCATTATCGCTAAATATACATAAAAAATGAAGAGTTTGAGGATTTTCCCATGGATCCAATTATTAGATTTTAACCAAATTTATATGGGCCACCCCTGAAGTATCCCCTTTCTATCAAAAAAAGAATTATTGAAATCGGACAAGATAGTAAAGCATTATCGCTAAACATACATAAAAAATGAAGAGTTTGAGGATTTTCCCATGGATCCAATTATTAGATTTTAACCAAATTTATATGGGCCACCCCTGAAGTATCCCCTTTCTATCAAAAAAAGAATTATTGAAATCGGACACTGTGTTAAAGAATAATCGCTGAACATACATAAAAAAAAAAATATCGCGACGAATTGATAACCTCCTCCTTTTTTTGAAGTCGGTTAAAAATCAACCTGAAACGCCTAAAACCAATCGCTATTTACGATTGCTAGGAGAACAACCTGGTTGGGCATTAATGTGATAAAAATAATACAAAAAATACTTAAATATTAAAATTATTGTAAATTGTTGATGAAAACTCCAAGTGGCAAATAAAAAAATTCACTTTCAATTGCAAATACTACGTTTCATTAAATTAGAATTATTGTTCAACACAAATTTAATTTTTGTAAATTGAGCGTACCGTTCAGTAAGTTGATCCCGCTACCCCAATCGCAGCAAGAATCCGATACACTCATTGAACGCAGCATTCATTAAACATTCAAAATAAAATTCAAATTTGACATTATTTCTTCTTTTTTTAGAAAAATCTTGACGTTGCCAAATCAATCCGACACTTAATTAATCGTTGCTTTCTAATAGGTTGGTGCGAATTAAACTACGATAAGTAATACTTAAATAATAAGTTTCACTTTACTAAGGGGAAATTTATTCTGAAGCGGTGCGAATGGCCCATAGGTACTTTAAAAAACTTTTAAATATGTATTCAGATTTTTTCTAGATGAAAAATTATTGGTGTATTACTTAAGCAATAGGCTACAAAAATACGTCAATTTAAAATACAATATCAAGTGCTAGAACGTTGAAAATATTAAATAAAAAGAAGAAAATCTGACGTTCAACCAGATAGTTGCGCGATTTTCGTTTTGTGTTTTAATTAAGTTCCCTTTTAATTGAGTAAAATGAATGAAGATATCTATTTAGATATTAATGAAATACTTCTTTGTTTTTTCAAACATCTTGGTTTTTTATTGGTTAATATGTAAACGGCACTTACGGTGAACTGTAAAACATTTTGTTATGGTTGAACGTCAGGAAACGTCATGTACAACAGCGAACGGTGACAGCAACAGAGAATAAAGTGCGCAAATGTGAAAGTAGCGTTTTAATTTTCAACAGGAACTGCAACTGCGAGTGGTAACTGCAACTACAAGTTTATGAATCGGCCTTTAAAACGTGAAAATCTGAAATAATTTCGGAAGGTGACATTTTCACGATTAAAATACTTTCCTTTTATCGAGGGAAGTAAAAAATGGTTTTGATATGAGTCTTGCGATAAATTTGAATAAAACAAAATTGTGAAATGCCGTCTTATTTAAGTGGTTGGGAAAACAATTTTTTTTTTGTATTTATATTTCGTTTGCTGTAAATAAAATAAATACAAACTTCAAAATCAATATATCAGAAGGCTCGTAAGATTTCCGTTAGGAAGCAAATTAAATCTATTTCTCGTTTAAACGAAATAGCCAACAAAGAGAAAAATATTCGTTTTAGTTAAACGAATAAATTGGCTTTTTCTCTGTAACCAGTTTAAAACATAATGAGCAGCGTCTACTCGAAAGTTTAGAAAAAAAAAATAAATCTAGAATTTCTTGTTTGATCTTAAAATATTCGATAGGTATAAGGTTCATTCTATTTGACGAATAAAGTGTATACAGGGTTTATACCAACTAGCATATTTAAATTTTGTACAACTAATTCACGGTTTGTATGCCAATACAGTATTTGTACTCTTTTTTTCGGTAACAAAAAAATTAAATGGTTTAGTTTAGACTTTGGACTAGCTATATAGAGGACTCGTAATGTCGCAGGAAACCGTGTTCCATTCTGACCCTAATGCTATTTGACTAGAGGCGTAAAGTTGGAATTAAAACAATTAACTTACATTATTACTACTTTATTGATAAAGCAAGTTCAAAGCGTTGTAACGTACAAAGGTTTCAATAGGTTACACAGCTCCGGCAATTCATTGGTTATGGGTGAACTGGGTCGTAGATCAGACAAAACACTATCAATTCGTAGACATATAATGATTATCACAATAATTACCCAGTTTTGGTTCTAGAGTTATTTTAGAGTTATTGATTTAGGCGCCACTGGGGGCAAATTAAGAAACTTACTCTTATACCAACACTAGGTCTCTTCCCCCCAGCAAAGATACTGTGAAGATCAATCCCCTACCTAATATGGCTGTGACCATAAATATTCAAATATATGTGTACACTCTTATGCTAAAGTCTGGGACTTTGTATTGATGGGAAATAAAATGCGTTACTTTTCTAAACGTTTTTAATTGTGACGAATGACAATAATTTTGCTCCAGTGAGCCAATCCACTAGGAGTCAATGCCAGACGGAAACCACTTTGTGACCGGCAAACCCCGGCAGTACGACCCAAGGGTTGTGGTTGTTCCTCTAACACTGACGTCCATCGACGTCCGGATCCAACTGGTGTCAGCAGGAACCCCCCCCCCAATCTGTATACCGAGGTATGCAAGCCACAAGAGCTTCCTTCTGACATCCACTCATATTGGATGGAGTAAAGTTATAATTTATAGGTATATCGATATTTTTAAAGTTACTTTTAACAATGCGGTTTAATATTAAATTAAATACTAAGTGGTTTATGGCAAAATACCTAGGGCTCATTACCGTTGCCCTCTGTGCACAGAAGTCAGCGATTTACAATTTTGTAAATCAAAACAGAAGTATGAGGTTAAATTTGGAAAAATAGTTCTAAAGTTTATATAAAAAAATTAATAAATGAAGTTTTATAATACTCAAGTTCTGGTCATTCAGCCACAATTAACTGGTCTCAGGATCTCGTCGCCACCGCCTTAGGCTAGAGCTAGGTTGGTACCTACTCTACATTTCTGACCAGTTTTCCACCGATCTATCGTGTCTCTTAAGATGTTTTTTTTTTAATTAGGTGATAGCCAAGCTATACACCCCTCCTCTGCGTTATTTACTCTATTCAATTTCTTCTTGTATACCATATGTTGAACTTTATATTTCGTATTCTATATTCTGAACTTTATATTTTGTATCCTAAATTCTGAACTTTATATTTTGTATCCTATATACTGAACTTTATATTTTGTATCGTTTGTATCCTATATACTGAATTAGCCGGCTGAAAAGAAAATGTCTAATCAGCTAGGAGCCATGAGGCAATGCCGGTAAAAAAAATATATTATAATGAGAGCTGAAGGCGAAAAACTATTGCAAACAAGATAACTAACCTTATTGTGTTATTTTCACAATGTGAAAAGAAAGTTGTATCAAAGCGTTTTTAAATTTTCTAACTTCCCTAAGCCAAAGTCGCTGCTAATTTATTAGATGTCTTCTAGGGCTTGTCAGCTTCACAAGACAAAATGGCCAAGAACCAGGAACCGTTGCACCTGTCCTCTTTCGCCAATTGCGCATGAGCGGTAATACAAATTGATAAAACAAAAGGTCTCTTAATTTCCTGATTTTTAAAGCGGGAAATTTAAATATCCTTAGTTTTCTTAAAAAAAACACTGTTTTGAATTTGAAATATAAGTTAACGCATTGTTGACTGTAACCAAGGCCTCGAAACGACAGAACAGGCTTTTCTCAACTACCCTTTGCAGAGTAGACCAAATGATTCTAAGTTTTTGACAATAAAAACTTAACCTAACTATTGTGAATACTAAATGATTTGATATTGTCCTAGAATTAAATAAAATAACTAATGTTGCGAATTTAAATGAGTGAAATAAGTGGCGTGGTTGTAGTTGGAGAACCAGGATAAGACCTGTGATGTGATATTACGGATAAACGTTTAAAATCTTACATTAAGGTGAGTTTATTTAAATAAAATTGTGAGATGATTGAAATAGCATGTTACAGCGTAAAAATTAAAATAAATAAGGAACAATAAATAAAACACAAGAAAAATATGGGTGGCACAAAATTGATCGAAAAACATTTGATCGAATTGGAAATTTGATTACAAATACACTTTATCGAATGGTATTTGATCGAATAACATTTGATCGAAGATATATTTTATCGAGTAACATTTTATTGAAAGGACAATATATTGAAAATCAACATTAAAAAAAACAAAATATCAAAAAAATCAAACGATACGATGCAACCTACTATCGGAAAAACTAAACTCAGTGGCTATTAAAATTAGGTACTAATGGAAAATTTTTCAATAATCTCAAACGATAGCTACCTCGTTTAACCAATTTTTATCCTTTCAACATTGTTAATTTAAAAATTAATATTTTGGAGCTAAACGGTTATTTATCTCTATTGAGATTAAAGAATTGTAATTAATTCGCATATAAAACTTAACTAACTTACCTCACCGGTGCGGTCTGGATCCACCGAAAAAAAAAAATTATAAAAAAATATGAAAAACATAAAAAACTAATTCACGTAACCTGAGCTATTTAAAGTTAACTGACTGCTCTCGCATAAGTTAGGTAAGTTAGTAAAGTTTTTTTTCGTTTTAAACAATTTAATTAATTTTCCTACGACCACTTAGGAAAGTGACACATATCACACTATATAGACCTATGGAAAGTGCCCTATATCACACGCGTATGAATAAGAATTTACTTTCCACCCAAGTGACAATATGCTACTTTCCGCAGTAGCTGTCAGAAAATGTCAAACACATAATTTCTATTTTGATCTATGTAATGTCCATATTAATACTAAAATCGATATGATTGTTAAATTATTGTAAATTAGATCCTAGATATTTATCTTTAACAATTATTTTTAAAATAATTTTAAAATAACTAAGATATATTTGCTTTTTATTCTGGTTAAACACATAAGCGATTAGATCAATCAATTACCGTAAGGCCTGTTAGCTCAGTTGGTTAGAGCATCAACTTTGCAATTTGAGACCGTCCAACGACCGCGATCGAATCTCCTGGCTGTGCCAGAATTTTTTTTTTATTTTTTTTTTATTTTTTTTTATTTGTTTAGAAATTATGAAAATTTAATAAATACGATTATTGTTGATTATTTTTTTAAATACATTTTAATTATTATAATAATCTGGTTTTACATTTTTTGATGAAATTATTTTGTGGTCGTAGGAAAAATATTGTACATCACTTGTGTGAAAAGTGATTTTCCACACTCGTGTGAAAAATGTCACTTTCCACACTCGTAATGTAATATACTATTACCTAACCTGTGCGTCCTGGAGCCCTCGACAGTTGCTTCGCAAAAAAAATTATGAAAGAAAGGAAAAATAAAAAAAATAACCAATTTACCTAACCTGCGCGATCTGAAGCAATTTAACTGGTTCTCTCTGTGGTCTGGAGTCGTTGCAGTTTGCCTCGCAAAAAAAATTCGGTAAGTTAAGTTTTTGCGAAGCAATCGGAGAAGATTCTAGGCCGCACAGGTTAGGTAAATTGGTTAAAATGTGTGTTTTCATTTTTCTAATTTTTCTATAATTCTATGTTTATTTGGTTTTTCGATCAATTGCTTTTTCTATCAAATCTACTTTTGATCAATTTTATTTTCGATCATTGTTCTTTTCGATTATTTTTCTGTTCGATCATTTTTCTTTTCGATCAACTATTATTCGATAAAATGTTTTTTCGATCAAATCTTTTCGATCAATTTTGTGCCACCCGAAAAATATATATACAAGGGGCGCCATGTTCAACAAGACGGCGGCTGGTGGTTAAACTACAAACAATATTAAAAATTGCTTTGGAACAAATATACAACTCACTGGCGGTTACAAATTAAAGTTAGTTTCATATATAGAGAATGTTCTATATCAATATACAGTTATATTTTTTAAATGGAACACCGTAAATTTAGATTTTCTACTTCCATTTTTGATATTAACCGATTTAATTGACATTTTTTAAAAATGCAGTTCTGTCGAAATGAATTAATTACTCTTGGTTACAAAATAATTAATTACCGATTTTTTGGAAGTTCCTTACAAAATGTAAATTTTATTACATTTAAATGTTGTATTTAATTACAGCGTTACTTTAAATGTATTTGTATGGTACCAATGTGAAGAAAATTGTTTTTAAAATAAAAATTCTATATCTATCATCAATAGTTTCAATTAATCAATAAGATTCAAACATCTACTAGTAGTTTTATAGCCATTAATTAAAAACATATTTATTCCAAAATGTATCAATAAATTTACAATTTACAATAAATTTTCAAAATGATGTATATTATTGTCAATGCATATTCTGATTCGCTATTTTTTACATTACTTAAAATCTCTAAATTAATAATAGCAAACGCATCAATAATGCACGTTTTCATATCTTCGGCGGTGGTCGGCTGAGTTTGATAAACTATATTTTTAACACATCCCCAAAAGAAAAAATCTAGAGTGATTAGTTTGGTGATTTAGGTGGCAATAAGTAGGTCCTCTTCTTCCTCTCCATTTTTCAGTCAATTGTTGCTTTAAATATGTCCTGAGATTATGCGAAAAAAAATTGCTTGTTTGGTAATTTAAATATCATTAATGGCTTAAAAAGAATGAAAAGCATAAAAAAACAAACTTGGCGGGTAATATTTATTACTCTGGAGTGATACATGTACACTATATAAATATCAAGCTGTATAATAACCAAATAAAATGAAAAATAAAAGAACACATACAAAGTATAAATGAATGATGTTTATTATTTATCTGTAAAACGTCATATCTGGTTATTTCTTGTCGCTACGACTTTTACACTGATATGCAATACAATAAACCATTGTAATAAACTAATTATCAAATGTCATTTAATTCAAAAATAACAAATAAACACGAGTAGATAGCTGTGGTGGTGCCGAATTATTTAGCACCAAAATAATGGCGGCCAATCGATAATAGGCAGAGATTACTACGAGTGCTTGATATACTGGTTACGCGATTTTCGATTTTTTTCGTAAATGTATATATTATATATTATTAACCTTATATAAAAGAAACAACATATGAAGCATTTCATTCATAACGTATCATTTGTTTGGTCCCAATTATTGGAAAAAAGAAAGAAGATATTTTATGTGGATTGAAAGAAGACAGACTGTAATCCTAGATCTCGTCTGGCAACGTTGCTGTTACAGGCAACTAAAAATCTGTAGATACCAATGGCATATCTAATATTATTCTATTAGTGTTAAAACCAACGATTTATGTAATTCTATAATTACCTGTTTATGAATTTATATTACGTTTACTTATTTAGGTACCTGACCCATAATGTTATTTGTAAATTGCTACGCAGAAGGAACATTTTTGGCAATAAAGTTATTAATATTTACCATCCAATCATCTAATGTTATTAAACAAAATGGATTTTTATTTCTCGAGTAAATGAGTGTTATGAATTTCACATATTTAATTTTTAATTTAATTTATGAAAGGAACATTTTTGGCTACAAAATTATTATTAATATTACCACCTCATTTATTAATTGTTATTAAATAACATGAGTGTAAACACAATATAGATATATCAAATTACTTGAGTTTTTTAATCTTTTTTGGTGAGATTTTATTAATTTAAAGAACTATTTAAATATATTAGTTTAGAAATTTAGTATACTTTTGGACATATACTGCCAAAGAAATGGTATGAAAATAGTATTTTTGAAAAACCGTAGCGTCAATTTATTCTACATCTTTGGTCAGGGGGTCGATTCTCGACTCGTAGGAATTTTTTCCTATAGGAATTTTTGACATTTTTCTACACATCGGAAATTTATGACATTTGTCTACATGTAGGAAAGTGTCACAAATTCCTATAGGAAAAGGTTCCTACAAGTCGAGAATTGACCCCCTGGTGTTACTTTTAAATATCAGTTCTGTTCTAAATAGGTACCTATCAGTTTGTATGTTTTATACTTTTTTATATGTAATAACTGATAAGAAATATACTTTTATAATGAAAAAAATGATTAAGGCAATATGTAATTAAAATAAGTTTCTCTAAATATAAAATTGTTAAGACAATTTTTCACATTTATTGTTTATCATAACAAATTGATAAATTATTAGAAATTGTGCGTCTCACTCACTTATAACTAATAACAAAGTGCAGATTATCGGTGTTACGTATTATAGAACACACAAACTTAAAAATCAGTATAGTCAAAACATAAGGTTTGTTCCAACAACGATCTTGGAACAATACATAAACCAGTCCAAAACTTATTGTTGACAATCTGTCGACGACTAGTAATTGACAACTTGTCAGGTACTGGTCGGGGATTGGGACTACTCAACTCAGAACTTGATTATGTTGGAACACATTTTTTAAGTTCAACAGACGCACTATTACAATAATGAAACACAATAAAAATAAATGATACTTAACAAAAACTATGAAGAATAAACTCGATTAACAAATACAAATCAGAACTGTCAGAGACAATAGATACAAATAATATAATTACAATCACAAAATGTTCAGTTTATTGCGGCTTTGCGCATGTCTTGACAATTCGTTCCTATTCAGACCCAGGAACTGATTTGACAGTACACAAATCGGTTTGTGATTAGTTTTGGTTGTGTTGGAACACTATGTTTTTGTACAGTTTTGAGTCTAAGGTTTGTTGGAACACAAATTCTAGATTGCGCAGAATCTCGACAGTACGCAAACTGATTTGGTTTATGTTGGAACAAACCTATAATCTACCTATCATGACGGCCAGCATGAATGGAGTCCACACACTAAAGGTTTGTTCCAACATAAACCAAATCAGTTTGTGTACTGTCGGGATTCTGCGCAGTCTAGAATTTGTGTTCCAACAAACCGTAGACTCGAAACTGTACAAAAACATAGTGTTCCAACACAACCAAAATTAATCACAAACCGATTTGTGTACTGTCAAATCAGTTCCTGGGTCTGAATAGGAACGAATTGTCAAGACATGCGCTAAGCCGCAATAAACTGAACATTTCGTGATTGTAATTATATTATTTGTATCTATTGTCTCTGACAGTTCTGATTTGTATTTGTTAATCGAGCTTAGTCTTCATAGTTTTTGTTCATGATCATTTATTTTATTTTGTGGTTTATTATTGTAATAATGCGTCTGTTGAATTTAAAAAATTTGTTCCAACATAATTGAGTTCCGAGTTGAATCCCAATCCCCGACCAGTACCTGACAAGTTGTCAATTACTAGTCATCGACAGATTGTCAACAATAAGTTTTGGACTGGTTTATGTATTGTTCCAAGATCGTTGTTGGAACAAACCTCTAGATGACTATATAGCGCACATACTTTGAAAAGTATGTGATATAGCGCAAGAGAGACATCCGACACGGCAACAATTGAAAAGTCTAATAAGCCGCCATTTTGCCAGAAATCTGTCAAAACATATATGCAAATAACAATACATGGTAATGTGAAAGCCAGACAGTATGCAACCAACATTATGCGTTTTTGTTAAACAAATTGCATGCATCAAGCTCCTTTGTTACTAGGCATTTTAAAATTATTTAAAAAAATTGTTTATGCATAAACTATTAACATTATTTTGTGAAATTGCATTATTACATATTCCTAATATAATTCACGAACATAAACGAAAACAATGCAAAACATTAAAATAGCATCGGCATTATCGGCATCGAAAGTTGACACTTAAATCTGACAATTAGCCGGCAAAATGGCGGAATATTCTATCCCGTTTCAGTCAAAGTTTGAGTAGACGCTCAGATCAGATGCGCAGTCGTTCTTTAGCCGTATATTTCTCTAGGTGTGTGATGAAGTCATTTTATTGTATTGACACTTAGAGCATATAAGACTAGAGGTGTTACTCAAATGGGTTTGTTATATACTGAGACGGGTAACCTCTTTGGTGTTAGCACGTTAGGTACACGACGCATTATGATTGGTGAGTTAGGAACACGACTATTTATAATTAGCGAATCATATTCGAGCAGTTCCTTTGGTTTAAAAAAAATTTAAACAACTTTTAGAACCAGTTTTAATACTGCGTAATAAATTTTGAAAGCACTCAAATAAATGATTTTAAAACAGTGATTTCATTGTTAAGTTAACGATTTGTGAGTTTGTAAATCTTTAGCAACAAATAATTTTTTCCTCATAGGTTAAAGAGAACTTCATGTAATATTACCAGAGATTTATGAAAAATGGATCGTTATATTTAGAATCTGACTTTAACCAGTTATTCGGAATTACAAGGTCAAGTTTTCAAGCATTCCTTAAAATTATAAACCTTAATATTTATGCAGTTTCTATTTTTTCTTATGACCATAATAAAAATAATTCTTGTTATCACGAATTTTATTGTCTTTGCTATTATTATTATTTTTGACATTAATGACATTTCTATTTCCTCGAACCGTTCTGAATGAAATGTTTCAAAAACAGATGCAGCTGGTTTAAACCTAATTTAACGTGACGTCATTGTTTTGTCACTCGAATGGGAATAGTTCAAACCGTTTTCAAATAGCATGAACTATATTTAAACCAGTAGATCGCTCGAATATGGCTTAAATAACGATCGTATTTGTGATATAAGTGACATTTTATTTGACGTCTTGTTTTCGTTTTTAAAAAGATTGTTTTTTGTGGCTTCTAAAGACAATTTGGACGACGTGTCTCTTTGATAAACCTTTTAAGTGTTTTCTTATTATAAAATAAGTGCTAATCATGCCGAAAGCTTGTATAGTTTGCAATAATAAATTCTTAAAAGGATCCTGGTTGATGTTCTACAAGTAAGTTTTCTATATTCCATAAACGTAACTTAAAATGGGAAATGGGCAAATGAATAAGAAAACATGTTTGTAGAATGTTTTTCATTTGAGCAGCACCGCAACTGGTTGCTTTCGACAGAAAATAGTTGTTTTTTTGCGATAATGCTTAATTTGTCTTTTCATATAATGTAAAATGGATTAGATGTATTTTTGTATTGTACATAATTTATTCAATTGCCATTAATATTTTAAATCTTTTTTTTTTATTCATTTCAGATTTCCTACTTATCTCACAACTAAACTGTCAAGTATTTAGATTGAGCATTAATAGCATTTCTAACAGCATATGTGTATGTTCAGACCATTTTCAACTGAACATTGTTATAAAGATAGCAATAGATGAATAAAAGGATCTATACCAAAAGCTGTACCTGTACTTTGCTTTATAAATGAGTAAGTTTTTTCCATATAAACTGTAAATAATTGTAATTCGATATTCATATATGTGGCTTTCCAAACACACTTATTTGCTTATTGTGTTAAATACTAAACATATATTATTATTATTACATTATTGTTTACAGTCTTAAAAATAATGACAGCAAAGAAAATATGCCCCTATCTGCAGTTTCTAAGATTGGAAATGTCGACGTTGGAGAAGAAAGATAGAAGGCTAATGAAAAGGTAAGATTAGCATTTATATTTTTAAAAACCAAACAGGTGCTGTTAATAATAGCCTTTGAAACTTCTGAAATTTAATTAAATGTATATCATTAATAAATCTACAGAATACACTTTATGTACATTTCATTTGTAGGTACGAAAATATGCAAGACAGGGAACTTCAATCTTTAACTCTTTGTACAAGACAAAAAATTGTTTAAAATTTGATAAACTCACCACCTGAAACCACAATATCTGTAGCACCCATTCATCTACACTAAATAAGATATTTTCTCATATAATCAAGCAATATTATGATTTCAGGAAAGCAATGCTTAAAAAAAATTTAAACAGTTATTTTTTGATAAAAAATTAGTTCTTGCCCAGAAGAAGATTCTGTGCCAAAAAAAATATAAATAAAAAACTTAGAAGAAATATATTTTACAAAGTAGATTGGAATCTTTAAATACTATGATAGGATATATATAAAAAATAATTCTTTTATCAAAAGTACAGATACAGTTGTGGATGTAATAATTAATTTTCATTATTTTCATAAATGTTTTTAATAATGAGAAAATATTTTTTTTATATCATATCAAATTAGTTAATTTTTTAGGCTACTCTTGCAAGTGGATCTAAGGACTTGGTCAAGAGAGCAATAAAAGATCATTTCAGAGCAAAATACTTCCCTGAATTTGCACTAACTTTAAGCTTCTACAGTATGAAAGCTTATACATATGTGAGAGAAAAATTTAACAATTGTCTCCCACATCTCAATACTTTATCAAAGTAGTATTAGGCTGTTAATAGTTCTCCTTGATTCACTAAAGAGCATTGAAATTTAGAGGCGGAGAAAGTCAAAAGGTTATAACAAAGGTTTTTTTGAATCTTTTGATGGATGAAATGGCAATTATGCAAATGGTGGAATGGACTGGCCAAAATTATATTTGGATATGTTGATGTTGGCAGGAAGTTTCAACAAATTCAGACAGTTGAAGCAAAAGACGCTATTTTGTTCTGCTTGTAAAGTTAATAAATATGTCTATTATAGTTAGGTACCTACTGTATTTTATATTATTTATTATATGTGTATATAGTACCACCTATTGTATATATATTGATAGTATGTAAGTTTTTGTGTGATAATTTTAAAATATTTTGTGCTCTAATATAGACAGTAAAATGTGTATAATATATCTCACGAATAAAATGTATTTTTCTGTATTTATCCCATTCTATAGGTAATTGGTTTTTAACTACTACGTGGTAAACTAAACAAATAAATTTCATGGGAATTCAGTAAAATTAATGTTTATTTCATTTTTTGTTTTGTTTTATAAATAGCTTACTTTTACATAAATATATTATATCTAGGCACAACATATAACTATGTTTTGATTACATTAATTAATAATTTTATTATAGACAATGTACATTTAATATTTATACTACCAGATATAAATTATTGCTATTTGTTTTTATTTTTCTTTTTTTTACTCTATATAAAAAAGATTTCAGTTTCTAAATGATCTACTTGAACTAAACAAAAATAATGTGTGACCACCAATTCAGTTGAAAGCATACAAACTTAGAAACAATAATAATTTTGCATTAAATTTATTTTACTAGAAAAAATTTTTTTTATAGAGTTTTAATGTTAGATAAAGTGTTGCTACTGTTATTTTTTTTGACCCCAATTGTGTCATTGTAAATGTTTTTTATGGGATACTAAAAATTTAGAACAGTGGCAGTATATATATCGTTCCTAGTGCCGATAAAGCACTTTCTAGAGATGATGCTGTTCTATACTTTTTAGAAGATATTATCAGACTATTTTATACTGATGGTACTGTATAGGAAAATAAAAATGGGAAAGCTGAAATTAAAGGAGGAGGTCATATTATGTACATTCCCAAATCTCCCCTTATACTTGTATTACAACAATAAAAAATCTGTTAACTATGTTTTATTTTACTCTTAAAAATATATATTGGTTCAATTAAAAAAAAAAATTGTGAGAAAATTGTACTTATCAAATTTCAGCATTTAAGAAAACTTTTCGAATTTGGTCATATATATCTAATTTGTATTTTATATAGACAAAACTAAATAATTTATCAATTAAAACATGCAAGACTTATTTAGAAATAAATACAACACTATGTTCTGTGCTTTATTTAGCTATAAACAAGTTTATTTTTATTATTTTGACAAAATTATGTATAAGTCCCATAAGAAGCCATGTATTTTGAACACCGTTTGCAATACCAGCGCCCGTGCGGTTAATTATAGAAGTTCAATTAAGAGCAAACCGGATACCTCGAACCTTTATAATTTATTCTGAGCCTTTATTTGTAGTCTGATTTTTGTGAAATTTTCAGAAGATACCAACAATAACAAAAGTTAGGGTGGAAAAACCTTGAATTTTTTGTAAAGTTTCGAAAATTATTTATTTTTAAAAATGTTAAAAGCATTTAAAAAAACCTTTACGCGCCATTCTGTATTAAATCTAAAAAATTTACTGCTTTTTGTTTTAATAAATATTTAGTAGTTTTTAAATGAAATGATTTCCCACCTTTTTTTCTTAAACGTCTCTATAGAGTGCTATCCTACCGTTGCTCAAATTTAAAGCTCTCAATATTGTCAAGACACATAATATCACGAAGTATTCTCAATGGCACGCATTTAAATACAATTATATATTAGAAAATCCTTAAAACATTTTTGCTTACGTGAGAGGTCCGGTTTCCTCTCAACATGCGTTCTTTAGGACCGTATTTTGAGTATGCCGATTCGTCTCCTTATCTCTAGCCTTCATAGTGTCCACCCACATACTTTGATTTCCTTTTACTATACGGAGAATGGTCGCACTGCGCAGCTTTCTGAGTGCCTTTTAAATGGAGATAGAAAACTCCGCCACTTTGAACCCTTATTACGTGTTGCCTACATCTTGGCGCAATATTTTTAATAGGTGCGTTTTAACCATCCGCTTCTGCTTCGGAATTGTCAGTTTTCTTCTTTTAATCTGACAGGTTTTTAACACATACTTTGATTTTCTTTTACTATACGGAGAATGGTAGCACTGCGCAGCTTTCTGAGTGCCTTTTAAAAGGAGATAGAAAACTCCGCCATTTTGAACCCTTATTACGTGTTGCCTACATCTTGGCGCAATATTTTTAATATGTGCGTTTTAATCACATACTTTGATTTTCTTTTACTATACGGAGAATGGTCGCACTGCGCAGCTTTCTGAGTGCCTTTTAAAAGGAGATAGAAAACTCCGCCATTTTAAACTCTTATTACGTGTTGCCTACATCTTGGCGCAATATTTTTAATAGGTGCGTTTTAATCATCCGCTTCTGCTTCGGAATTGTCGGTTTTCTTGTTTTAATCTGACAGGTTAAAACGACTAAACCGACAATTCCGAAAGCAAAAGCGGATGATTAAAACGCACCTGATATTTTGCTTGCTGCTGTCAGTGTCAGTGAATATTATTTCTGAAGTCACAGTTTATTGCTAAAGAATTAGTTAGCTCACTCAGACCAGTTGAAAGTTCCAAAATAACATCCACTCCAGGGATACAAATTCAGGATACGCAGAAGACTGCTGTTTTATTATAGGCGGTTGTCATATATTGTATTATCCGAGTTGCACAGTGTATAAACTGAAACATTGAGATCCAAAGTGCCGACGCAGAGTGAGCGATCTGATTCTTTAGCTGTAAACTGTGTCACAGGGTTCAAAATGGTCGCGCCCTATGTTGGGCGTGTTTGACCTCTCTCTTGCCTCGTATAGTAATCAAAGTATGTGGGTTAAAACGACTAAACCGACAATTCCGGAAGCAGAAGCGGATGATTAAAACGCACCTGATATTTTGCTTGCTGCTGTCAGTGTCAGTGAATATTATTTTTGAAGTCACAGTTTATTGCTAAAGAATCAGTTAGCTCACTCGGACCAGTTGAAAGTTCCAAAATAACATCCACTCCAGGGATACAAATTCAGGATACGCAGAAGACTGGTGTTTTATTATAGGCGGCTGTCATATATTGTAATATCCGAGTTGCACAGTGTATAAACTGAAACATTGAGATCCAAAGTGCCGATGCAGAGTGAGCGATCTGATTCTTTTGCTGTAAACTGTGTCACAGGGTTCAAAATGGCCGCGCCCTATATTGGGCGTGTCGGACCTCTCTCTTGCCTCGTATAGTAATTAAAGTATGTGGGCCGCACCCTATGTTGGGCGTGTCGGACCTCTCTTTTGCCTCGTATAGTAATCAAAGTATGTGTGTCCACCTCAGTTATACAGAACATATGATTTAAGTATTGACAGCATACGCCAAGCGGTATCTAGACTTTCTAAGGGCCACAGTAACACATATTTTGATTACTATACGGGGAAAGAGAGAGGTCCGACACGCCCAACATAGGGCGCGGTCATTTTGATTCCCATGACACAGTTTACAGATAAAGAATCAGATCGCTCACTCTGCGTTGGCATAATACAATATATGACAACCGCCTATAATAAAACAGCAGTCTTCTGCGTATCCTGAATTTGTATCCCTGAAGTGGATGTTACACATACTTTGATTTTCTTTTACTATACGGAGAATGGTCGCACTGCGCAGCTTTCTGAGTGCCTTTTAAAAGGAGATAGAAAACTCCGCCATTTTGAACCCTTATAACATGTTGCCTACATCTTGACGCAATATTTTTAATAGGTGCGTTTTAATCATCCGCTTCTGCTTCAGAATTGTCGGTTTTCTTGTTTTAATCTGACAGGTTAGAATGACTGAACCGACAATTATGGAAGCAGAAGCGGATGATTAAAACGCACCTGATATTTTGCTTCCTGCTGTCAGTGTCAGTGAATATTATTTTTGGAGTCACAGTTTATTGCTAAAGAATCAGTTAGCTCACTCGGACCGGTTGAAAGTTCCAAAATAACATCCACTCCAGGAATACAAATTCAGGATACGCAGAAGACTGCTGTTTTATTATAGGCGGTTTTCATATATTGTATTATCTGAGTTGCGCAGTATATAAACTGGAACATTGAGATAAAAAGTGCCGACGCAGAGTGAGCGATCTGATTCTTTAGCTATAAACTGTGTCATAGGGTTCAAAATGGCCGCGCCCTATGTTGGGCGTGTCGGACCTCTCTCTTGCCCCGTATAGTAATCAAAGTATGTGGGATGTTATTTTGGAACTTTCAGCTGGTCCGAGTGAGCTAACTGATTCTTTAGCAATAAACTGTGACTCCAAAAATAATGTTCACTGACACTGACAGCAGCAAGCAAAATATCAGGTGCGTTTTAATCTTCCGCTTCTGCTTCCGGAATTGTCCGTTTAGTCGTTTTAACCTGTCAGATTAAAACAAGGAAACCTACAATTCCGAAGCAGAAGCAGATGATTAAAACGCACCTATTAAAAATATTGCGCCAAGATGTAGGCAACACGTAATAAAGGTTCAAAATGGCGGAGTTTTCTATCTCATTTTAAAAGGCACTCAGAAAGCTGCGCAGTGCGACCATTCTCCGTATAGTAAAAGAAAATCAAAGTATGTGCACAGTAATAAGTCTTTCATGTAGAACTTGATTTTTTAGTTTTTAAATCCTCAATGTTGACATTATTACTGTCAAACAAATTTTCTGATAATAAACACGTAATGTTCGATATGTTAATTTGAATTTAGTAGACGAAAATTATTTAAACAATATACAAACATGATAAAAATACCTATCCGTTTTTGGATAGCCACCATGATATTTTTTACAACTTACATAAATTATATAACCAGAGTAAATTTGTCAGTGAGTATTATAGCAATGACGAAGGGAAAGGTTAAGAGTGAACCTGAATGTATAACACTTGCCAGAAAAGCGAAAGGAGGGCCTGAGCAAACAACCATCGAAGGAGAAATAGCCACAAAAAAACCGCTTCCGGATTACGGACCCAGGTAAACTTTTAACAGTTCCGGTAAACCTAACAGGCTGACGATTTTGAATAAAACAAAAAATAGAAAATAGTAGGGTAATTATTGCGAAGACGCCCTTTTCTTAAAAATACAATTTTTTTTACGAAACTTACATTTTAGGCTTTAGGAAGGAGCGTATTTTTTAAATATACCAATTGTGGGGTTTCCATAATTTAACGTTTTTAAAAAAAAATTACATATTAAAGGCTTACGAGGATCATTAACTGATCATTTATGTAAACTTATTCATTAGAATTTAGAATTATATCTGTCATGTTATGTCAATTCAAATATTCGCGGTGTTGCCAAGTGTAATTAAAATCAACGAAAAAGTAATTACCCTATTTTTTAAATAGCATTTTCATACACTTTAATTTATTTTCAGTCACATCTGACGACTTATTTAACAATTTTGATTGAATTGTTGTGGTACATAATAAATAATAATATTATATCATCTATAAAGTAATAAACAAGTACTTTTCGAAAAATTTTAAACATAATTTTATTATCACTTTATATTAGACATTCCAAACAAAATGGCTACCCGTTTAAAATGACAGGCCACTGACAGGTTATAATAATATAGCAGCATTGTGGGCCTGTTGATTTGATAGGATCAATATTATAGACAGTTATATAGATTGATGATCATCCATGTATTTCAAAATAAACATATGCTTATGCCTTAAAGTAAAAATGTAGGAAATTATACTTTTAATATATTCTAAGGTTGGAAATTGGTTTTAAAACACATTTTTCCTAAATCGATTCAAATTAATGGAGACTTGCCAGGCAATATGGCCGCTCACAAACAACACGCTTTGAGCAATCTATATAAATATATATGTATCATCGACTCCGTCAATGACAACAGGCCCACAGGATTGCCATATCTAAACTTTGATTTATTTTATACATTTTTTTATCGAAAATACTTTTTGTAAAACTATCATAATTCAAAAAAATTAAAAAATTTATTGACACACCTACGCCATAAAAGCACGCTCGTGCTCCTACGTCCTAACTATATTAGAAGCGATCGTATTTGGTTAATGTTTCGAAATTCGCAAATGCCCTTTTTACACCTACACCGTAAGAGCACGTTTCGCTGGTAGCACCTACCCACCCACCTGCTAATCACTAAAGGAGCAAGCGAGCGCGCACGGCCGACGTTTCGAAATTTAGAAACGTCGGCCGAGCGCGCCCTTTTTAAACCTGTACCATAAGAGCACAAATCGCTCGTCCTACACTTCCTAACTACTACAGAAGCAAGCGAGCGAAGCGAGTGCGCCCGGCCGACGTTTATAAATTCGCGCGAATTTCAAAACGTCGGCCGGGCGCGCCATTTTTACACCTACACCATAAGAGCACGGAACACTCTTCCCATCCACTTCCTAACCATTACAGAAGAAAGCGAGCGAAGCAAGTGCGCTCGGCCAACATTTCGAAATTTGCGCGGCGAAACGTCGACCGGGCGCGCTTTTTCCATCTGATTATCCCACGTGCGTCCTGACAAGTACAGTATATATCAAGCGAAGCAAACACGCCCTTTTTACATCTAAAACATTTCATGCTTACGCATGCGCAGATGATAATACGAGTATATAATGAGTTGACTTTTCATTTCAATTTGAGCTGTGTCCAGGCCGTTTAAGTCCATGCCGGTCGGCGTAGCCAGGTATGGGTTGGTATTTTCTGGTGACAGCGAAGCCGCCACCCTACGAGAAGTCGTTGCTATGTCTTCTTGTGAATATTCACAGGCTGGCATGCGCATGGAATGTGTTACTAGAATACCACTCTGTCTTTTGTAGTGGTTTTCGCGCGAATTTCGAAACGTCGCGTCGGCCGGGGGCGCTCGCTTTGCTCGCTTGCTTTTGTAGTAGTTAGGAAGTGGGTAAGACAAGCAATTCGTGCTCTTATGATATAAGTGCAAAAAGGGCACGCCCGGCCGACGTTTCGAAATTCGTGCGAATTTCTAAACGTCGGCTGGGCGCGCTCGCTTGCTCCTTTAGTGGTTAGCAGGTGGGTGGGTGCTACCAGCGAAGCGTGCTCTTACGGTGTAGGTGTAAAAAGGGCATTTGCGAATTTAGAAACATTAACCAAACACGATCGCTTCTAAGATGGTTAGGACGTAGGAGGATAAAAAAATTTATAAAAATAAATGTATAAAATAAATCAAAGTTTAGATATGGCAACCCGTGAGCCTGTTGTCATTGACGGAGTTGATAATACATATATAGTTATATACCGGGTGTTCTAAATTAAAGCGTTACAGCTATATACCGCTTTTTATAAAAAAAAAGACGTTTCAGACGAAAGTTTTATAGTTTTGTAGGGAAAAACTTTTGGCTAAAATCGTTTTTTATAGCTAACGATAATATGGCCAATTTTTTTTTCGCGCAGCAACATTTTCAAATAGCTGTTACTCAAAAAGTCCAATAAAAAAAATATTTCCCTCAAAAGTTTCTTATTTTTTTATGTACTTTCAGAATATGTAAGAAAAAAATGGGATTCCCATTTAAAAAAACAAAGTTCACCTCGATATGGCCATATTATGGTCAGCTATAAAAAAATAAATTTAGCCAAAATGTTTCCCCCAAAAAACTATAAAACTTTTGTCTGAAACTTTTTTTCTAAAATGCATATTTTCGGCGGTATTTAACTGTAACACTTTAATTTGAACACCCGGTAGATTGCTCAAAGCGTGTTGTTTGCGAGCGGCCATATTGCCTGGCAAGTCTCCATTAATTTAAATCGATTTTGGAAAAATGTGTTTTAAAACCAATTTCCAACCTTAGAATATATTAAAAGTATAATTTCCTACATTTTTACTTTAAGGCATAAGCATGTTTATTTTGAAATGCGTGTATGATCCTATCAAATCAACAAGCCCACAGTGCTGCCATATTATTATAACCTGTCAGTGGCCTGTCATTTTAAACGGGTAGCCATTTTGTTTGGAATGCCTAATATTGGGGTCTATTCTGTAACAATTCATTTATATATTCGCTCCGTGCGCGACAGCAGCGCCAATTCGTTTTGATACTAATGGGGGATTTCGGCGTATACTGACAAATGCAACTTTTAATAGAATTCGTAATTAAAAAGTATACATGTTAGTTTTAATAAAAGTATATGGATTTGTAAAACAAGTAAAACATTAATTTATTATTATTATATATTTTTATCGCTTAAATTAAAGAAAATGATGTATAATTGATAAAAATCCATAATAAAATATAGGCAGGCAACAGTATTTACTGGAAAATGTATGAGAAGTTGCCTAAGTCTAATAAGTTTTCATTGAAGAATTAGTCTATTCTGTCAAAATACAAAAATACCATTTAATAATAGCGTGAAGTTAAAATGTATAAAAAAGGATCAATACTTATATATTCATTTTTGTTCGAAAGAAAACATATAATGAATGATTAAAACTGATTTCCCATCAGTAAGTTACAAAATTGCGTTCCAACCACATATAATAATCAAAGGCAGAAATCTTGAAATCTAGTCCTTGCTGAATGAACATTTAAGAATAAGGGATATTAAAGAACATGGTAAAATGATAATCTATTGTTGATTTAAAACCTTTCAAGTTTCTGATGTCTACTATTTGCAGCATTACGGTTATTATTACAAAAATAAAGGTAATTTTCCTTCTTATTGTATATCTATCCATTCATTTCTTTGATTTAATTTCCACTTTGCTACTGAAATTTTTTATATAAGTTTCACTGTTTTTTTTGCTAGTATTTGTACAATTTTCAACACAGTAACTCCGGTTGCTTATTGTATTGTTTTTACCTACTTTTTTTGAAAAAAAGTAAAATGTATACTTGTATTTGATATGCCAAAATTACAAAATATCCCCCTAAAATGCACGAATTATCCGCAGCTAGCGCTAGTATCGCTTTTGCTTCCCTTTCCATGACTTCGCACGGAGCGAATAACGACATTTAAAAATATTGGCAACCTTTAAAAATATTTTCGTATTCGTTAATTTACTTCTGTCATTATATAAACAGATTTCTTTAAGATAGTCCTCTAATGTATTTTAAAGATTCGTTTAAATAATGACAAGTAATAAAGAAAATATTTTTAAAGGCCGTTAAATATAAAGGAATTGTTACAGAATAGACCCCATAAAGTGTAATAAAATTATGTTTAAAAATTTTCGAAAAGTAGTTGTTTATTACTTTATAGATGATGTTAATATTATTATTTAATAATTATGTACCACAACAATTCAATCAAAATGGTTAAATAAATCGTCAGATGTGACTGAAAATAAATTAAAGAAATACTTTTTAAAGTGTATGGAAATGCTATTTAAAAAATAGGGTAATTTCTTTTTCGTTGATTTTAATTACACTTGGCAACACCGAGAATATTTGAATTGACATAACATGACAGATATAATTCTAAATTCTAATGAATAAGTTTACATAAAGGATCAGTTAATGATCCTTGTAAGCCTTTAATATGCATTTTTTTTTAAAACGTTAAATTATGGGGTTTCCGGTGGTATATTTGAAAAATACGCTCCTTCCTAAAGCCTAAAAGGTAAGTTTCGTAAAAAAAATTGTATTTTTAAGAAAAGGGCGTCTTCGCAATAATTACCGGTTATCTCCACTTACTGGGGATTTAGTGGAGTGTTATATTATTGGAATATAGGAATTCTTTTTTTAAACCTGACAATGTACTTATTTTTTATTTATTAATAGTTATCGATAATATGTATTCGAAATTCGAAGTAACGATTATGACGAAGCTGTGTTCTTCTAATTGTAATCAGACCCTACAGGATGGGCCACTTAAAAATTCCATTTTGTTTAGAAGCTTGGAGTAAGAACTTTAGTATGAAGTATTTTATCATTCTGTGAATTGGAAATTATTTTTATTTTTAAATGAAAACCCCCTTATTTATTCAAAATTGTAATTTATTGAATATTTTTGGATAGGAATCTTTTATTAAAAATATTCTTCTAGCTTTCAAAATGGCCGCCATATTAACGCCCGTACACGTTTAATCCAGATCAAGGGTTTAATCGCGTTTAGTACCATTTTTAGCTATGGTACTAAACGCGATTAAACCCTTGATCTGGAGTAAACGTGTACGGTGCATACGGGCGTAAATAATATCATTTCTAAATGTGTTAATAATAACTAGTTTAAGGAAAAAAAAATAAAAAGTCTTTGTAAGTATCAGTGTTCCCATTAAAGGCCATTTGCACCACTTCAACTTACGACTACGGTTTAGCTTAGGTGTACCTTGTCTTAAGGTGAACCTTAAGTTTGGTATATTTTGCATAGGTTTCCATGCTAAGATGAAGAATATCTTGGCAGCGGTGTAAAATTTTAGAGAACTTGTATATTAATAATTAATCTGTGTCGAATTGTCATCTATTTTTTAAAAATCTGATGTGTCCAACACATGACTTTCCTATCTAGTTATTAGAGGCTTTTTCCAATTATTTTGTATAACCTATTGCAGCATCTCTATAAATGTTTAGAGGATAAACTAAATATATACATTGTCCACATACATCTACCTCGAAACATTTTTCTATAGATATTCATTGAAAACGAAAATACTGAAAAATTTAAATTTAGCACTTTTCCATTACGGTCCATTTTAGAAAAATCATGTATTAACAAAAATTATATTAATTAGTTCAACAATTTTCATAAAAATCAGAATTTTGCACATTTTGTCAAATTTCTCGAATACGGACCATTTCAGAAAATTTTGACATAAAACAAAAATTATAGATAATAATATTAGAAGTAACTTTTATTTAAACAATTTTCTTCTACAAACATAAATAACAGATATATTCCATAAAATATAAAAACAGCCTCCCATAAATGTTCCGACTTTGTCCAAAATCTAATCATTTCACGTCAGGCCGAAATAAACATAAAGTTTAAAATTTTTTTGAGTTTTCTTCAAAATTCGAAATTTACACATTTTCTCAAATATTTCGAATACGGTCTATTTAAGAGAAATTATGTATTTAATAAAAATTATAGAGAATTATATTACAAACAACTTTTATTTGAACAATTTTTATAAAAAATATTTTTTTTTACATTTTGTCAAATTTCTCGAATACGGATCATTTAAGGAAAATTTTGTATAGCACAAAAATTATAGATAATTATATTAAAAGTAACTTTTATTTGAAGAATTTTCTTTTCCAAACCTAAATAACAGATATATTCCATAAAATATAAAAATGACCACCCATAAAGTACCCCCCCCCCCCAGATGTTCCGAGTCTGCCCAAAATCTAATCAGTTCATAAGACGCTGGAATAAAGCCTAAGTTTAAAATTTGGTGTGTATCCGTTCATGACACACACACACACACACACACACACACACACACACACACACACACACACACACACACACACACACACACACACACACACACACACACACACACACACACACACACACACACACACACACACACACACACACACACACACACACACACACACACACACACACACACACACACACACACACACACACACACACACACACACACACACACACACACACACACACACACACACACACACACACACACACACACACACACACACACACACACACACACACACACACACACACACACACACACACACACACACACACACACACACACACACACACACACACACACACACACACACACACACACACACACACACACACACACACACACACACACACACACACACACACACACACACACACACACACACACACACACACACACACACACACACACACACACACACACACACACACACACACACACACACACACACACACACACACACACACACACACACACACACACACACACACACACACACACACACACACACACACACACACACACACACACACACACACACACACACACACACACACACACACACACACACACACACACACACACACACACACACACACACACACACACACACACACACACACACACACACACACACACACACACACACACACACACACACACACACACACACACACACACACACACACACACACACACACACACACACACACACACACACACACACACACACACACACACACACACACACACACACACACACACACACACACACACACACACACACACACACACACACACACACACACACACACACACACACACACACACACACACACACACACACACACACACACACACACACACACACACACACACACACACACACACACACACACACACACACACACACACACACACACACACACACACACACACACACACACACACACACACACACACACACACACACACACACACACACACACACACACACACACACACACACACACACACACACACACACACACACACACACACACACACACACACACACACACACACACACACACACACACACACACACACACACACACACACACACACACACACACACACACACACACACACACACACACACACACACACACACACACACACACACACACACACACACACACACACACACACACACACACACACACACACACACACACACACACACACACACACACACACACACACACACACACACACACACACACACAGAAATCATCGCGAAAATAGTCAAAACGGATTCAGGGGACCTCAAAACGTAAAAATCCGTCGAAAACTCGAGGTCGAAAAAAATCATGATTCCTATACTTTCCTTATATCTGTATACAGATAGGAAAGTAAAAATATGTTTTGTAATTTTGCATTTTGTGCTTAAATAGTAAATATTGAAAATAAAACTAAATTAAAAACTGAAACCAAGCGTGTACCAAACTATTCAGTTAAGGAAAAGAGTTTATTGTTAAACATTCTATACGATTTTAAGAATATCAAAGAAAATAAGAAGACGGACTCTACCACATTGCGTGAGAAGGACGAAGCCTGGCAGAATATTACAAATATATTTTAATTCGCAAACCGTTTAGTGACCACGCTCTAAAGATTCTTAACGGAAATATTATGATAATATAAAAAATCGGTTCAAAAGGAAGTAGTCAAAGAAAAACTTCAAATAAAACAAACTGGAGGGGGGGCATAGAAAAAAGTAAAGATTGTACCAAATATTTAGTATTAGGACTAATAAACGAAAAAACGGTATTTGGACTTAATACCTTATTTGGTGGTGATACTAACGAAATACCTTCTAATATAGATGCTGAAGTGACAATGCCAGATCAAGTTGTGACTACAAAAGGTGCAACTTCTACAGCATGTGAGAATCCTCAAAAGTGTTGTTATGGCATAGCAGATGAAAAGCCATCATGTTCTTTAAGTGTCTCAGAAAAGGTAAAATATATTCTACTTTAATAGGTCTTGAGTTTCACGAGAAATTTGACACAAAACTTTGAAAATAAACGTTTTTATTTATTTTAAAAACGACTGGCGTAATTTTTTTGCCAGTAAACTTAAAAATCCAGTGACTCCACATCTTAAACAAACGTGGACCAAAAGAAGGAGGCCCAGGATAGTGCAGCCAGCATCAAAACTTGAGGAAAAATATGATCATATAGCAAACATAAAGCAAGAATTATACCAACTCGACAAAGAAAACATTTTAAAGAGAGTGAAAAGGAAAGAACATATATTTATTCTAAAGAAAACAAAATTAGAATTAGACATAAAACTTAGGGAGTTGGAACTCAAAAGGCATTTAGGTAGAATTTAATAATTATAAATTTGTTTATGAGAAATGATTCTAAGAGTCTCTGGTTATTTCGCCGTGTGTTCTGTGTAGGCTTTGTTACTGTTTCCCCACGCCACTTTAGGAACAGCACTGTTAATTAAAGCTCAACCCGTGAATGATCGAGTAGGGAATCCTACCAAGAAATCAGAATTAATTTTGAATATTTAATTTAAAAAAAAAAATACCGGCCAACGGTGGGATTCGAACCTGGGATCCTTGGATCCGCAGGCATCACTGAGCCACTCACCACCATCACCAAGTAGTTACTCAGAGGTGAAACGACTGGGCCTAAGGCTATTGTTTGTTAATCTGTTAAATAAACCTTCATGTAACTTTACTCAGAGGTGGAAAGATCGACCGTAACTATAAAGTTTGTGATAAGTTTTATTGAATTAAAAAAAAGTTAACGAAATAAGTTTGTATTCAAGCAACTTAAACATTTTAAAATAATTTTAATGTTAATCAATACAAACACCATTATGATTGCATAGTATTGTAGATATAATTTTATTGTATAAGATTGGCAAAATACAACGCCAGCTTGAACTGCTGCTGCTATCTTTCATTATTTCTAAAAATTGATTAATATCTTCAGGGTCAGAAGGATCTTCTTCATTGTTATTTTAGCATATAATATAAAGTACTACTGTTGCTATTACAATCATCATTGTGGTTCCAATTCCAATCTGCAACAGTATGCTAAAATTGGAAACCTACGTTTCCACACGCCAATCAATCTTTCAACTAAATTACGAGTTCTAATGTGTGACTCGTTATACAGCTGTTCTGGCCACCCAACAGGGTTTAACAGTAGTGTCAATAAATATAGTTTTAAATATTATCCGCTGTCTCCGGAAAAATAATAAATTATTTGACTAATATCCAAGTATCTCATAAATGTACTAAAGAAAAGGTACATTTTTAGAGCAATATATACCCAATAAAACACAGTTGGGAAAGTAATTATTTTTAAATTTTTCCTTTACAGTACTGTTGTTAAAAATAGTAACATCATAGTAGACCCAAGCCATTTCGCAACAATATTTTGAAGTTTTAGGTCAGCACTTGCAATCACATTTATGGAAAAGCAATCTAGGTATTATTTTGTAAATAAATTAGGCCGAATTAATTTTCTTTTCTACCTATGCTTTCTAAGCTAGTCCACATTATATCTACAGTACTAACCTTAAGACTGTATTCGAATATGGGTACCATCAACTATTCCAATTACTCGAGGAAAATCAGCTTTTTCATGAAAAGCCAATATGGCCCTATTTATGTCGTCTAATGTTCTAGGCATTTTAACAAATTGGTGATATAAATTGGCTATAGTCCTTCCAATCCTTACACTTATTCTAGATACTGTAGACAGGTGAACATCACCAAAATCTCCGAAAGGAGAAAGATGAGTACCTGTGGCACAAAGTCTTAAAAATTATAATAATTTCTACACTAAAAATTATATATAAATAATATTATAAACAAGGGAATTTATTAAATTGAAAAAAATGACGTCAGCCAGCCCAATTTAAAGAATACTCTATTAAGTTAGCCGTGACGTTACTCGGTGGATACTTTCAGCTGCCTCCCATTTAAAACGTACATCCATACACCTTTTTTTTTTTAAATTACGGCGTTTAACATTTTTTGTTTTATTTTTAAAATAAATTTATTTCAAATATTCAAAAAATCATTTTGATCCAGAGAGAGATTACTAAAAACTTCTCACCCACCTCCTAATCACTACAGAAGCATGCGAGCGCTCCCTGCCCACGTTTTGTTTCGCTTGCTCTCTCTCTTCTGTAAAGGTAAGGAGGTGGATGGGACGAACGTACCTTGCTTTTATGGTGTAGGTGTTATAAAGGCGCGCGCGGTCGACGTTTCAAAATTCGCGCGAATTTCGAAACGTTGACCGGGCGCACTCGCTCTCTTTTGTAGAGGTTGGGAGGTGGATGGAACGAACGTACCTTGCACTTATGGTGTAGATGTAATAAAAGCGCGCCAGGCCGACGTTTCGAAATTCGCGCGAAATTCGAAACGTCGGTCGGGTGCACTAGCTCTCTATGTTCTTGCTATTTTGTTAAAAAATTAAAACCAATAGTTATTCAATGTGTAAAAAACTGTATGCGACTACTAAAACACGACAAACAACCAGGTCTCTGAAAAAAAGTGGCTCAACCCTCCCCAGTCTCCCGCTATAATAAACAAGACCTTAAATTATAATATTTATAACTGAATTAACAGAATAACAGCAATATAAATAAAAAATGATATGACCATCAGTTACACTAAAACATTTTGTGTTGGATTGACCATTTGAATGCTATAACCAATAACCTATCTTATGTTTTAGGTACGATTGGGACGAAGTTATACAAGGTCGCCTATTGGGTGGTTACTACATAGGTTACGTAATAGCTTCGTTATTTGGCGGTCCCCCATCGGAATGGTGGGGGCCGCATATAGTTGTTTTTGTAATGCAAATTTTAACGGCCATATTCAATGTTTTAAGCGTACCAGGTACATGGCTTAATCCTTGGGTACTTTATTCAACGAGGTGGTGTATAGGATTCTGCGCAGGTGAGAAAATGCTTATTTTATTTCTTAATAATACATTTTTCTATTTATTAGTATGTTGTCTAATAAAACACACAGTTTAGGCCATGTGTACCATTTCAACGAAATACGATATATTTACTTAGTCGAGCAAAGTCTAAATAGTATACTGCCGCCTAGTTTACAGTTTTTTTTTTATTTTCAAACATATCGCACCCCTGTTTCAATAGTGCCATGACCTTATAAATGTTAATTTTACAGTAGAAGCAAAACAAAAACCACAGTTTAAGCTGTACAAAAACGATTGTGGATGTAATATTTGTTTAAGCAGCATTTTCAGTAATTGTGCTTAACAAATTCGGTATACATATTGATTAAAGATGCCTCTGATTAATGATACATATAATGTAATGTGAAATCTACACAAATAGCCTAAAACAAAAAAAGTTTTATTTGATATAGTAGTATTGTTGATGGCGCCTCGCGCGGAATTTATTAGAACTATTGACGTGGCACTTTTATATATTGTAGGCATGTTCATAATGTATATGTTGGGCAAAAAAAGTTAATTTAAATTTTTTAGGGATATGGCACTATTAAAAAAAGGATGCGCTATGTAAAAAATAAAACTAATTTTGCGCAAGCGCAGTCTTTAACGCAATCTTTATCAGAAAAGACTTTATTCAATATAAAATGATGATGCGCTTAATTTTAGGCTGGTATAATAGACAACACAGTTTCTAATATTCAACAAATTGCTATATTGTTGGTAGATCAAGTGACCAAGTAAATGACCAATTGATGTATTCCTGATTTTTCAATGATGGTATTTCTTAAGAAAGACTAACATTTGACTTTTTAAAATATTTATAATATTTAAAGAAAATAAACTATTAATTACGAAATCTATGAACACCTTCGCACCAAGCAAAATACATTCACTGCAAATGGATTGCAACTATTGCAAGCTTACAAATTTTAATATAAATGCAAGTTTCCTTACAAGTTTGTTAAATATTTGTTGATAGCTTCTGGAAAGTTTGAATCATCCTACTCTAAACTTAAAAATTAAACTTATTATGCCATACTTTATGGAAACTTACTAAATTAAGGTATTGTTAAGATACAATTAAAAACTTATTTGAAGTTTCAATTTAAATTTTATCTAAGAAGTTTCATTAAGAGGGTTCTATACCCGTCCGCCATAATGGAAATGTTAATGTTCAAATTGCGGGTCTAATACTCACCAAAATAAAAATCTTTTTTGTATCCGAGCTTCTTATGCGTCGTAGATTGGCGCATGATAACTTTTTTTTATAAACACAAAAAAAATAAAAGGAAAAAAATATAAAAAAAGTCATATACGTATAAATGTTATCATCCACCATTCTTCATTTGCCACTGAACAACTTGTGTATTTACCATTTTTGAAAAAAGTATTTTTTTCTAAAATTGAACATTGCTTAAAAATTTCAGAGGCCACCAGGAGGTCCTGTTTTACGTTTGGATACCATGATAACGAGGGGTAAACCGCAAGGGTATTTTGGTGTACAAATCGGGGGTAATAGTGGGTATTAGTGGGGTATTAGTAGGTATTAGTAGGTATTAGTAGGTATTAGAAGGTATTAGTAGGTAATAGTAGGTATTAGTTGGGTATTTAAGGTATTAGTCGATGTATTAGGGGAATTAGTCGGAATATTAGATGCATAGGAAAGATGAAAGAGCATACGTTTTCTCAAAGGTTTTCCAAACTTATTTCCCTTTTTGCTGCTGTCCAAGATAAGCAAAGTGGATATTGAGATATTGAAAACAGTAGAATATGGGGCCTTTTCCATAAGGAACTACTTCGGGAACTATTTATCGACCAGCGAGCCGGCCAGTTTGGCAACATTGCCTTCCCCTCGCTTCTCATATTATGTAGAAAACCAAAATCCGTGGGAATCGAGTTGTGTTATATGTGTGTCATAGTTGCTTATAGTGATAGTTAAAAAAAACAAAATGTGAGTAATGTCTTAATAGATTGTCTAGAAGTCTGATAATTGTCGATATGACATCGATATAGTTCATTTTGTTATACTTTAAATAAACTTAGGCCCCGGCCAAAGCTAGGTTATGTTTAATTGAAGATGGTAACATTCAAATGACAACGTTGAACAGGGGTGTTGTTTTCAAGATTTTATCCATATCTTAACAAAACTGAGAGTTAGATTTCTCAATAGCAAAGTTAAATTAACAGTTGTTGATTACCAAGCTTCTCCTGAACATCTTATCAATATCATCAATACAGTGTCTAAAGACAAGCATTTGCTCACCATGAATGACGTTAAACCTGAGGACAAAATGAATTTTTTTTCTGCAGAAAAAATATGTTCCATAAAAGTAATTGAGCTTTTAAAAGAAATTCCTAATTATAATGGAACACAATTTTATTTAAAAATAATGCACTATATTCTGTCATCATTTTTAAGTGATGAAAAATCAGCGCAACAGATACCATTGTGCGAAAGAATCTACAGAGTTTGGTTTGTTGTATTTCTTCTTCGAGCATGGAGATCATTCATAAAGAAGAGTTCAATTCTCACGTTAAGAGACAACTTCATATCAACAAACTATTACACCTGCATAGAACTGAATGCCCATAATATTATCAAAATAGTTCTATTGTTCAAATTTGACAGTGTTGAGAACAATTTAGAGAGCAATATGTTTTATTTACCAAATATGAGTAGCCAGCCATGCGAACAACTGTTCAGAGCAGCGAGATCAATGACTTCCACATTTTCCACAATAATTAAGTTCAGCATAAGGGAATTCCTATATAAAATTTGCAGAATTAACACCATACACAATATTGTTGGTAAAATAAACTCAGAATTCGTATTTCCACGTGAGGAGAAAAAAGAAGGGATAAACAGGACTTGATAACTCAGGAAGAAATAATGAATATAGACATTGAATCAGTAGTCGAAAGAGCTCTGGCTGATGCTATGAAAGAAGTTCAGCAAATAGGTATTAATGCGAATGAAGAGGATTACTTGCAATTAGACCTGGAGCGTGTTATGGAAGATCTTCCAGAGTTCAAGACTCCAGATAGTGAAGATACAGACAATTTTCAGTTGGATCAGAATCCTTTTGAAGATAAGAATAAGAATGAAGAGGGTCTAATAGAAGATGCTCGAGGAGTTGAAACTTTCACTCAGAAAGAGGATGTATTGGACCTGAAAGATTACTCAGATAGAATAAAAAGTGTGGACGAAAATTCCCCCTACGTTGAAGTGCAGCTTAAGGATAAGTCTGCAATTATAAAAAAATCCTCATACTGCTGGCTTCTTAGTGAATCAAACGGCCGAATCAGTAATGATCGCCTCAAAAGATTTATTGTGGGAGCAACTGGCAATACACTGAAAGTATCAAAATTGAAAAAAAGCAATTCAAAAATCAACCTGAAAAAACCTAAGCAAAACCGGACAAAAACAAAAGACATTGAAAAAATTACATCTGAAACGGATGTGGAAATAGCTGATGATGCATCAGATCAATCAGAATCTCATGATGTGAATGTGGAGGAATCCTCGGAGGATTCTATGGAGATTACAATAGGAAAATTCTATGCCGTTGCTTACGATAAACAATGGTATATTGGAAAAGTTTCAGACATTGTCGATGGAAACAAATTCAAAGTCAAATTTCTAAAATCCGAGCCAAAATCAGACAATAATCAGTTTATCTGGCCTAAGCAAGATGACACCGATATAGTAGAACTGAAATATTTCTTTTATGGTCCTCTGGAACTAACAGGAAGTGTTCCTTTCACTTTAAGAAGACCTGATTTAATAAATATAGAAAAAAAATATAAAATAACAGCTACATAATTTTCTTGTAAAAAATTTTCAGTTCACTTTTTTATTCTGTATCAGAATCAGTACTTGTAAAATTTTCTTCTATATTTTAGTTTATCATTTTTCTAGTTTTTCCAACTGTATTATAATTTTGCCGTATAAAGATTTGTTCAAAAAATAGAGATTATCTATTACAAATTTAAAATTTGGAAGTTTTAATTAATTAAAATATAGGCAGGCACAAAACCCTATTCTAATTCCAGGTACTTGAAAATGTTTATGAATCACTAAGTTTTGACTACGAAAAGTGGAATTTAACCAGAGGTATTAGTGAGTATTAGTTGGTATTAGTGGGCATTAGTGGGTATTAGTGGGTATTGGTATGGGCATTAGGGGCATTAGTGGGTATTAGTAGGGGTAATAGGGGTATTAGTTCCGTAAAATCGGGTATTAAGAGGTATTAGTGTACAAATTTTGGAGCGCGGTTTACCCCTCGCATGATAATTAATATGTTCTATGCCAGATGACGCACTAGTCACAAAAAGTATGTTCAATAAATATTACAGAGTTACTTCCCGATCGATGTATAGAACTGCAAACAACACAGACTAACGGTATGTTCCTGCGCATGCAGCTGACTGACGGTGACGTCATGTAGGACATAGAATTGTTAGTATTAAATGGGAGAAATTCGATATTTCGCCGGTTTTAGATTTTATGAAGTTACTTAAGCTTTATTGGTTATTTTGTAATATATTCGTTTACAAATATAAAGGTTTAAGGTAAATAATACTAATAAAAATATTAATTTTTCTCATGAATTTGTGACAAAATCCATAACCTGGATAATATACATAAAAAATATAGACTAAAAATATAAGTTTGACCGAAATTTGTACTTTCTGGGCGTAGTAGTTCTCATTAAATTTATTTTCTTAATATGCAGAAACAAATTATTTATTTATAAAAAGTACAAAAGTACACAAAAAATAATTTTTTATTAGGTAAATTTAAACATTTTTTTGTCAAGTTTACTTTGAAAATATTCAGAACCAATTTTTCTATTCATGTATCTTATTCTTATATATGTTCCTGTCCTGCTCTTGCATAGTATTTCTTGAAAAGGAACCGTTGTATTGGGACAGGAAACTACTATTTTATCTGCTAAAATTTTAAAATGCCTATTTTATTTGCTTAATGAGGCTCCATGCACCTGGTGGAATTCAGTTTTCTTCTCTTGCGTCTATGTTTACTACTTTCCTCAAATTAGATAGGACTACTTCATGCTAAAATAAAAAGTATTTATATAAACCTATTACACTTGTGCATTTTACTAACCATTATTTTTTAAACTAAGTTTGTCCTTTCTTCAATAAGAATTTATCCACATTTTGTGGCATTCGAAAATATTTTGCATTACACTATTTTTGGATTTCGCATTATGGATTTTGCAAGTCTCCACCGCGCAGTCCGGCCATTTAAATATTAATTCAGTTCTTTCCT